>JAYESA010000009.1:196127456-196533229 GCA_036927795.1 Iris macrosiphon | reverse complement strand
TATATATATATATATATATATATATATGAAGATAAAAAAAAAAATTCATTTCTAAATTTAATAATAATAAAAAATTTATAACGTTTCAGAGTTTGCTATTGCGACACAATCTTGATGTGATGTATATTGAGAAGATCATTTGTAAGATGATTATTGGCACACTCTTGAGTATAAAGAAAAAAACAAAGAATAGATTAAATTTTCATAGAGATATGACATAAATCGACATAAGTAAAGAATTACTTGTCGAAAAAATAGAAGACAAGTTTCGATGGATAGTGAGGTCTTTTAATTTATCAAAGTCGAAAAATTAATTATTTTGTATAAGAATTACAAATTTACGATTGTCTGATGGTTGTTACAACCTTTATATTATTTTTGATGGGTGAAAAAAAAATAGTGTCGCTCTCAATTCTATACAAAGACAACACTTTTAGACATACAATGTTTATCCTAAATGCATTAATATAAAATTTGACAACTTGTCCACGTTTTATCAATTGATGTGAAGACCACGGTACCTGGGTTACAAAAAGCCAAAAACTTATATAGCATAAATAGAAATCTTGACAGATGATTGACGTCTGATTTAACATTAGTCGGTATTTTGAAAACTATGTCAAACTTCTGGTCAAATTTTGTAATAATTTGGTTGACTCTTTTTCCTGGCATGCTTATTCGAGTGCATATTCGCAGATGTCAACAAGCAACACTGACTTCTTTAAGGTTTTGTTCGACTTTGGTCATCTCTAAGTGGCTGATGACACAACACCCATGCCATTCTCTTTCCTAACTCCACTTCTGACTCATTATTGTATAATAGCAACTAAATGTTAGATATAGATATGGAGAGTTGAATTTCAAGAGGACAAAAGCAAATTAAGTCCAAAGAGGTGCATGTACACAAGATGACCAAATTCGATATAGATTGCCAATCCTTTATAAATTTAATAGGTCTTAAAATCATTCAAAACAGTCCAAATGAATACTCATATATTCACTACTTAAGGGAAAACACTTTAATATTCAGGATTTGCCTGCCCTTCATGGTAGATTAAAGTAATTTCGGACAATTTTGATAATTTAAGATTCAGTTCGACTACAGAAACTTAAATAAACACTCAATATAAAAACTTATAAAAATAATATGATACATGGATTTTTTTTTTTTATTCAAATTTTTCTATTTTTTTTATTTAGATTCTTAGGAAAAAGATAATCAAGAATGGGATTTATTTAATCCAACGGGTGTTCATTGTTGAGTTTCAAAAACTAAGAACTCATGGGTACCTTTTAGGATTTTTAATTTAATATTTGATAAATTAATAATTTTGACCGAAGATAATTTGGTAACTTGATAATTTATTACGTTAATAAAATAATACATTGTAAATATTTAATCTCTTACATAATACATAAATTAAATTTTTTTTATATACATAGTACTTATGATTTGACTCAAATCTTTTCTAAAATATGACTAAATTATTATTATTATTATTATTATTATTATTATTTTAAATTTAATGCCACCATGGATTTTGTCACCAACTTTTCTTCACATGGTAGAACGTTTGACATTCATATGGTACAAATAAACAATGGGTGAGAAAGTGAGCAAATAATTCAAGATAATTCATATGGTATCGCTGGAGGATGTTGTCTTGTCAAAAAGGTACAATAATTCATAAGAGAAGTCGTCGTTGTCGTTGTCGTTATAACAACTATTAGAAGTCATGTAGTGACTTATACATGTATTATGTATGTATTTTTTTTTTAAATATATACTTGCATATTAAATCTATTTTAAAATAGTATAAAATATTTGGAAGTAAATATATTTTGAATTGGTCAACATTTGTTTTACTTGAGAGTATATAGTTATTAGTGGTTAATAATTATGTTAGTGAAGAGATGGACAATTTATATATTTTAATCTAAATTTATTTAAATATATTTTAAAATATATATAAAAAGTTGGAAAATAATATTTCTAGACATAAAAATTTATCGTGAAACCTATTTTTTTTTGTCATATATAAAATAAGAATTGTAATTGCCAAGAAAATGTTTACAATTATGTCTCTAAATTATTTATGTGGATTACCAAACTATCCTCAATATATTATCGTTAAAAAATAAAATAAATAATAATTTTTTTATAGCTTTTTTTTGTCCATTACAGTTTCTTGAATAAAAATAGGAATATTTTAGCAAATGTTCCCATTATAAATATAGAAACTAGATTATACCCTCACTTATTTAACAAATTAGCAAATGCTCCCATTATGTGTAAAATAATAAAAATTTCAGTTAAAATAGTGATGGTATATCTTAAATTTTTAAATGTTCAATACAAAAAATTCAAACATTTGCTAGTTTTTAAAATAAGTAAAAGTATATGTTATTTTATATCTCTATTATTATAATGTAACCTAAAAATGATTCAAAAATAAACCGTCTAAGCTATACGTATATCATCACTAATTAATTTTTATATAATTTTTTTAATAATATTATATATATATATATATATATTTTTACTTATAATGCAAATGAAAGTAACTTAGTATTTGTCCCATAAAATTATTCAAAACCTAACTGATTTGGGTTGAGGACACGGAAAGAGAGGGTGATAACAGATCTTGCTGGGAACGTGTATACTTGGGGTCACTGTCAATAAGTGGACCTGTCGTTTTCCAAACTTTGACTCTTACTAGCACAGGTCCACGTGTTCCTTACAGGAGCACGCGCGCATGCACAAAACTTTGCCGGTGTGGAGCCCACAGTGAGACCTGCGCCAGCAATGTTGCAAGCACGGCGTCAGCGTCGCCTGAGAAATTCCGATATATATGGATTATAGCGAAAGACAAAATAAATCATATATAATAAATATTGATATATTTTAGTGTTGGTGAAGGAAATCCCGGTCACTTCTTATTTTTATTTTATTTTATTCTACTTTACTTACTTATTTGAATGTTTTCTTTGGCCAATAAATTGACATACTTTGGTGTTGGTGGAGGAAATCCCGGCCAAATTTTTTTTTTCTTTTTCTACTTCGAATATTTTCCTTTGGACAAGAATTTTTTGTCGGCTAATACTAGTCAGCATTTGGCCATGTTTTGTTAAAATAATATATTTTTTTTTTTGAAACCTTATAAAATAACTTTTCTCTTCTTAAAATGGTTCATTCTAAGATATAAAATCTTTCAAGTTGTAGTGCCATCTCGGATTTGTTAATTAAGACAATCTATAGCTAAGACAAATCGTACTTGCGTGAACGTCCAGGCCTCTAGAATTTTTTTTTTATATGTTAATTAAATGATAGCTCCCTAACGACTACAATGGTGGCTATATACATTAGGATTCAAAGGAAAATTACATTCCTAAAATTAAAGCAAAATGGTCTTTAACTACCTTAAAAAAAATATTTATACGGATATTTAATTTCGTATACTGTATTTAGTATTTTTCTTGTATCTAGTTTCGATACGGCCTCCTGCACTTGTATAATTGTATTTTTAGTACCTGTATTCGATATTGGGTTATTGTATCATGTTATTGGTTTTCTGATTTGGTAACGAGAACTGAACAGATGGATCATCCGATAGGTAATTGTAGGAAGGAATAATTTGATGATTCATTATCAATAAATGAGTACATATATATAGGAGATGCTAGCTCCTCTCAATATTATTCTATCCGATGTGGGACTAAAGTCCACTAATACTTAACACCCTCCCTCAGGCTGGAGCATAGATGTCAATCATGTCCAGCTTGTTACAAAAAAACTGAACCCGAGGGCCTAAAAGAGACTTCATAAAAATGTCAGCTAGATCGTCGGTCCTCACATAGTAAAATTTTATTAACCCCTTTTTGTATTCATCACGGACAAAGTGCTAATCAATCTCAATATGTTTTGTCCTTTTAATGAAATACGAGATTTGTGGCAATATGGATAGCTAACTGATTGTCACACCACATATCTGCAGCATCAGATCCTGCTTCTTCTTCTCCCAGGTCCTTCATAAGATGTTGTAGATATAACACCTCTGTTGTGCCATAAGCAATAGCTCGGTACTCTGCTTCTGAACTTGATCGTAAGACCACACTCTGCTTCTTGCTTTTCCATGACAATAAATTACTGCCAATAAAAACTGAATAGCCAGATGTAGACCGTCTATCCATAGGACATGTACCCCAGTCTGTATCTGTAAAATATTCTAGACGAGTATGTCCATGATTATCCATCCAAATTCCTTTTCTCGGATTCTCGCTTAGATAGTGTAGGATTCTGAGAACTGTCTACCAATGCGGAACTCGTGGAGAAGCCATAAATCTAATCGCGTCACTTACGGCAAAAGAAATATCTGGCTGAGTCATGACCGCCAAGTAGTTGAGTTTTCCAACCACTCGACGATACTAGTTCGGATTGGTCATCAGTGTCCCTTCATCGGGAAGTAACTTTACCCCTGGGTCCATGGGTGAGGTTGCTCCTTTAGCTTGTATTATTCCGGTATCAGTTAGGATGTCCAGCACATATTTTTTCTAAGACACTACAATGTGCTTCTTATCCCATGTGACCTCAATGCCCAAGAAGTAATTTAATGCTCACATATCTTTAGTTTAGAATTACTCACCCAGAAACTTTTTCAGTCCTGCAATTCCTTGAGTGTCATCTCTCGTGATCACGATATCGTCAACATAAACACCAAGTAGTATCCATCGGCTGATGTCTATCGATAAAAAAATGAATGATCTTTCTTTTATTGTCACAGTCCAAACTGTGTAACAACATGGATAAATCGTCCAAACCAAGCACGAGGTGACTGTTTCAGATCATATAGTGCTTTACGTAGATAACACACTTTATCCTCCCTTGTAACAAACCCAGGAGGTTGCATCACATAAACTTCCTTTTCAAGATCCCCCGGTAGAAATGCATTTTTCACATCCAGATGAAGCAATGGCCAGTCATAGCAAACTACTAAGGCAAAAGCCCACAAACTGAGGTCATCCGTGCAACTGGAGAAAAGGTCTCAAAATAATTTTTACCGTGAGTTTGAGAATACCCTTTTGCCATAAGACAAGCTTTCAGACGATCAAGAGTGAAATTCGGTTTTACCTTTATTGTGAACACCCACTTGCAACCTACTGTCTTTTTACCAGTAGGCAAATCCACCATCCTATGTACGATTTTCCCGAAGCACTTTCATCTTTTTTTCCATTGCAGCACCCGAACCAGGATGTTTGAGTCATTCCTCTACAAAATTAGGGATTTGATCCCGTCAATAGTTGCTACCAAGGATTGAGTCTGACTCACGAGCCCTTTGTAGTGATAAAAAAATCAAAGGATTGTCACAGCATGCACGACAGGGGCAAGCCGGTATAATAGACGGTGGCAAATTAATAGAGCTGGAGGAGGATGATTGCTCGACGGCTGAGGTCACCATCGGTGATGTCTGTTCTTTCGAAGCTGGTGAATCAGTAGAGCTGGAGGAGGACGACGACATGATGGCTGGGGGCAACATCAATGATGCTTATTCTGTTGGATTGGTGAGACTAGTGATGCCGATTCTGATTGGGTCAATATTTATGGACCGTCCGACCGGGAGACTAGCTCGACAGGGAAGGACACCCTTACGGGGGGATGTTGTGTTTGAACTGGAAACAACAAAAAATCCTCTTCTGGGTAAACTTTGGAAAGATAATTTATAGTTGGTGGGATGGAGGAAACTCAGTTTCAACAAAGGTAACATCTCGAGACATAAAATACCTCTTCAGAGTTGAAGAAAAACAATGATACCTTTTCTGATCTTTTGGATATCTAAAAAAATATACTTTATTACATTGGGATCCAACTTAGAAAGAGTAGAACGAGTATCCTGAACATAACACAACCAGCCAAAAATTTTGAGAGGTAGAGGTGTCACGACCCGCACCCGGTGTGAGGGCACGAGTACGTGGGTACGTCCAACCTACACCACAGCATCGACGGTAGAACGTTGTCTATGTCAACAATACTATCTAATCATCTCACACAATAATGTATCCAATATGTCAATGATATCTCAAACTCCATACGGAGGACAAGATGACAATATATATTTGATAATCAATACTCAATCACAATAAAACTAGAGGAAGGTAATGACACGATGTCAAATAGAAAAAATAGAATCACAAATTATCAAACTAGACATCACCACAATATCCAAGTATAATAGTCTATCCATAAAATACAAATAGTCTCAAATATATCTAACATGCCAAATGTCTAAGCTGGAGACATATCCAGTACAATAAGGGAAATAACTAAGTCTACTATACTAGTTGAGCCTCCTCAATGGTTGGTACTAGATCATCCTGCACTAAGGGTGCTACCTCAACTAGCTCGCCATCCTGTGGCCGTAATGTGTAGGACACAGTCCTCTAAACAATCATCTGAAAAATATATCCAGTCAGGATTGGAGCAAAGTACAACCCAATAATAGTTCCAATAAATGATAGAAGCAATGTAACAATAATAACAATGAAAATAAATGATGGAGAGTCAATAAGATAATAAACATCACTACTAGAGAGAATATCACGACAGATAATGGAAAACAACTAAGAGGAATATGATAAGAACATCACTATAATGAACTGGAAATAAAAGAACTATAACAATAAGTGCCTTAAAATATTAGTACGATATATGATCGTCTTGGGATTAACACTGTCTATAAATAAATGGAACTAGCTCGACCACACGTGTAATGCATGATCGCTAGTTGTCATGGGCTACACTACTGCATAGGCTATAAGGTATGATCACATATCCATTAATACTTTTTCTGCCCCTGACTAGTACATGGATCCAAATTACGTCACATTATAACACGTAAATTATGATGGACGATCTATAATATCTTGCATGATGATCACGGTCTATATAATCATGAAGATATTATGGTAATTACAAAGAACAACATGGTAATTACTGAGTAATCACGAACAATAATATCTCGTGACGGGAATCCACGTATACCAATCCGTGTAACATTGTGTTAGGAATCAAATATCTCTATTCTAAATACATATAACATAGACACTATCAAATAAGAAAACTATCAGAGAATGTACTCGTCCGTGGTCTTGAGCAAATGGTGCGACTTATTGTCCAAACTGGTGTCACATAGACCTATATATAATATTTTATGTTATTTGGTGTAATAAAGTAATAACAAGTTTGAATGAGCCAAAATATGGTTTTCTAGGTCAAGACTAGGTCAACATAGTCAAACTAGGTCAACTCTAAGTCAACTCGTCAAACTTGGTCAAACTAGTCAATTCTATGTAGCACAAGTCTATAACTAGATTTCTGGGTCAATATCTTGAAGGTATCAGTTACACTAGTTAAGGTTAGATACTAAGATACCATATATAAAAGTATCATATATAACTTATATATATTAGTTATCTAATATCTAATATTACCTTAGTATATATTACCTTGGCTTTAAGCCAACCCTTGGTATCCATATCAATCTACCTATTGGTACCCCAGTACCAATGCCAACCTCTATCCTAATTCAATACCTAAATTCAATAACTCATCTTACCCTAACTATTAATAATAACCTATAACTTATCTTACCATACCTTAACAATGTTAATACCTTATTATTAGTAAACACCCTAATACTCTAAATCATTAATACTTGAGTATGATATTGATACACACTAGTGTATCTCACTGATACTAATCACCCTCATATGACTGTAACTAGCATATTGATACTGCAATAGAAAGAACTCATGAGGTACCAACCTATACTACACCAAAGAACATCTAAACCCCAACTCAAGCCACACTCATTGATACCATATTTCTCTATACTGATACACATATCCCTCACACAATACCTGATACTCGAGCCCCTTAACTCACCAACCCGACTGTATATCAGTACACATAAGCCTACCTGAGCCCCCTTCCATTGGCCTAGTACCTAACACCAACATCAGCTAAGTGTTGCTGCTGCCACTGATCTGTTATCAACATTCAGTCTAAACCATCAACCTCATGCACCCTCTGATACATCACAGTCACCCCCTTAGCTCACTACATCTTACATGCTTCCAAGCTCCCACTGAATCAGTCCAACACTCCCTTACAGGTGACTGCACACATGTGCAAGGAACTGCTGCCTAGCTACAACACCTGCTTGGTGCCACTGCTGCTAATGCACAATAGTTGCCACCACTGTCTACTGCATAGATGCAGTGCAGTGCTCCTTCACCACTCAAATATAACCATGCAAACACATCTTCATTGTGCTCGATCTCAGTCATACCTCATATACAACTGACACACTCCCACCCCCCAAAACAACAAACACACACACACACACACACACACACACATAGTTATATATAAATATATATACACTTAGAATGGAAATAATTAGAGGAAATAGGGATTTTACCTATTGGAAGATGGATTCCCAATGTAGCATACCACAAGGACTCAAATGAATGGATGAACACCTCCTTCTAGCAAGATCCACACCAAAAGCTTCCCTTTGCTCTTCCAAGCTCCTTAGGTTGGATTTGGTGTCATGACCGACACCCGGAATAAGGGCATGAATGGTGAACTACGTCCAACCTACATCATAAGAATGATATAGAACGCTATCTAGGTCCACAATACTATCTAAACATCTCATACAATATATATAAGGTGTCTATCATGCCATCTCAACTCTAAATGGAGAAAAAAAAATACTAATATGACAAATGGTATCCAATACTCAATCACAATATCAAACTAAGGGAGATAAAGCACGATATAGAATAGGAAAGATGAAATAAGAATCATAATACATCCACAAGTCCAAACCATGAGTCTAGGCATAAACAACTCCCAAATAATATATACACATGCATTGAGTCTAAAATAAGGCTAATAAAATATCCAAAATATAAGTCTAAGCCTCCACGGTCACCGACATTAACTTCTCCTACTCTAGGGGAGTATCCTCTAATGGCTCGCCATCCTGCAGCCCGTAGTAAGTGAGACACTTCTCCTCAAGCGAATTATCTGAAAAATATATCCAATCAGGATTGGAGCGTTGTGCAAAACTCTGAAATCAGTTCCAAATACATGGTAGAGTATATATTACAAGTAATAGAAAAGAATACAAGATGAACTAGCAATAGGAATGAAAATAAACTAAAGTAAACATGTAATATACTGGAAAGGAAGAACATGCAATATAGAATAACTGCAGGTAAAGGAAATAGATAAACTAGCTAATATTCTTTAGAGTACAAGTTCATTATGTGATCAGGTTAGGTTGAATACGGATATAATATGGTAACTCGATTACACGTATGATATGTAATCGATATGTACACGAATACACTGGGCTTGATCACATAACCAACTCCTACTCCCCCATCCCCAACCAATACTTATGGATTCAATCACGACACATTACGAACACGAATATAAGCACACTAAACACGAGCAGTATTTGAACACGAAGTACATAAGAATCAATACCCGATACACACGATGAAATACATGTGAAGGAGTACCTGCTAAAAATGGTAGGAAATAATATCCCATGATAGGATCCATTTAGTACCAGTCTGTGTAACCACTATGTGGGAATTAAGTAAACAATTCTAGAAAATGTGATATATACAATATCATGACTGAAAACTAATAGAGAGATGTACTCGCCTTTGGTCCTAAGCAATGGGTGTATCTTGATGCCCAAGATGGTGTCATACAATCCTATTTAATAATATTATGTCAATAAGTGTAATGGAGTGATAAAATGATAGAATGAGCTAAAATATGATGTTCTAGGTCAATGCTAGGTTATTCTAGCTAAACTAGGTCAAACTTGGTCCACACTAAGGTTTTAGGCTCATATTGGTCACTAACTTGCTAAAACTAGCTAACTTAGCTATACTAGGTTATACTAAGGTTATTACCTTAAGTATCAGCTATGTAAGTCATTACCTATATTTATAGTTAATACCTTAACTAATTTCTAGAACTTAACATTAACTTAACTCTAACTAATATTAACATCTCTCTAATTGATACTACCCTAACTCATCTACTGATAATAACTTAACCATCTTGATACACCAACTGACACCAAGTAAATAACTAACTGACATAACTAATAACACTAACTGACATATACTTAAAATACTCACAGATACCACATACAAAATGATATATACTAACTAAACTAACTATCTAAACCACAACTAATATCCCATTGTCTGATACCTAATATACACTAACTTCCTATAATGCTAACTAATACTGATGCTCTACTTAACTTAGCCCTTCAGTCACACTTTACACTAAGTACAACCAGAAATGAGATACTCATTCAACCAATACACCTATTGTTCAGATACTTACCTGCACCTTTAACTTATATCAGTCTCCTTATTTCTAACATAATGTTTGCTGCCCCCAATTGCCAGGTCTGAACATGCCTTTATCTAAGCCTTGCACATATTAGTGTTCCCCCTTGCACATATTAGTGTTCATACCTTTACATTGATGTACTATCAAATACAGGTTCCATTTCACACTCGAGGTAATACTCTCCTCAATGATCACAGTGCATCAATGCACAAACCCCCAAGCCATTACAAACTCTACGAGCATGCATTGCTCTACTACTCACTCAGTACTCTTTCCCTCAACAATTATACTCAATCAATGATACTATAGGATATACATGGTATCTAATACACCAATACTTATTCAAAGTCTGAGTATAAGAACTGATACGTACATGTATAACATCTGATACATGACACACACTTGTAGTGAAACTTGAAACTATTCCCTAATTGACCTTACCTGCAGGTAAGTTTTCCCCTCTCCACCTTGCTGTTACTGCAGTTGAATCAGTTGGTTTATAATGCAAATTATAAAATGCTACAACTACTACAAACTGCACACCAAAGCCCCATACTTGCAACCCCAATCATCTACATCATCAAAGCCACAAGTCCACACACAACTGCACTCTTCCTCACTTCACAACACACTTACAATACACTGGATGAACACACTATCACAACCCAACCTACCTATCATATAAGAACTGAAGTCTAGCCTCCCTCACGGAGCTGGAATGCACAAACACACACACACACACACTGAATATATCAAAACTTAGCACAGACTTACACAGGCTCAGGACTGCACTTAAGTGTCAGTGCTCACAGGCCTACACACATTGCACAGTTCATAATATACACATTAACCATCTGCATACCTACCCTAACATACACACAGTTCTAAAATCTTACACACATATATATATACACTTATATATAACATGTACACAATATAACAACACAAACACTAGCATTTAAGCAAATACCTTAAGTGTATAACTAGAATGTTCATGATACCCCTCCAATTAAGGTGTCAAAATCCCACAATTCTTCACACTAACTATTCCACACATCAATACACCTAATAGTAGCTATTAGGACTAGTTACACTAGAAATTAAAGAGAATTGCACAAAATCATACAAAATGAGCCCCGTATCACACTGTATTGTGATACGACCTACTCGTGTCCAATTGTGGACATGTAGCTAGTCTCCCAACCCCAAACTTAATCTAAATAGACTAAATTAGTCTCATGACACTCACTTGATATGTCAATCTCGTAATTATCCTAAAATAGACATAAATTACTAGACATAAATTACCATATAGAAATCATAATACACATCCAAATAGCCTAGAACTTTTTCCTGTAGGTAGCCCTTTGCTATGGAATGGTTCCTAAGGGTCAAATGCATGATTTATAACTCAAAATGAAGGGGGGAATTCAGATTTATACCTATTGGGAAATAGATTCCTAATAAATTGCTCAAATAGATATGATTCAGACATAAGCTTGTTACCAAATTCTCCTCCTCCAAGTGCTCCTTGCAAATTTAAGCTCCAATGCCCTTCAATTGATGAGAATGAGAGGAAATGCAAAAAAATTAAAAGGGAATGCGAAAGAATTGAGAGGGATTGATGGAGGGATTAAGTGAATTAGGGATCTAAAAAATTGGGGATCTAAAATGAGTGCAAATGAAGAGAGAGAGAGAGAGAGAGAGAGAGAGAGAGAGAAAGAAAAAGAGAAATAGAGAGAGAGAGAGAGAGAGAGAGAGAGAGAGAGAGAGAGACGCCTCTCTATAATGGCCGGCCCCTTCCCCCTTCTCCAAGTCACAAACAAAAGTCTAAGTTATCCTTACATGATGAATTATGGAGAATAAATAAGGAATGACTATTTGTGAAGTCTCTACACTAATGCAATTTAGTCTAATCCTCTTAAATAATTAGAGGGAATTGTTTAATAGGCCTAGTCTCCATGTTGGGCTCACTAGTTGTCATGACAAGTCTAATTGGGTTCACTTGTGTCAAGTCTATTTAATAGGCTAGCCCACTACTATAAATAAATAATACAAAGTACCATATAATTATATAGCACACTAAGTAATATTTAATTCATAAAAATAAAATAACTATGCCAAACTACTAAGTTACCCCTATTTGGAAAAGTGAGGGTGATATTTGGAATGAAGAAATTAGGGTAGATTTGGTAGAGAATAGATTGGGTTTGATGTAGATTTGGGGGAAAATGGAGATAAACTAATTTAGAAGGGAATATAGGTTCTTAATGTACAAGTGAAGAGTTATATATCCCCCCTAAGGGCCAACTACAATCCCTAGGCATGTATCCATGCAAAATGTTCTATTTGCCCCTCATTAATGTTATGAAGGTTTAACTAAATAAAGGGTTAGCTAAAATATAATGTTCTAATCTTAATGACTGGAATATTATATTCTTTTTCTCTAATTAATGAGTCAACTATGACTAGAATAATTGGTTGTAATAATGGGTTAAGTCAAGTCTAGTTGGGTCCACTTAGGCTCACTAGCACTTAGCCTAACCAATTGGCTACACTAACCACTAACTATATTAAAAATATAAAAATTATTATTAACTATACCAAAAATATGAAATGTCTAAAATAACCCTAGTATGAAAAAGTGATGGTTAAATTCCTACCCCCCTTAGAAAAAAAATTGTTCTCAAAATTTAAGGAAGAACTAGCACTAGGACAACACAAGCACGATCAAGAAAGAAGGAATACCCCACGACCCTAAGATAAGTAATGCTCACACATCTCCTCTCCTAGGAATATCTCATAATCATCATGTTTCCACAATTCTTGATTCCTTATTACACTGATCTTGAATCTTCCAACACAATTCTTACGCTGTTCTTGATACATCAATTTCTATCATATCCTTCTGATCTATCATCATTAATATTTTAAATTTTTCTTGAACTCTGTGGAAATTACTTTCCTTTATCCCTCAATTTTTTTTGTCATTTCTAGTTAATTCTGTGATCCTCTATCATCAATTGCAAACTTCTTGTAAGATGTAGTTATCCCAAATTTTAATCTCGTCTTTAGAAGAGTCTATCTTTCAAAATTCAATTCCTCTTCGAGTTTCCCAAATCTATCGTATCAATTTCAAGATTTTATCTACTTGGATGTTCTTCCAGTCAAAATATCTCGTACCTCATTTTATTTGTCTTTTACCTACTATCCTCCGTTATGTGTTATTCTTGCCCTGATTCACTATTTTTACCAAAAATGTTCTCCTCTTATAGTTTTACCTCCATCTTACTTCAATTCGTATCTATAAATTAATATATCTCATTATAATCCCTACCACTTCAAAATTTTATTTTATTCCATCCAACATGTTTGAAATCTCAATTCTGTATTTTGATCGTAATATTGTTTCCTTCATCACCCTCGAACACTCTCATTATTCGTATTTTCATCTATTTTGTCTCCAACATAATTTCTTCCTCACTTGAATATGCATATACTAAAATCTATCAAAATTTTACCAATTTCCAATTGACCCAAAACTTATCTTAGTTATCCTTCAGTTTTTTCTTAACCTATAAGCCACTGAAACTCAAAATTCACTACGATTTTTAGCACCATAAAGTTTGAATTCTCATTATCCTTTGTCACTATATTTACTAAAATAAGATTCTCAAGATCAATATCGTCCGCGTCTACTTTATTAGTCCTCATTACCACCTCAATTATACCACCTACGGATAAGCAATATCTTCTTTCTTAGAAGTTTATATCCTCTATGGTTTCAAACTTGATTTTACGCTATCAATCTTCAATTTTAACATTGATGTTTTGATTCCCTAAAATATCGTTTCTTATGATAAAATCACTCCAGTGATCTCGTTCAGTTCTCTTCAGAGTTCCAACTCTCCATACTTCTGACCTATGAAGTTCTATCAATAGTGTTCATGCATACGTGTCCATCGTCAAATCTTTCTGTATTATCTTTTATACTCATTCACGATCTCCACTTGCCATAGACCTTGCAGTCTCTACTAAGAGCTCCACCTATGAACTACTACTCAAGACCCTAATAAGAATAACACTACTAGGATAGACAATAACATAGTCAAACTGGTATGGCAAAACATTATAATAAACTGGGTGCAAATCAATACAAGAATTGAGTTACAGAAAGATATGATAGATGGTGGAGAAATTTGGTCTAGAAGATCTGCTCGTTCTCCCTCAGAAGTGACTATTCCTCAAGACTCATCCCTTTACATTCATATAACTTCGTGATCCTTTTCCAGATTCCATAATCTTCCATCAACTCTGAAAAAAATTCTGATTTCTTCAACTTGTGCCTTTAACTAATCTATATCCTTAAGTCAATTTTGTATCCTATAATCAAATTCAATCCCTTCATTTAATCTTGAATTATTCATTGTATTCCTCAAGTTTTCTAAATCCCCTATGTTTAATATTTCTATCAATTTCTTATTTTCTTCACCAATAATGCATGTCACTATACTAAATCTTGACCTCGAAATATTTATGTTTTTAAACTCCATTTACCAATTTAACCTTATGTTATGAAACTTCTTAGTTCACAATTTTGTCGTCGATTATCATTTTCCCAAGTTAAATTTATATCCAAGAATCTATGATCCCCTTATTTACTAATCCTTAGTTTTATTGTGCAACTCTATTTTACCATCTTGATAACTTTCGATTCATCAAATCAAAATTTTAATTTGTGACATCGTTCCCAATACTTCTTCGATCCTTAAGAATCAGACCTCTAAAGTATTTAAAATATATCATCTATATACTTATCTAAATTTATATCCTCAAAGAGTCCTTTTTGTCAAAAGACTGATAATCTTCAACTAACTCTCACATTTTCTATTCCCTTGACTTGTCACCCTTCAAAATTTACGTAATACCATCAATTTCAAAATTCTTCTTTATTTATTTTAGTGATCCTCAACACCATATTATAAATATTTAAACCATTTCGCACATAACCACTTAGAATTTCAAATCCTTATTTCATCGTCTTTCCTAAATTTTATGTTCCGTATTTATCGATTTGTCTTTATAAGTTATAACCTTAATGTATTGGCATCCAAAACTCAGTCATCAATTTATCCATCCATATATGACCAAGAAATTTTCAAGAAATATATATATCAAAACTTGAAACTAACCATTAACTCTATCCAGTATTGGAGGGTGTGGTGGCGCTCGAGAGCAATCTTTTATCTTATGCTCATTGGATCCACAATAGAGGCATTGTTTCTTTCTCTTCCTACATTCATCCCATGTATGCCCCGACTTCCTAAAATATGCACAAGTGGGACTCCTCTTAACTGGCCTCTGCTGAGCTAGAAATCTAACCAGGACATGATGCACATGCTCTATAGTTGGGAACTTCAGGGGCCTGGGGTGGATAACATCTAATGCCCACTTGAGACTGGATTCTTCCATTTGGTGATGAATAATACCCAATAGCTGTTGGATCCTCTGACCTTGCTCCCTCTGTACTCTCCTCAGCTCTTTCAGCTCCTACATAACCCTTGCTTCATCCAACCCTCTCTTTCCGTGATCCAAGGTTAGAGGCACTGTATCCTCCGAGGTTCCTTCCACGCAAACCTTTATACTTGCATCCCTTTCTTCCATGTCCAAAATCGTCATTTCTGAGGATTTAGATAATCAGATAATGAGTTTCAAAGGAATAAGAATTCAAAAGAAGAACAAATATTCAAGAATCAAATGAGTATGGAAATTTTCTAGATGTGATTGAGTATTCTCTCATCCTAGTATCCTATATCTATATTTTATCGCAGGCTCGTAGTAGTACAACTAAACCGTTACACTACCACTATATCGCAGTAATTGCAATGCCTGACCTGCATGTTCTACCAATAAAAAGGTGTTATGACCCGTAGCCGGTTTAAGGGCATGAGTACGTGGGTACGTCCATCCTATGCTCAAGCATCAGCGATTGAACGTTGTCTAGGTCAACAATATTATCTAATAATCTCATACAATAATATATGAAACCTGTCAATGATATCTCAACTCCATACGGAGAACAAGATGGCAATAGATATATGATAATCAATACTCAATCACAACAAAATTAGAGGAAGATAATGACATGATATCAAATAGAAGAAATGGAATCATAATTTATCAAACTAGACATCACCATAATATACAAGTCTAATAGTTTATCGACAAAATATAAATAGTCTCAAATATATCAAACATGCCAAATATCTAAGCTGGAGACATATCCAGTACAATAAGGAAATAACTAAGTCTGCTATACTAGTTGAGCCTCCTCAACGGCAGGTACTAGATTATCTTGCACCAAGGGTCCTACCTCAGCTGGCTCGCCATCCTGTGACCGTAATATATTGGTCACCAGTCCTCTAAATAATCAACTGAAAAATATATCCAGTCAGGAATGGAGCGTAGTATACCCCAATAGCAGTTCCAAAAAATAACATAAGCTATGTAACAGTAATAAAAATAAAAATAAATAATGGAGAGTCACTGAGATAATAAATATCACTACTAGAGAGAATATCACGACAAGAGAATATCATGAGAGATAATGGAAAATAATTCAAAATAATATGATAAGAACATCATTGTAATGAATTGGAAATGAAAGAACTATAACAATAAGTGCCTTGAAATATTAGTAGGATATATGATCGACTTGGGCCTAGCACGGTCTATAAATTAAGGGAACTAGCTCGACCACACGTGTAATGCATGATTGGCTAGTTGTTACCGGCTACACTACTACACGGGTTATAAGGTATGATCACATATCCACTAATACTTTCCCTGCCCCCGACTAGTACATGGATCTAAATTACGACATGTTATAACACATAAATCATGATTCATGGTCTATAATATCATGCACGATGATCACGGTCTATATAATCACGAAGATATCACGGTAATCACTGAGTAATCATGAAGAACGACACGATAATCATTCAGTAATCACGAACAATAACATCTTATGACCGGGATCCACGCATACCAATCTGTGTAACATCATGTCAGGAATCAAATATCTTAATACTAAATACATGTAACATAGAGTATCAAATAAGAAAATATCAGAGAATCAACTCGCTTGCAGTCCTAAGAAAATAGTGAGACTCGGTGTCCAAACTGGTGTCACATAGACCTATATATAAGATTCCATGTTATTTGGTGTAATGAAGTAATAACAAGCTTGAATGAGCTAAAATATGATTTTCTTGGTCAAGACTAGCTCAAAATAGGCAAACTAGGTCAACTCTAAGTCAACTAGTCAAACTTGGTCAAATAAGTCAATTATAAGTATCACTAGTGTCACGCCCTAGTACCAAAATACAAAGACAGACATGTCCAGCTATCCCATACAAGGTACTATACGTCGTACGATGATCACAACTGTAACTAGACAAGGGGGTGCATGCTACAATCAAGTCACTTAAGGTCACACGAACATCTATGTCTCAATAAATCAAACAAGAAACATAAATCATAGAGCATATATGATAAAGTAATAAGGTATCCCAAACGCTTTCTCAATATATTCTGGAGTCCACCTGTACAAAATAAGAAGCTGGTGGTATAACAGAAGTACATGACAATATTACAGCTGCAGTCTGACTTATATACAGTCATGAAAATGAAACTAAATGTCCAGACATGCCGGCTAACAAGTGCCGGTGGCTAAACGCCAAAAAGAGTAAAATGTACAATGACGAGCAGGGAAATAAAGAAACCCACTTGTTATCCTCGGCGCCCATGATCCTGGTACGTGCCATGAGTCGGGAAAAGGTACTCTAGATCTTCGGGTGCTAGCTCAAAATCAGGCCATGCAAAACCAGTGGGGTTAGACCCCAAATAGAATTTACCACAAAGTAAGCATGAAATGAAGAAACAAAATCCAAAACAATAAATATATTATATATAGGTTCTGTGTCGTAACATAGGTCCATAGCAAGCATATCTTAGCATAAAGGTCCAACCCTACAACCAAACATGGTTAAGGGTTTAATCTATCACATTATGCTAGTCCATTTTCCTAGGCTACTAACAAAATAATACAATCACAATCAAGTCCAATTTATAAAATCGGCCAATCATTTGTTCAACTTGCTATTTATGAAGTCTGTGGTTATCTCAGAATAATACGTAATAGGTAACCTCAGATCAAACTATTTCCGGACATGAGCTAGCCGAGCCAAATAGATGAATATACATGCACTTCACAAATTGTACCAGTTCCCCGTGGGGTCGCTGTGCTAAATCACGGTATTAGCGGTTCCAATGTTCCTATAGTGAAACAGTGGCTCAACATTATTTATAATAGTTCAGATACTGCACTCCACTAATGCGGATGCTATAAAGTATCTATGGTGGCCAGCCCACAACGCACTTAGAATGAATCTCTGTGGGAAGGTTCGTTGGTATGATCTCGGGATACCATTTTCTCCCAATGCTACTACCACTTTTAGTTGCTTAATTAACTTTATATTGTGTTCAAAAATCTCAAGGCGTGGCCACAAGAGAATTTTTCTTAAGATGTTGTACAAAGTACGGGAACGCTAGATACGAATCCATGGAAGGTCATTCTGTATTTACCCGAGCGTGTATGCAATATTCAATAAACCAATATCCTAGCCATGCTTTGGTACTTGACTCGCATATCATGTCCGTGCTAGAAAAAAATAGTATCAAGCGTTCAGAAATTTGGAGGAATTCTCGATGCCCAACCTAAATATAAATCACTTAACACGTAACACGGTATGTCGTACCTAAGTGCACATTAGGTCATGAACATTATTAGGCACTAATTGTATCAGCACAGATACAATCTTCGAGTCCAATTACCAATTATCATTGGGTCACATAAATCTTGATCACATTGTAACACGAAGCTTATGTCATGCACATAGCTGGTTACTCACAATTCACTTAGTCTGGTCCACCAAGAAATCTCAATCCAACACATATTTATGCCATTTATATAGCCAATCTTAGCACATGTTCATGTCTAGTACGAGGTCTGGTTTCTAAGTCCGTTCTTCCTTAGAATTAAAAGACAAGAAATACCAGGATCAACCACATAGAGGATGATAAGAAATATTCTAATAAATAAGTGAACACATAAGAAAGTACTATGTGTATGCATGGGGTCACTAAGGATAACACGTGCATAAAATTGTACGCATGAAGGTTTGGCGCATGAACCAAACAAGCGCATGCTCAAGGTGCAACATAAATTCAGGACACATAAAGTTACATGAAGTCAGGGGAGCATAGGCGACTAGACGCATAGATATCCTGGACGCACGAGCGAGGCAAAGTCCTCTCTTCGGGACAAGTGCCGAAGTGACGAACAATAATAAAGTGTCAGTGAAGTGACATAAAGTGACTGATGTGACAAGCCATAAAGTGTGTTAGAAGAAAATATAAAACAATCAAAAGAAGTACCAGGGGGGCTGAGTCATGCGTTCAAAGAAAGAGGAACGCATAGCTCAAGGCGGACATATGGACTCTGGCGCATTAAGTCAAGCCTTAGTAAATTTCCATGCGTTCAAGGTACTATGCGTCCGACTTTCGAAAGCATTCACAAAGCAGACAAGCGTCCAACAAGATGGACGCATGCTGGAGGGAGCTCATGTTGATGGGCCGCATGGTACTCTGTCATCCCAGAATAGCAAGTTCGGCCTTGGAAAAACTCCAAGGATCCGAAAAACTTGTTCTGCCATAAAATCCTCATCTCAACTCCAAATCAAGTGATTTAAAAGCCAAATTTCTCGAAATCAAGTGCTCCATCAAATAGAACAATAATTTTTTTAAAAATAATAAGCTTTTGAAGATCAAAACCAATAAAAACTCAAGAACACCTACACTTATAAAAATTCAGATCTACAATATTTCATCCACCAAATTCGAAAATACCAAGCTCTAAACATGCTTAAAATCACACAATAAATATAATAGACTAATAATAATGAGGGTTTTTTTTTTATTTCTCATGCAAGATGTACTATCCTAAGGTAGCGAGGGAAAACCTAAGAGAGAAAGAAAAGAAAGAATGAAGAGGGAGAGAGAAATAAATTGTGTTATATAGCTAGGGTTTGACGTTTAGACCATGGGTTCAACTCATGACCAAATCAACCCAAACCATAAACCAAGAACCAAGATAAACCAAAGAATGGGTCTAGTCTCATGTAATAAAATAAATATGCTGCAAGAAATAATATGCTCCCAATACGTACACTAGAAACGAGGAGTGACAACTAGTTTATACCTAGGTTTCTAGGTCAATATCTTAAATGTGCTAGTTATACTATTTAAGGTTAGATTCTAAAATACCATATATAGTAAGTATCATATATAACTTATATATACTAGTTATCTAATATATAATATTACCGTAGTATAGAATACCTTGACTTTGAGCCAACCCTTGGTATCTATATCAATCTACCTATTGGTATCCCAATACCAATGCCAACCTCTACCCTAACTCAATACCTAAATTCAATAACTCATCTTACCCTAACTATTAATTATAACCTATAACTTACCTTACCATACCTTAACAATGCTAATACCTTATTATTAGTAAATGCCCTAGTACTCTAAAGCATTAATACTTGAGTATAACATTGATACACACTAGTGTATCTCACTGATACTAACCACCCTTATATGACTGTAACTAGCATATTGATACTCCAATAGATAGAACTCATGAGGTATCAACCTAAAATACACCAACGTACATCTAAACCCCAACTCAAGCCACACTCACTAATACCACATTCCTCTATACTGATACACTTATCCCTCACACAATACCTGATACTCGATCCCCTTAACTCACCAACCCGACTGCACATCAGTGCACATAAGCCTAACTGAGTCCCCCTTCCATTGGCCTAGTGCCTAATAGCAATAATAGCTAAGTGTTGTTGCTGTCACTGATCTGTTATCAATATTCAGTCCAGACCATCAACCTCCTACACCCTCTGATACATCATAGTCACCCTCCTTAGCTCACCGCCTCTTAAATGATTCCAAGCTCCCACTGAATCAGTCCAACAATCCCTCACAGGTGACTGTACACATGTGCAAGAAACTGCTACCTAGCTGCAGCACCTGCTTGGTGCTACTGCTGCCAATGCACAACAATTGCCACCCACTCTCTGTTGCACAGATGCAATACAATTCTCCTTCATCACTCAAACATAACCATGCACATACACATCCTCACTGTGCTAGATCTCAGTTACACTCCACAATACAACTGACACACTCCCCCCTCCCCCCCCACACACATCTAGTTATATATAAATATATACACTTATATACCAATCTAAAACTTAATATAAATGTAAACACACACACTCAACCCATTGGCATTCCACCAAACACTTGGTAAGTATTAAGTATCAAGTGTGATGCTCTAGTGATACGAACTACCAACACAAAAATACCCACTTCTAATATTAATCCACCATGATAATAAACCTCAACTAATATGAAATATTCCTAAAATATTTAATAAAATATATATATCATAAATAAAAGCTATTCTTACAACAATATAAAGAATTTGGTATGCTAGGACTCAAATCAATATAGATACCCTACTTATACCTCTGTATCATGGTGTATCATGATACAAATTTTCTGTATCTATTTATGGACACATATACCCTCTCAAATCATGCCTCACACTCCAAAATCACCTATGAGATATTTCTACAAAAATCTAGTGGTCCAAATTCGGATTTCTTCTAATTTGGCCATAAAAATTAATATAACTTTCACAATAAGCATCATATAAACTTAGTTCTTCTTCCTATGGGTATCCCTTACCCAAAGAATGGTCCCTATGGGTGTTTGATGATAAACAAAGAAGGTTTGTACGAAACCTTTTGCTTACAAACGAGAAAAGAGAAAAGTACAAGTAATCCTATACGAGGATATTAAGTACAACCAAATAATTCTGGTAAAGTATTGCTATAGAAGTCTGATCTGCAGTCGATCACTTTGTTCCTTGGACCACACGATGATGAAGAAGTGCTGTAGAAGAAGCTTCAAACTTTCTCTGAACTGAAGGCAAAAGCCAGTCAAAGGAAAGTTGCAGGTAGGATCGAATTCCTGTTGCCAAAGTTTTCAGCCAAAGCTCTCTCTCCGTTCTTATTTTTTTTTTCTGATCAGATTGTGCCCTTACCCTGTGACCAGGGGTCTCTATTTATAGAGATCAATCAAATAACTATCTATTTGGCGTAAAAGCCAAATAAATGTCTTGTTGGCGTAAAAGGCCAAACTGTGAAGAAAGTTGCATCTTTTACGCTGCGGTTATGACAACTGCTACCCACGTTCCAATAATCTTCTGAATCTGCGTATGACACGTGTCCCTTTATAAGGTAACGCGTATAACTGCTTCTCGAAGATCATGGCATGCAAGCCACGTAGGTAACTGCCCCTGTGTAAAAATGGTTGGCGTAAAAAGCCAAATAACTGTCTTGTTGGCGTAAAAGCCAAATAACTGTCTTGTTGGCGTAAAATGCCAAACTGTGAAGAAGAAGACTTCCTTTACGCTGCGGTTATGATAACTGCTACCCACGTTCCCATAGTCTTCTGAATCTGCGTATGACACGTGTCCCTTTATAAGGTAACGCGTATAACTACTTCTCGAAGATCATGGCATGCAAGCCACGTGGGTAACTGCCCCCGCATAAAAATGGTTGGCGTAAAAAGCCAAATAACTGCCTTGTTGGCGTAAAAGCCAAATAACTGTCTTGTTGGCGTAAAAGGCCAAACTGTGAAGAAGAAGACTTTCTTTACGCTGCGGTTATGATAACTGCTACCCACGTTCCCATAGTCTTCTGAATCTGCGTATGACACGTGTCCCTTTATAAAGTAACGCGTATAACTGCTTCTCGAAGATCATGGCATGCAAGCCACGTAGGTAACTGCACCTTGCGTAAAACTTGATGAAATAGATAACCAGCGTAAAATAGTCAGTTATCCTTCACGAATGAAGTCTTGAGCATATTCTGGGCTAAATAGACTTATCAACGTACCTTTGCAAATATAGCCGAGTTGGCGTATTTCGAGGAGATAGCATACGGCGTACTCCTATAGTTGAAAATAGCCTGGTTGGCGTAAAATGCAAGGATGGTGATGTGAGCGTATTAGTCGCAGTTTTAGCTTTCCCATTCATGAATTTTTTTAAAAATAGAATAAAATCTCGTGCATTAAATACAGAGATATGCCTCCATCTCGTGCATTAAATGCAGAGATATGCCTCGAGCTCTGTACAAGAAACCGTTTTTGATGTGGCATCTGATTTTATCTTATCTTGAGCGTAAAAACTCATTTCTGTCAATGTAGAATAGGTAGCGTATTCCTTTAATGCGTAAAAATGATTTGTATCAAAAATATGTCACTAAACGACAACCTGGGTCTCTGTGTAAAATCATCATCATAGCCATCCTCTCGATCATCGTGCAGTACTTTTGTTAGATGTCGGGTTCACTGATTTGTCTGACAAATTTATCCGAGGAATACGAAAAGTTCCTCGTACAACTTTACGCTGCATTTAAAATAACGTATTTTAAACTTTACGCAGGAAGGTATAGCAACCTTTTACGCAGAACAGCCTTGAAGCTGTGCTTTACGCGGACAGCTCTGAAGCCCTATTTTATGCCAAACAGCCTTGAAGCTCTGTTTTACGCGGACAGCTCTGAAGCCATATTTTACGCCACACAACCTTGAAGCTCTATTTTATGCGGACACCTATGAAGCCATATTTTACGCCACACAACCTTGAAGCTCTGTTTTACGCGGACAGCTTTAAAACTCTGCTTTACGCGGATAGCTCTGAAGCCTTATTTTACGCCAAACAGACTTGAATTTCTGTTTTATGCGTACAGCTCTGAAGCCCTATTTTACGCCAATCAGCCTTGAAGTTCTGTTTTACGCGGACAGCTCTGAAGCCATATTTTACGCCAAACAGCCTTGAAGCTTTGTTTTATGCAGACAACTCTGAAGTCATATTTTACGCCACACAACCTTGAAGCTATTTTACGCAGACAGCTCTGAAGCCATATTTTACGCCAAACAGCCATGAAGCTTTATTTTACGCAGACAACTCTGAAGTCATATTTTATGCCACACAACCTTGAAGCTGTTTTACGCAGACAGCTCTGAAGCCATATTTTACGCCAAACAACCTTGAAGGTCTGTTTTACGCAGACAGCTCTGAAGTCATATTTTATGCCACACAACTTTGAAACTCTGGTTGTACGCGGACTTCATGTATGTTGGGGGTTTTGACTGTAAAATACGCGAATAATTTCCCAACATATTTCATGCTTCTACAAGACCCCCTTCAAAGTTTTCAAATTCCTCGTAATTTCAAAAACTTTGAATGAAGCATGAAATGGTCAACTTTGACCCGTTCTTCAAGGCTAATTTTTTGGCTATATTTAAGAAGTCGTTGGAATTTGTATGTTCTCTTCTGCCTATATAAGGGCAAGTAAATAAACTTATTTTTCCATACTTCCTTCACCATAAAGATGGCTGCTAAGATTCATTGGGCTAAACTGAGAAAGAGAAAGATTATGCTCTTCCAGCATATAAAGAGCCGTAAAAAGAGACGTCTTCGAGCAAATATTCTCTGCAATGATGGACCATGGAGGGATATCATAGCTTCCTTTGCTCGAGGTAATCAGTAATTTTATATGGCAATTCGTCAAAGAGAGAGGAAGGGTCGCATTAGACCACACAACTTGCTAGCTGTATTTTCCCCTATTATGAAGCTGGATCCTGGGGTGCAGCTCGGCCGTGTCTTCCAGTATTGTGTTGGGTTTGAATCTCCAATCACAATTCTAAGCATGGACGCCGATGACGTATGGGGGTGGGCTTGAATAATACATGCCCAATTCTGTATCCTCCCGCCATTAATCATTTTCTTGGTACCCGGCGTATAGGAGCTGAAGAAGTGCTGTAGAAAAGAAATGAAGATCTCCATCAGATGAGAACCTAGCGTAATAGATTTTCGTTCATATGTAATCGTGATCTTGAATATTAATGAAAAATCCTTTGTAAAAAAATAGATTTCCATCATATGTAATCATGATTAATAAACTTGTCTTCTTTTACGCACTATTGATTTGCCATGTTGCTGTGAGGAAGTCTGGTAATACGCAGCTTCAACATGCTTGCATAATTTTTACGCAGACTCTGATAAATATGCATCCAGTCACGTTCCAACTTTTACGCATAAAGAAAGATGCATAAAAACTCTTTAGCATTAAATTGTTTTGAAAATTCAATCGTCATGCTGTTTTTGACTAGGAGTCACATAGAATTTTGAACCGTTATTTCTCCTTTATAAATACGAAGAACATCTGTTCAGAACATCATCTTCAAAAAAAAATGGCTTCTCGAAAGATTCTCGAGACAGGGCAAGAAATGTCCGCCGAACAGGCCATCCCAGAACTAGATGTAAAAGATTCTGGCTAAACTTCGAATGAACTATCAATGGCCAAGGAAGAAAAGTCATCTCCAGTGAAGACAGACATTTTCAGGGAATTCCTTGGCCCTTCGTTTGATGAAGTCCTCTCGACTGAAAAAGAAGAGAAGTTACTGAATACTCGTCGTCTGTTTGCAAACGCTGATAAAAAGAGCATTTTCTGCGTAAACTCTTGTAACTGGCTTTTTCGAGCATAAAACTCAGATTATCAATATATACGCGTATTCTGCTAACTGATCTGTCCCGCGTAATTTAAGATTTTTGTTTTGCGCGTAAAATCATAGATCCGTAGCATCTGAGCGTAAAATCATAGATCCTTGCTCTGCGCGTAATCTTTACTGTGTGCGTAAATTCATGGATCATAGCATCTGATGGATCCTTTATGCAGTATGACTATCTGTCTTCCTTTTCAAATGATCGGCTGACGTGGTCCCAAATCATAACCGACTATGATAAAATTGGATTTGGTTAAGGATTCGAAGAGTCATTTGAACTCTATAAATAGGCCTAGGTCATGAGAGAGAAAAAAAAACCCTTCATCTCTTTATGAAAAATCCTTCATCTCTTTCTGAAAAACCCTTCTTTTCCTGTCATGGCACCAAAACAGACCTCCACCGCTAAAGGAAAGCAAGCCGCTTCATCATCTCGCTCCTCTGCTCAAGCACGAGCCACTCCTACTAGGCCAAGCGAGCCTCGTTCTGAACGAAGTGCTTCGCTGTCTAGCTATGCACCGGGCATCATAGGTAAAACTTCGAGAGATAAAAATCTTTCGCACACATTATACGTGTTTGCGCAAATACGCCCACATTTTAATGTGTCAGCGTAAAACTCCATATTTTGCAATCTGGCATAAAAACTCAGACTGTTAAATTTTGGCGTATACTGCAAAACTTTTGGTACCTTACGTTTTACGCACTGAAAGTAAATTCCAGCATAAAATTCCATATTTTGCAATATGGCGTAAAAACTCAGACTGTTAAATTTGGCGTATACTGCAAGACTTGTGGTCATCATTAATTTTACGCGCAAATGTAACACCTTGCGTTTTACGCACTAAAAATAAATTCCAGCGTAAAACTCCATATTTTGTAATCTGGCGTAAAAACTCAGACTGTTAAATTTGGCGTATACTGCAAGAATGTAACACCTTACATTTTACGCGCTGAAAGTAATTTCCAGCGTAAAACTGACTTATTCTCTTGCTTTTTTTTCAGTGGACCTACAGATCCCCCTTCTAACTGAAGTAATGGGTTCTGCTGCCGGAATATTAAATTCCAACTACTTGGAGGACTTGTCCCATATAACTTTCCCCATCTCTGGAAACGAGTATCCTAAAGAAAGGGGAATTCGGATCTCGGCCCAAGGAGAAAGAATGTTGCTAAGTATGATCAGCGGGGAACCCTTGACATACATAGATGGAATCGAGTATAAGAAACCAGCTTTCTTATTTGGGGATGTTATTAATAAGCAATCCTAAACAAAGCCCAAGAAGGAAGACTGGGTATTTTCTGTTGAGGGCACTATTATGTATCAGCCAAAGATGTTCAGAGACTACCCCATTTTTGCGTTCTTCCATGCCACACATCCCAGAAGGATGGCATGGACTCTGACTCCTGATCTTCAGGGCCAGCCAGGGAAGATCTTCTATAAGAAATGATTAAACCGAGGATCCTTTGTAAGTAGTCCCTCAGGTCCTATTACGCCCTTCAGAGGTTTACTACCAGGCAACGTCCCTAGTGAAGACTCCTTTTTGATCCAGCCATTTCAAATAGCAACTTTCTGCAATGAATTCATGAAGCAGGGAGGAGTATATCCCAAAGTTAACCCTCGCACCAGTGGATGGCTTAACCCCCATAATCTTTGATGGGCCAGATTAACTGCATGGGCCCTGGAGCACTTTCAAATGGAGCTAGAAAGTATCAACTTATTTAAGACTGTCAGTGCTACTAGTGTTGGAATGCCTATGAATACCAATTTATTTTTAGCTTTGATGGAGCGATATAACTCGTTTACTGGGACTTTCGCCACTCCAATAGGTGACTTGGGCCTAGCACTTCATGAGATGGCAGATATCTCAAAACTACCAATGAGAGACACTTCCGATGAAGAATACGTCCCCACCAACAGAGAGTTGAAGGATACCAACCCTCGGGTAGTGGCTGTATACCAAGAACTGATGAGCCACTATCTTGCATGCACCACTTTTTATAGAGAGCCTTCGGATTTAGCTTATATTAACAAATGGGTATCCTACCTTATCTTCCATCAGCCTAGAAATACCAAGCAGGACAAGGTTGTAGATAGCAAAGACAAACCTTTGAACCCTCTGAGTATTCTTAATGCCAACACAATAGATAACCTTATTGAAGATGCAGAAGCTCCAGATTGTGTTCTTAATGAAGATATAGGTAGTTATCCTGTAGGGACCAAAGCCTACAGTTATATGAGGCATTGCCGAAAGCCTCTGTCAAAAGAAGCTCAACTGGCTGGCTTCCTTTCTATTTAGCTACGCCGATGGGTGGTGCCGGGCATTGCGTCTGCAGATCGTATTTATCGCAACACCCTATGGCCCGCAGTGCATTTGGTATTTGGAGCAAGATTGGGCCTACTCCCTGCCATGGTATGCAGGATACAAGCTGGCCTGAGGGCTATTACTGATGGACTGCTGGCCGATACCACTCAGCGCGAAGGGTATCCCAGAGTGGAATTACCATTCTTATATCTGATGGGATAGTTAATCCTTCATAACACCAGAGTGATGTCTCCCGGATCTGCCAGTGGTTCGGGCAATAACTTCCTGTTGAATTACAAGAATTCTTCTTGGAATGTGACTAGCGTCATAGATTGTCGACTAGCACTGAATTTTGCCCATAGTTAGAAATTTTTCTGCATCGTTTCCCCCATACATATCAATCAGCAGGGGACTAAACTCCATGATATAAGTCAGGGGAAGTCTATTCTTTCTTCTGAAGCATTTTATTGGTTGGTCTGTATTAGACCTTCACACCTGCTGTATAGAAGTGAGGATCACTGCTACCTGGAACCTTATCTGCCTAGCCGTTTCGCCAGACAATTTGGATATGATCAGTTGCACGTAGGAAATCCCATTACCAGCTTTAAATTCAAAGGTGGGCTTATCGATGGAGCTAGAGGATGGCGTTATTTTATCATGGGTTGTACTGGAGCAACCTTTGCTGTACCCGCAACTTCTCTCTCCATGGAATTGCACATTCTTCATTCATACGCACAGTTTTATGTGTCCATCAATACTTTCCATCGTAATTTTGATGTATATGGAAGTTTCAGAATGACCTCCCATAAATTCACTGGAAGAGAGGAGATACCATCTGTCTCCTCTAATAAAGGTGATGAAACTACTGGTGCAGATAATTATTTATTGATATTACCGAGAGGCGTAATAGCTCCACCAGCAGAGCCTCTCATAATTTCTAATAAATGAAAGGCTTCTACTCATAAAGATCCTTCCCCTCGTAAGAAGAAGCAGACTACTAGAGGTCCTAAAAAGACTTCCACCAAGGGGGCCTCTTCCAGGAGTGAACATATTGTTTCCCCTGTTAGGGATGATTCTGTGATTAGGGATCCTATATCCCCTCATCGTCCTTCGCCTTTTAAAGAAGGATCTTCACAGTCCTAGATGAAAGTGCTAGAGATTCTTTGCCAGCGACTGCTGCCGCGATTACATCTACCACCGTTACTGGTGATGCTTCTATATCGCCTTCGAGGCCGAGCTCGCTAATAATCACTATACCTTTTATAAGACAAACAATGGAACTAGCCCCTCCTTCATCTGTAAATATTTCAAGCAAGATTCCACCCGATGAACCTCGAGTAGATTTGGGTGATGATTGGGATGATGACCCTCAAGCATCAGTTGGTGTACCCTCCTCGCCAGGTATGATAGCTTGTTTAGCATCAATAAGAAATGATTTAGCTATACAGGCTGTAGACGCAATATACATACCATCGGCCATGGGTAAATGTTGTGTTTACGCTTTTCTCAGGAAAATTTAACATCAAATTGATATTAAATTTCTCTTATCTTATTTTCAGGCGAAGACATTTCTGGGGAAGGCGGAGCTGAAACAACCTCTGCTTTCGTTGTGGATCCAGCTACTGAAATGGCTGTGACCACTATCGAAGAAGCGTATCTTGAAACCGTCGATCCTTCATCCGCAACATTCTCAGATATAATCCCGCCAGCAGCGTTTCAAATAGAATCTGAGGTAGATGAACCAATCACCTCGATGTTGCCTCCAATTGTTGGAGATATACCTTCGTCGAGCATGCCAACAACTTCAACTGTTGTCGGTGTCTCTTCTTTTGTCGTGCCATATGTTGAAGCAACGACTGTGGCAACATCTTCTGCAGTCATTCCAAAAAGGAGATTTAATGATATTATACCCACTCGCAGCTTCCGTTCAAGCCTTGCTATGCTAGTTGAACAATACACTAGCATATTCTACCTCACTTTGAAAGAATTAATATCCATGGTGCTAGAGAAGAATCTAGGCTTTAATGCTTTGAAGACGTCCTCCAAGATCACTATAGCGCAAATTAGAAATTTTAATGACGCCGAGAGAGCTAATGCGCTAGAGCAAATGGTTAATGGTTTAGAATAACCCATTAACGAATATTTATAATTATCTAGAGGTAGCATCAATGACTTGGTTCAGGCTGAGTATGACTCCCTAACTTCGAAATTTGCTCAGAAAGCAGAAACTTTGAACAAATCCATTCAGGAACAGCAACAAGAGATGGAGAAAGAGCAAGCAATATTGGTGGAGAGTATTCCTCAGCTAGCTTAGTGCCGTGCTGAATGTAAGGGATATGAAGTGAGGATTCAAGAACTGGAAGCTGAACTTGCTCAAACAAAGGAGAGGCTTCTCAAAGCATCGCTAGTTCATGATGTATTGGAGGGCCAAGTAAATACAGCTCAACAGAACTTGACACATGCGGGTGTCATCCATGCAAGTTTTATTGATTCTCTGTCTGAACTATCTCTCTTGAGCAATGACGAAGCAAGACTGGAACTGGCTCGCACCAAAATTTTAAACTCCAGGAACGAAAGGATGGCTGCTTTAGCATAATAAATCCGTGATTTAACTGCTCCTCCACGATGATGGATTATGTACTTTTTTGCTTCTTTATTCTCAGAAATAATGAAGACACATTTTCTGACTCTGTGGACCCATCACTTATTATTATAATATAAATGATAGGCTAAGATGAAAGTGATATCAGAGGTAATATGGACATAATATACTTTCGGTAACTGATTTTGCTGAATATATCTATTCAGAGGTAATATGAACATGATAGAATATGATCCAACTAAATTTGTATACAAAACACTATCAGAGGTAATATGGACATGATAGGTTTTGAAGTTTCAAATTAGTTAAACATATCTATTCAGAGGTCATATAAACATGATAGAATATGATTCAACTTATCTTTGTACGTAGTATCATCAGAATGAAATCTTTATCATACTCCGTTAAGCAAGAGAGATCAAGCATAATACTCCTTCAAGAATTTGCCGTTGATAGGAGCCATTATCAAATCTCCATTAGGCTTGGCTAATCTGTAAGCGCCATTTGAAAATGTTGTTTCAATCACATAAGGGCCCTCCCATTTGGGCTGAAATTTCCCCTTACTTTTATGTGTAATGATCATTGGCCTTTTCACAGCTAAAACTAGCTCACCAACTTTGAACACTCTTTCCTTCACTTTTTGATTAAAAGCTCTAGAGATGCGTGCTTGGTAGAACTCGATGCGCTGTTGAGCTTGAAGGCATTTTTCGTCTAACCCTTCTAGCTCTTGAAGTCTTAAACGATCATTATTTTCCTTAGTCAGCTAATTAGCTACTGCTATTCTGAGTGATGGAATTTAAATTTCAATAGGGAGAACTGCTTCACACCCGTATACTAATAAAAATGGAGTACAACCCGTTGGTATTCGTACCGTTGTGCGGTATGCCCACAGACATTCCCCCAATTTCTTGTTCCAATCTTTTTTGTTCGAAGAGACAAATTTCTTCAAGAGTTTGATAATGGTTTTGTTGAAGGCTTCTGCCAAACCATTGGCAGCAGGATTATATGCCGTTGAGGCCACATTTTATATCCGATTCTTATCGTAAAATCGGTGAAACGCTTCACTGATGAATTGAGGCCCATTATCATAAATTATCCTTCGGGGTATCCCAAAGCGATAAATTACATGATGCTTGATAAAGCTGATCACATTAAATGTCTTTACCTCAGCAAGAGGAATTGCCTCCGCCCATTTGGAGAAATAATCAGTGATAGCTAATATAAACCGGTGTCCTCTAGAAGATGAAGGATGAATAGGACCAATGATGTCCATACCCCATGCTTCAAACGGCTATGATGAAATAGTAGGATGTAAATATTCAGAAGGTTGATGTATAAAATCTGCATGAATCTGACAGGCTTTGCATTTTCTTGCATATTCTATGGCATCTGCAATCATAGTAGGCCAGTAGTAGCCCATCCTCCTGATACGATCCTGTAACTTAGGACCGGGTTGATGTGCTCCACATACTCCATCATAAGCTTCTCGGATAACCCGCCTTGCATCATCACCAGAGAGACATCGTAACAATAGTCCATCATATGTTCGGCGATACAAACTTTGTGAAGAAGCATCAAAATAGAAACGTAGAGATCGTCTTTTGATAGATGCTGCTTCTTTAGGATCCTCTGGTAAGATTCCATATGATACGAAGTCTATAAAGGGACTTCTCCAATCTCTCTTAGGAGGAACCATGTTTATAACATAGCTGCGTTCTATGTGAAAATTATTTTTCACACAAAACAAATCTCTGTTAAGAAGGATCACCGAATTCTGCCTTCTTATAGAAATAGCTAGATCTGCAGCTAGACTGGCCAGAGCATCATCTTCCAAATTTTAAGATCGAGGAACATGCTCTAAGAAGAATCCTTTAAAAGATATTGCTATCTCGATTGTTGTTCGGTGATAAGGAATGAGATCTGGATTGCGGACTTCATATATTCCTCTGATCTGATTGACGATCAGCTAAGAATCACCAAAAGCTTCCAAGTATTCAACATCCAATTCTTTAGCAACTTGAAGCCCAATTAATAGAGCATTATACTCTGCCACATTATTAGAGCATGGTTCACTAAGAGAATATGCTCGATAAATGATGAGTTTATCAGGAGTCACCAGAACAATCCCTACCCCTGAAACCACGTTTCCCTTGGGACCAGTTCTGGAAGCACCATCAAAGAATAGCTGCCATGTATCACCTTCCATTGCCGAATTATATTCTGCAACTTCGACGGGAATGTCCTCATATAGTTTGGAGGTTTCTGGAATTGGATGGACAGCTAAGAAATCAGCCAAGGCTTGACCTTTTACAGATTTCTGAGGGACGTACACCATATCATATGGTGTCAATAGCATTGCCCAAGTCGCGAGTCGGGAATTAAGAATACTTGGCTTATTCATCAATACCCGAAGTGGATTGATTCTGGATATGATATGCATAGTTTGGCCTGTCACGTAATGTCGTATTTTCTGAATGGAAAATATTAGGGCCAAGCATTCTTTTTCCACTGGGTTATACCTGTGTTTTGCTATGACCATCATCCTGCTTAGATAGTAAATAGCTTGTTCATGACCCTCATTGTTCTTCTGTGCGGGAGAGCCCCTAAAGAATGATCCATTGCTCGAACATACAGCAAAAATGGTCTTCCTATGACAGGAGGCACCAGAACTGGAGGATTAGTAAGATAGCGTTTGATGTCATTAAACGCTTGCTGACAGGCTTTGTCCCATACAAATGACACACCCTTCTTCATTAGACGAGAAAAAGGTTGACATCTTCCAGATAGATTGGATATGAATCTCCTGATATAAGCTAGATGACCCTGAAATCCCCTAAGTTCTCTGAGATTACGGGGCGGTCGCATTTCTAGGATAGCTTTTACTTTATCAGGGTCAACTTGAATGCCTTTAGCAGTAATAAAAAATCCCAGAAATTTGCCACTGGATACACCAAGAAAGGACTTTGTAGGGTTTATTTTGAGTTGATGTTAGCGCATCAAATCAAATATTGGCTTCAAGTCTTGGATGTAATTATCCTTGAGACATCTTTTGACAGCAATATCATCTACGTAACATTCCACATTTTTGCGTAAATGCTCATGGAATATGTTACTCATAGCTCGTTGATATGTGGCCCCGACATTCTTCAATCCAAAAGGCATGACTGTATAGCAATATACTCTTAATGGTGTACGAAAAGCAGTATGCTTCTCATCTTCAGGATTCATCTTAATTTGATTATATCCTGAAAATCCGTCCATGAAAGATATGCGCTCACAACTGTACGTATTATCGATCATGACGTCTGTAATGGGAAGAGAGAATTCATCTTTAGGGCAGGCCGCATTTAGATATCGGAAGTCGATGCAAAAATGCACTTTTCTATTTTTCTTCATAACTGGGACAACATTAGCGACCCAATCAGGATGTTGTTCTTCCCGGATGAACTCACAGGCTATTAATTTCTTAATTTCAGCTTCGATGGCATCCATCATATCTGGGCGGAACCGGCGTTGGTGTTGCTTTACAGGCTTTGAATTAGACAATATATTGAGTTTATGGGTAGCCACTTTTGGATCAAGACCTGGCATATCCTCATAATTCCAAGCAAATACATCGATATATTCTCTTATCAGCTGAATCATTTCTTCTCTTTCTTCTTCAGAAAGATTATTACTGATAAATATTGGCTTTGGTGAAAATTCATCCCCAACATTAACTTGGATAACCTTATCTTCAGTGGGTGGTTCTTTTTGTTCGAACTAGAGTTCCCATTGTGTATCCATTTGCTGTGCCCAAGATTTATTTTCAAATGGTTCAGATTCTTGTTCCTCTGTTTCCAGGGAATCTGTCAACACTATATTTACTGATAATCCCAGTTCAAATTCATCATCTGAATCGGAGGATGATAAATCATCTTGAGAAAAGAAATGGTCTCATGACTTGACTCAGAGTTGTTTAGGATTGTAATAGATATGGAATACCCTAACCCAAAATGAGTTTATTGACAGTAAGGATCACCATGCAACGATATTCGTCTGCCTTTTCCATAATTGAGGCCTTTCTTCAACTTCAAATCATAATCCATGTTTTGCATAATCTTTAAAGCCTGTGGGATATATCTGTGGATTTGCATTTTCTCAACATCAGACTCGTGAGATTCTGTTTGTACAATCGGTCTATTCCGCATTCGACCGAAGGCTATTTGATGCTGATCGTTGCGAGTAGGTAGAATAATAAAGACAGAATCTTTATGTGGCCCATATGTCATGACGATATTAGATGTTGATGCTACTTCCCACACATATGGATGATAGAAGTATATAGCTTCCAAGAATTTTTGTGCTATGGGTTCTATATCTTTATGAGGAGAAAATTCCTGATTAGGAAATTGGGCGTCAGTATACTGGAAAAAAGAATCTTTATTATCATCAGCAAACACGTCCCCAATTATATTTACATCAGCTAACTGCTTGTTGAGCCTAAGGTCAATGACCAAAGGTGGAGGTTTCTTGTTCAAATTGATCACTAGAGGACCATTTCCTCCTCCCGACTTTGTTTTGCCCAAGTGAATAGTCATAGGTTCCAAGACTTTTGGACGGGTAATCCGCCCTTTCACTTGGATCGACAAAGGTTGCTCCGCAGATGGTTCTCCTAGCTCCTGGTGGAATTATTCCTCCATTTTGCCTGACACCTCTTTTATGTAGTCTTGAGTGTACAATATGTCATCAGAATAGTAGGATTCAACTCCTTTGAACGGATTGAGATCGGCAAATTCTGTTTTTACTGTCCCTTGAGCATTTACATATTTAAAATATTGATGTAGAGTTGAAGGAACAATATTGTGATCATATTGTCACGTCCCGATCTTTCGCAGGCAAATCGGCCATTCCTGTTAGGCGAGAATCACCGCGCCAGCGCTCCCGCGGAACGATCGCTTTAAACCCATCTGGGCGTGATGCCGCACGAGCGTGAACCACGCCCGTACAAGGCTGAGGTTCATTGGCTGGCGGTAAGAGTTCTAAGCCACAGAGTCGCACAGATTGTCCGAGTGCAGCGGAGTCATGAACGCATAGGCGATACGTAACAGGTTCACTGAGTCGACAATATAGCGGAAGCATTGAACAACACAAGTTGAAGTAAAGCAACTCTTTATTGATATAGACAAGTGTTACATGCGGCGTATAGCCGAGATTACAAGTCGCTCAAGCCTCTCTCTCTGAAACAGTAAAAGCGTGCCAAGTGGCTACAATTGTGGAATGATTGTACAGGCTATGATCAGGCGATGTTCACAACATTATGTCTTGTATATGTGCTTCAGTTTCGGACGCAGCGATGCTTCGGAGTGATGTCCACGCCTTAGCATGTCCGAAGGAGGCATCCGCACCGAACGAGGTTCTCCCGTACCCTGCATACAAACTGGTGGATTATCAGTACATTGAATGCACTGGTGGGGAAGCTACTCGCCCGCTCGACAAATCCAAACACGTAATACAGGTTCCGTGCACCAGCTATTTAGTTGTCTTTCTAGTTGCCTTAGGATCAGTTTCATGCAAGATTTGAATAGCCTAACTCGTGTGGCAGTGCGCCGTGCGACATGAGAGAAAACACGGTGAGACTTACCAACTTACCATTTGTCCTTCCCTGTCCAAGGCAAACAATATAATTCAAGCACGGGCAAGTATAAGCATTCAGGGGCATTCAAAATGAAAACCAAGTTATAGCATATGCAACACGAGTACTGTTATTTCAAGATCGTTCAGGTGTTGAGTTTATTGTTTCATGCAATACAATATCTCGCACGCGGATAACCGCTAAGCGAGGATGACTTGTTATCTTTTAGTTTTACCAGCAAGCATGCAACAAGTTAAATACAAGGCGATCACTGGCGTATGCCATAATGGACGGTATAGTCTTAGACGAGAATGGTATGCAACAAAGTACAAGAGGCGCTGCAAGCCATTTCGCCGAACAAGAGACTAAACAATTGGTCTTGCCCGGACCGGGACGATGCCAGTGCCCCAGCATCGCCCGCTAGACCGCCCTTGTGCACAAGTTGTCCATGATCGAACGGTGTCTCGGTTAAGTTATCTATTTACGTGGTTGGGGCAACAAGAGTACAAGACAATAGTACAAGATAAAAGTACAAGACAAGAGACATGCTGTTGAGGCAACAATAGTATAAGACAAGAGGCATTGCCTTATTCGTTCCGCATAGTCCTTCTGAACAATATTTGTATAACAGGGTATGGACTAGCTATGCTACAAGTATTGAGTCAAGGCAACGTACAAGCAGACAAGAATGCATTTCTAAGGAACGTAAGCAGACACGTTGCTCGGATCCGAAGGTAAGCCGAGAGTTAGATCGTTAGGGGACTTGGCATGCGAGGGTCTGAATATAAGCAGTATTTCAATTTCCATGTTCTAGCATAAGCAATACAAGTTGGGATTATTCCCTTAGCTAGGTGCGTTGGATTTATTAGCATGCAGGAGGTAATTCACCTAGCGACTAGCATGAACATTCCAAATTTTATGTGTGCTGGCTAAGCAAAGACAAGTTTACCGTAGCCACCCACCTTAGCGATGATTCGCCTCGGTAGAGCGATACGTCAAGCGAGCCTCTGAAAGCCTAAGCTAGATTCCTGTAGGGACAAGTCTGGATATCCTTTGCATTCTCGTTTGAGGCAAAGCGGGTCGGGACAGTTGCACTTTTGCCATTTGAGCCGGCAGTCCGCTTGAGCGGAACGGGGTATTACACATATATCCATGGTCTACCCAACAGAATATTGTAAGACACCTCCGAATCAATGACATAGCACGTAGCCAATGATCTAAGATCACCAATCTGGATTCTCAGACGAATCTTCCCCAATGGTCTGCTTTTTCTGGCATTGAAGCCCACAATTGTAGTGGTAGTGTAAGCCAATTTACTGGTAGAAATTCTTAGTGGTCTTAGCAGACTATGAGGGATAATACTGATTGACGATCCCGGATCTATATGCATCCGGTCTACCTCAATGGAGCCAACGTATCCTGTATAATAAAGAGGCCTATCATGTTTGTTATGCTTCAACAACATATCCTCTTGAGTGAAGGTGATGTTAGGGATTACTTCCATCACACTATGACATTGAGGACATGCCACAGGCTCTTTATCAGGAGATTTGAGCTGAGTCAAGCATACATCTTCTTGCATTAATGCTTCACTCAAGGTTTGACGAGTGTCTTTAGATAAACGAAGTAGCTCAAAAATAGACAATCTGGTTGGAATATTAGCCAACTGAGCCAAGATATCGAAGTTATACGGTTTCTCTAAACCTTTCTTTTGAGTGTTCTTCAGAGGTTTATCGAAACGAACTTCTTTTTGTTTGCCTTTGTCCACATAAGTTGATTTAGAAGGACCTGCCTCTGGTATTACAGGTTCAGAATCTGGAGGCTTGGAAGCTGAAGTATCTGCCGTTGCTTCTTCCTGATTCCCTTTATATTCTTTGAGGTAAGCTTTTCCTGACCGTGTTCCGATTGCTAAAGCCTCTTTTTTCGATGCCGGGGATATTCCAATCATATGGCATAGTTTACATCTTGAGTTCTTCTTAGACTTAGCTTTAGCAGCTTTAGTCTCTTCCTCAATTTCTGATACTAGATCAGGGTAAACCCACATGATCTCCCCACACTTGGTAGTTAGGGGCACTAAATCTTGATTTTGACCCCTGGTAGGAGGGAGATTAACAATATCCATCATAACCCATGGAATAGGTACCACACCATCTGGTACTTCTTGAGGGGGAAAATTGCCAAATTGGAGTGAGATCATATTTGCGGTTGTGTTTGATAATAAACGGAAGAAATAAAATAAGGTTTATACGAAATCCTTTCTTAGGTTTACAAACAAGAAGTACTATTAATCCTATACAAGGATGTTAAGTACAAAATTTTAATCTGGGTAAATATTGCTATAGGAGTCTGATCTGCGGTCGATCACTTTGTCCCTTGGACCACACGATGATGAAGAAGTGCTGTAGAAGAAAAAGCTTCAAGGATTGCAAAGGGGAATGGATGCTCGATGCCAAAATCGTCGATCCCTGCTCTCTAGATTCTTCTCTCTCAATTCTCTGACTTTTTGACCTCCAAAAGTTCCACCTTCTAATACTCTCCAAAAATCCGACCCAGACCTCTGTCAATAGAGGTCTATATTTATAGGGTTCTAGTGACAGTAACCGTCCAGTCGGCGTAGAAGCCGGACAGTGGACAGTATGGCCCTTTTTACGCGGCGGTTATAATAACTGCCACCCACATATAGATGATCTTAAGAATGAGCGTGTGACGCGTGTCCCATAATGAGAAAATGCGTATAACTGCTGCCAAGATCACGGCATAAAAGCCACGTAGGTAGCTGCCCCTTGCGTAGAAAAAGTTGGCGTAGAAGCCGATAACCGTCACCATAGCGTAGAAGCCAAATAGTCGTCATGTTGGCGTAGAAGCCAAGTGGTTATCGAGTTGGTGTAGAAGCCAAATAGGCGTAGAAGCCTTGTAGGCGTAGAATCCTGATGCTGCATGGATAGGTAGCTGGCATAGAGATAGCCAGTTGTCCTTCTTTGACTGAGACTTTGAGCGTATTCTGGGCTGAATAGTCTTGTCACTCACCAATGCAAAATATATTGCCTGAGTTGGCGTATTCCGAGGAGATATCGTACATCGTGCTCCTTATATCTGAAAATAGCCAGGCCGACGTAGTGTGTAGAAGAGATGATGTGGATATATTAGCCGTAATCTTGGCTCACCCAGTCTTTGGAAGTAGAATCAAATCTCGTGCATTAAATGCAGAGATCTGCCCCCGTTCTGTGCATTAAATGCAGAGGTCTACCCCTATTCTGCGCATTAAATGCCGAGACGTGCCTCAAGCTCTGTACGAAGAGCAGCTTTTGACGTGGCAGTTTGTCTTGTCTTCTGCGGAGCGTAAAAGCTCACATCTGCCTGTATAGAACTAGGCAGCGTATTTCCTTGAATGCGTAACAGCAGTTTGTATCCAGGAAATGTGACTAGACGACGGTTTGGGTCTCTGTGCCGTATCATCATTACAGCCATCGTCTGGGTAATCGTGCTGTACCATTTGTCAGGAGTCAGGTTCATTGTACTGTCTGACAGGTTCATTCGCAGAATTCAAAGCGTTCCTCGTACAGCTCGTTTGAGGGATACGAGGCGTTCCTCGTATAATCTTCCCACTGTATTAAAAAGCAAGTAGGTTTTTAACCCATAAAGGTGGGATTGCAACCTTTGTACGCCGAAGCAGTCTGGAAATACTGTATTATACGCGGGTTGTCTCTGGAGCTTATATTTTACGCTGTACCAGCGATGAAGCTCTGTTGTGCGCCGATGGCTCTGAAGTCGTGTCTTACGCTGCCCAGTGCTGAAAATACTGTTTTACGCATGCTTGGTACATTTTGCGTATAATTTCTCAGCGTATTTTTCATGCTTCTACAAGACCCCCTTCAAAGCTTTTAAATTCCTCATAATTTGAAACGCTTTGAACGAAGCATGAAACGGTCAAATCTGGCTCGTTTCTCAAGGCTGATTTATTGGCAGATTTTTGGGGATTTTGTTGGGATACGGTGTGTTCTCTTTTGCCTATAAAAAGGCTGATGAGTTAACCTGTTCTTCCCACATTTCCTTCATCATACAGAGATGATTGCCGGAGTTTGTCGGGTCGACTCGAGGAAGAATAAGATCATGTTCTTCCAGCATGTAAGGAGCCAAAAAAGAAGGCATCTTCGAGCAAATATCATCTGCAATGATGGATCATGGAAGGATATCATAGCTTCCTTTGCTCGGGATAATCAGCAACTTCATATGGCGATTCGTCCAGGAGAGAGGAAGGGTCACATTTGACCACACAGCTTACAAGCTGTATTTTCTCCTGTCGTTTCGTGGACGAGGGCAGACAAACTAGCCCTGTCCTCGAGTATTGAGTTGGGTCTAAAACCTCAACTCAATCTGTCAAGGCGTATGGAGGATGGACCTGAATAATTTAGACAGGTCCAGTTTTGTATCCTCCCGCCATTAATCATTTTTTTGTTCATCGACTATGGAAGTCGGTGAACTGCTGTAGAAGACAGCAAATGAGGATGAGAAACCCTTTGTAGACGGGATTTCCCTCATATGTAATCTCATGCAGATGAAAAACCTTTTGTAACTGGATTTCCCTCATATGTAATAATGATTAAAATAAAAATTTCTTCTTTTACGCATCTGATGATTATTCGCCATTTTTGCTGTGATAAAGTCTGAATAATGCGTAGCTTCGACACGTCTGAATAACTTTTACGCCGACTCTGATAAAAAGCGTATCTGATCTCGTCCTGTCTTCTACGCATAACCGAAGATGCGTAATAAATTGCTTAGCATTTAAGTCGAATATCTGAACTGTTCTGCTATTTTGAACGAGAAATTGCGTAGGATTCTGAACTGTTACTCTTTTAAGAAAACTTATTGTTCAGACTGTCATCTTCAAGAAATTTCCCGAAAATCCTTTGAACCAAGGCGAGAAATGCCTGTCGAAACTGAGTCGCCATCTTGAACTGTAGAGAAAATATTCAGACTGAATTTTGGATGAACTTCTTAGTCGACCCAAGAAGAAGAGTCATTTTCAATGTTGAACTCTGTATACTTTGAGTACTTAAGATATTTTGAGGCCAGAAAGGAGCATCTTCTGAGTGAACCCTTGTAATTGGCCGTCTTGAGCATTGTTTGGATATATGCCTATCCTGGCCTGTGTATTTTAAGATATGCGGACAGTCATAGATCCGTAATATAGATGAGCATAAGATCATAAGTTTGTGGCCTCTCGAGCGTAAAAGCTACTGAGCATAAGAGCATCCGAGCATAAAACGATAGATCTGTAACCTCTGGAAAAAGAACTTCCGAGCGTGAATTCTTAGATTTATAGCCTCTGAGCATAGAAAGCTTCTGAGCGTGAAATCATAGATTTATAGCTTCTGAGCGTGAAGTTGTAGGTTTGTAGCCTCTCGAGCATAAAAGCTACCGAGCATAAAAGCATCAGGGCATAAAACCGTAGACTTATAGCCTCTGAGCGTAAAACCGTAGATTTGTGGCTTCTCGAGCGTAAAAGCTTCTTAGCGTAAAACCGTTGATTTACTCTGCGCGTAAATTTTGAATCCGCTGACTGTCCGTCTTCCCTTTTCAAATGATAGGCTGACGTATTCCCCCAAATCATAACCGAATATTAAATATCGGATTTGGTTAGGGATTCGAGGAGTCTATCTGAGCTCTATAAATACCTCAAGTCCTTCAGAGAGGAAACTCTTCACCTGTCTTTTTGCAAGAAACCCTAGCTTTTCAAGAACTTGTTCTCTTCGTCTCTTTCTCGAGAACTCTGAGTTTTAGAAATGGCGCCGAAACAATCTTCTACCACCAAAGGAAAGAAGGTGGCCTCCTCTTCTCGCTCCTCGGCTCAAGCACGAGCGACTCCCGTCGGCCAGACCGAACCTCGATCGGACCGAAGTGTCCCACCGTCGAGCTGTGCGCCGGGTGTTATAGGTAAAGATTTTGGGATGACAAGGACGAAGAAAAACTCTTCGCACACGTTGTACGTGAACGCGCTAGGTCATCTTCTGTGCTGAGAGCCTCTTCGAGGAAGATGATGCACAGAGATGTTTTTTCTTTTACGCCCACATTCCTAATGTGTCAGCGTAAAAACTCCATATTTTCGCAGTCTGGCGTAAAAACTCTGACTGTCGAAATTTTGCGTATTCTACAAACTTTGAGTGTTACGCTCTTGATTTCCGGCATAATAACACAAACTTTGGCAGTTTGGCGTAAAGCACAGACTGTATACAGCCAACCTTGAATTTTACGCTTAGGAAATGGATTCCAGCGTAAGAACTCAAGTTTTCACAGTCTTGGCGTACAAGCACAGACTGTTTATCTTTGGCATAAACTGCAAGACTGTACTGTCTAGTATAGAAACTGACATATCCTTCTTGCACTTTGTAGTCAACTTGCAGGTATCTCCGTTGGCTGAGGTGATGGATTCTGCTGCTGGGATGCTGCACTCCAATTACTTGGAGGATTTGTCCCACGTGACGTTCCGTATTTTCGGACCCCAGTATCCTGAAGGAAGGGGAATCCTGATATCGTCTCAGGGAGAGCTAATGCTGTTGAGCATGATTAACGGAGAGCCCCTGATGTATATAGATGGGGATAAGTATATAAAACCAGCCTTCTTGTTCGGGGACATGATTGACAAGCAGTCCCAGACGAAGCCCAAGAAGGAAGACTGGGTTTTCCCTGCTGTAGGCTTGGTCATGTACCTGCCCAGGATGCCGAGGGATTATCCTATATCGACATTCTTCCATGCTACGTATTCGAGGAAGATGTTGTGGACTCTGACCCCTAATCTTCACGGCCAGCCGGGGAAGATATTTTTTCAGAAAGGATCCGACCAAGGGTCCTTTGTAAGCCGACCTTCAGGCCCAGTGGTGCCTTTTAGGGGATTATTTCTGGGCAGTGTCCCGAGTGAAGACACTTCATTGCTCCAACCAGTCCAATTACTGACTTTCTGTAACGAATTTATGGGGCATGGAGGAGTATACCCCAAGGTTAGTCCTCGGACCGGTGGATGGATTACCCCTACCAGTCTTCGGTGGGCTCGTTTAGCTGCCTGGGCCATGGCGTATTTTCAGATTGAGCTGGAGAACATCAGTATGTTTGCGGCTGTGGAGGCTACCAGTGTTGGGTTGCCTCTAAACTCCCACCTGTTTTTGGCTTTGATGGAGCGGTATATCTCGCTCACTGGGACTTTCGCCACTCCGCTAGGAGAGTTGAGATTGGACCTTCACGAAATGGCAGAGATTTCAAGACTGCAATGGGGATACTCTTTATGAAGAGTATGTTCCCACAAACCAGGAGCTGGGGGATACAAACCCTCGGGTGGTGGCAGTATACCAGGAGCTGATGAGCCATTACCTTGCGTGCACCGCCTTCTATAATGAGCCTTCTAATTTGGCTCATACCAACAAATGGGCGTCCTATCTCTTCTTCCACCATCCCCGAAATGTTAAGCCATATAAGGTGGTAGATAGCCGAGATAAGCCTTTGATCCTTCTGAGCGTGCTTAACGCTCAAATAGTCGACGATCTCATTGAAGACTCTGGTGCTTCAGATCGAATTCTCGACGAAGGGATAGGGCAATATCCTGCAGGCACTAAAGCCTACAGTTACTTGAGGCATTGCCACAAGCCTCTGTCAAGGGAAGCTCAACTGGCTGGCTTCCTCTCTGTATGGCTGCGCCGGTTGGTAGTGGCTGGCATTGCATCTTCGGATCGCATTCACCGCAACACCTTATGGCCTGCCGTACGTGTGGTGTTCGGGGCAAGACTGGGCCTTCTCCCTGCCATGGTATGCCGCATACAAGCTGGCCTAAGGGCCATTACTGAAGGGCTGCTTGCCGATGAAACACGGCGTGACAGTTTTCCCAGGTTGGAATTACCGTTCCTGTATTTGATGGGATGGTTAATTCTCCATAACCCTAGGGTGATGTCTCCTGGCTCTGGCAGTAGTTCGGAGAGTAATTTCTTGTTGAAGTACAAGAATTCCACTTGGAACGTGACCACAGTTTTAGACTGTCGACGAGCGTTAAATTTTGCTCACAGCTGGAAGCTCTTCTGCACCATCCCTACTGTACATCTTAATCAACAGGGGATGAGACTTCAGGACTTAGGTGAAGGGCATACCGTTCTTTCTCCAGAAGCTTTTAATTGGTTGGTCTGTATTAGACCTTCCCATTTAATGTACAGAAGTGAATACCAATGCTTCTTGGAGCCCTACCTGCCTAGTCGGTTTGCCAGGCAGTTTGGGTATGCCCAATTGCACGTGGGCAATGCCATCACCAGCTTCAAGTCCAGAGGTGGACTTATTGATGGAGCGAGAGGATGGCGATACTTCATAATAGGCTGTACTAGAGCGGTTTTTACTGTGCCCGCGACTTCTCTCTCTATGGAGTTGCGCATCCTCCATTCGTACGTCCAATTTTACGTGGCCGTCAATACCTTCCATCGTGATTTTGATATGAGTGGAAGTTTTAGAATGCCCTCTTCTAAGTCCGCGGGAAGAGTGGAACTGCCATCAGTCTCCTCTGACGAGGGTGAAGACTCTGTCAATCCATATGAGCCTTTGCTGGCAGTACCAAGAGGTAAAATACCTCCCCCCGCAGGGCCTCTGGTTATCCCTGGTAAGCGAAGGGCTCCTGTTCTGAAGGAGACTTCCCCTCGCAAGAAGAAGAAGGTTACTGGTGCTTCTATCAGGATTTCCAGTCATGTGGCTCCTAGGAGTGAGCCTGCTGTTTCCCCTGTTAGGGATGATTCTTTGATTAGAGATCCTTCGCCTATTAGAGAGGGAACCTCTAGAATTCCGAATGGCAGTGCCGGAGAATCTTTGCTCGAGGTTGCTGTCGCTGCTACCGCTTCGGGTAGTGGTACGAGATCATCTTCGGGGCCAAGCCAATAAGACTAACTTTCTCCAGACCAGTAATAGAAGAAACCCCTGCTATGTCTGTAAGTATACCCAGCAAGATTCTACCTGATGAACCTCGATAGGATCTGGGTGAAGATTTGGATGACTACCCTCAGTCGTCATTTGGTGCAGTTTCTTCCCCAGGTATGACAGCTCGCTTAGCCTCATTAAGAACTGATTTAGCTGTACTGGCTGCAGACGCACCATATATACCATCGGCCATGGGTAAATGTCGTCTTTTTGCTTCTTTTAGAAAAATTAACATCGTGTTGATATTAACTTTCTCTTGGCTTCTTTTCAGGGGAAGATATCTACGGAGAGGGTAGCGTCGACGCAACTTTTGGCTTTATTTCAGCTCCTGTTATTGACATGGAGGTGCCCGACTTTGAAGAGGAAACGTTTTCGGGTGCCGGCTCGCCCGAAATAGTTTTGACATCTCAAGAGGAGGATGAGCCTGTCATTACGACTATGTCTCCTTTGAGTACGCCAGTCACTTCGACCGTTGTGGGCGCTTCTTCTTTTGTCGTGCCATCTGTTGAGGCGACGGCTGTGGCCACATCGACTGCAATCATTCCTGGAAGGGGATTCTCCGATATTGTGGCCACTCCCAGCGTCTAGTCTGGTTTTGCCAAGATGATTGAGCAGTATACTAGTATTTTCTATACCACTTTGGAGACGCTGATATCCATGGTGCTGGAGAAGAATCTAGGTTTTGAGGCTCTGAAGAGGTCTTCCCTGTTTTTGATAGCGTCAATCAGAGATTTCAATGACGCTGGGAGAGCTGACACACTGGAGCAAATAGTTAATGGTTTAGATCAACCCATTAACGATTATTTGCAACTATCTTGAGGCAGCATTGACAGTCTTGTTCAAGATCGGTACGACTCCTTAACCGCAGAGCTTGCTGGGCAATTGGAATCTATGAACAAATCCATCCAGGAACAGCAGCAGGCGATGGATCAAGATCATGACGAATTGGGGTATGTCATTCCCGAGCTGGCTCAGTGCGAGGCCGAACATGAGGAAGAGGCAGCGAGGGTCCGCCAATTGAAGGATAAACTTGCTAAGGCAGAGGAGCGGGTTCGCTCTTTATCAACAGCTCATGACGTATTGAAGGCTCGAAGGGAGACGGCTCAGCAGGACCTGATATATGTGGATGTCATCCATGCAGGTCTTGTGCATGCTCGGTCCGAGCTATCTGCCTTGAACAATGATGCGGCAAGGTTGGAGCGGGCTCGCGCCGACATTTGAACTCCAGGGATGAGAGAATGGCTTCTCTGGCGCAGCCGCTTCGTGACCTGACGGCTCCTCCCAAATGATGTACCTCTTCCTTATTTTTGTAATTTGCTCTTCATGGAAATAATAAAGAGACTTTATTCTGACTTTGGTGGACCTAACATTTTGGAATATAAATGACAGGTTGTGGTGAAAGTGATATCAGAGGTATCATTAACATGACATACTTTCGTTAAGGTTTAGCTAAAATATAAAACTATTCAGGGATAACATGAATATAATCCAACTAAATTTGTATACTAAACACCATCAGAGGTAATATGAACATGATGGGCTTACAAATTAGTTAAGGATATCTATTCAGAGGCCATACAAACCTGATAGAATATAATCCAGCTAACCTTTGTAAATGGTACTGTCAGAAATAAGATCTTCATCATACTCCATTTAAGTAAGAGAGATTAAGCATAGTACTTTTTTCAGGAATTTGCCGTTTATAGGAGCCATTTATCAGATTTTCAATAGGTTTGGCTCATCTGTTAACGCCATTTTGGACCGTTGTTTTCAATCACATAAGAGCCCTTTATTTCTTTGTGATTGTTTGTGTGGCCTTCGGATATCGTACCAGAGGTAATATAGATATGGTACAAGACCGAGTTGGTTGAGGACATCCCACTGGGGGATTTCTTTGTGGACCTATTATTTGTTGCACACGTTGAGTGCAAATAATAAGTTTGAAACAAGCCCTGTCAGAGGTAATATGGACGTGATAGGTTTTGTGGACTTTAACACCACTGGCGTACTTAGAGTTAAGTACGGGTGCTAAGTTGAGATGACAACCGATATCAGAGGTAATATGGACATGATAATCGATAGCCAAATTTTGGAAAGTTTGTTCAGAGGTAATATGAACATGACAAACTTAACTGGAGAAGAATATTATGACAGCAGTCCAGAGGTAATATGGATGTGAACTGATATCTATTGTGGACCTATTACTTGTTGTTCACAATAGTGTAAGTAATAAGTTTTAAGACAAGCCCTGCCAGAGGTAATATGGACGTGGCAGTTTTTGTGGACTTAACACCACTGGCGTACTTAGAATTAAGTACGGGTATTAAGTTGAGATGACAACCGATATCAAAGGTAATATGGACGTGATAATCGATAGTCAGAACTCGAAAAGTTTGTTCAGAGGTAATATGAACATGACAAACTTAGCCGAAAAAGAGTTATTGTCCATGGCGTACTTTAAGTACAGATAATAAGTTGAGACAACTAACACTATCAGGGGTTATGCGAACATGATAGTAGAAAGTCGAAGAGAAGAACTTTATTCAGAGGTGATTTGGACATGAAAAATTTCTGATTGATAGCAACAACCTGGGAGGTTTTGTTCAGAGGTCACTTGGACATAACAAACTCAGCTGAGAGAAATTTTGTTTGGACGCATCACCTGGTATTGGAGTGAGGGAGCAAATTGTCTTGTTGGAGTTAGACTAATTTGCCGTGACCCTCTTCTCGTTTAAAATGCAAGGTAATGACTTTAGCATCGATTAACTCCTGGATTTTCCTCTTTAGTACATAACATGCCCTTGTGGGGTGATGAACGTACTGGTGAAAGAGACAATAGTCTGGGTCATCGACATTGTCAGCCCTTTCAGGGTGTCTGATGTTGGGTAGCTGAAGCTTGTTTTCCTTCATCAGTATATTAAAGATGTCAATGATATCATCATCATTGAAAGAAAAAGTCCCCTTTGGCCTTCGGACTGCCGATACCTGAGTCGTGTAATTTTCTGGGAAGACGGTCGTAGCTGCATCCTTTTCATATTCAGAGGTAATTCTACCCCTAACTTTGGATGCTGTTGAGGGAAACTACCCCCAGACATGTCATTATCCACAGAAGTTGATTTAGAAAGACCTGCTTCCGGGGCTTGGGAGTTCGCATGAGGCGAGACATACCCTAACCCGAAACGAGTTCGTTGACAGTAGGGATCACCGTGCAATGATATTCGTCGTCCTTTTCCATTATTGAGGCCTGGCTTCAACTTCAAATCAAACCCAGGTTTTGCATAATTTTTAATGCTTGTGGGCTATATCGGTGGACTTGCATTCTCCCAGCATCAGACTCGTGAGAATCTTCTTGTACAGTCGGTCTATTCCGCATTCGACCGAAGACTATTTGATGCTGATCATCGCGAGTAGATGGAACGATAAAGATAGAATCTTGGTATGACCCATCTGTTGGTGCTAATCCCCATATGATCTTCCCATGTTTAGTAGTTAAGGGCACTAGGTCATGATTTTGACCTCTGGCTCTTTGTTTCTGGACCATGAGATTACGCCAATTAGGGGGATTAACAGAAGACTTATTCTGTCTTTTTACCTCAGTAGGAACACGGATATTGGGAACCCCAACTCTTTCACTGCCATATGTATATAGCAGTTCAGCCATGTGCGTAGCAGCTGATCCATAAGGAGCGAATTTATCCATAGCCTGGACTTTCTTTACGCCAATGGTCTTCTCCTGGCGTAATTTGGAATTCTGCAAAGGTTGGCGTAAAATTGAAGGAGTTCTCAATCGGCCATCAGCTTCACGTGTAATCTGGAGAGCGGACAGATTCTTCCCTTGCTGGCGTAAAGGCCGAGAAGTTGAGAAGTCCGCTACTTGTTTTTCCTTGCGTAGATTGCAGGGACCATCTGCTTTTTCGCGAAGGGCAGATGCACTTTTACGCGCAGAGCGCGTTTGGAATTTCTGATTTGGCACTGAGGCATTATCAGAAATTTTGTCTGCCACGTCACAGACGGAAGACTGAACTTCTGGATTAGCACTGAGGCATTGCCAGAAGTTGTGTCTATTCCGCCAGCGGCGGGAGACTGAGTTTTACGCGCAAGGTGCGGAGTGGACTTCTTGATTGGCCCTAAGGCATTACCAGAAGTTTTGTCTATTCCGCCAGTGACGGGAGACTGAATTTTACGCGCAAGGCGCGGAGTGGACTTCTGGATTGGCGCTAAGGCATTACCAGAAGTTTTGTCTATTCCGCCAGCGACGGGAGACAGGGTTTTACGTGTGAGGCGCGGAGGGAGCGATGCTACAACCCCGTTGGTCGGAGAAGCCAGAGAGTCGGCAGGAATGGTAGGGGATGTCCGGGGCATCCAGACCTTACACAATTTCCTGTTGTCTTGGACAGAGAGAGAGTGAGAGCTACCCCCTGCTCGAAGCATAACTTCGTAAGCAGATTGGTCGAACTGGACGACCAAAGTCTTTTTCACTGATCCTACTGATACTATATCGTGTTGAGCAATTGCTTTCTCGTCAGATGAGAAAGAGGTCCCCAGCAGAGTCACCATCTTGTGTTTGATAATAAACGGAAGAAATAAAACAAGGTTTATACGAAACCCTTTCTTAGGTTTACAAACCAGAAGTACTATTAATCCTATATAGGATGTTAAGTACAAAATTTTAATCTGGGTAAATATTGCTATAGGAGTCTGATCTGCGGTCGATCACTTTGTCCCTTGGACCACACGATGATGAAGAAGTCCTGTAGAAGAAAAAGCTTCAAGGATTGCAAAGGAGAATGGATGCTCGATGCTAAAATCGTCGATCCCTGCTCTCTAGATTCTTCTCTCTCAATTCTCTGACTTTTTGACCTCCAAAAGTTCCACCTTATAATACTCTCCAAAAATTCGACCCTGACCTCTGTCAATAGAGGTCTATATTTATAGGGTTCTAGTGACAGTAACCGTCCAGTCGGCGTAGAAGCCGGACAGTGGACAGTATCGCCCTTTTTACACGGCGGTTATAATAACTGCCACCCACGTATAGATGATCTTAAGAATGAGAGTGTGACGCGTGTCCCATGATGAAAAAATGCGTATAACTGCTGCGAAGATCATGGCATGAAAGCCACGTAGGTAACTGCCCCTTGCGTAGAAAAGGTTGGCGTAGAAGCCGATAACCGTCACCATGGCGTAGAAGCCAAATAGTCGTCATGTTGGCGTAGAAGCCAAGTGGTTGTCGAGTTGGCGTAGAAGCCGAATAGGCGTAGAAGCCTTGTAGGCGTAGAAGCCTGATGCTGCATGGATAGGTAGCTGGCATAGAGATAGCCAGTTGTCCTTCTTTGACTGAGACTTTGAGCGTATTCTGGGCTGAATAGTCTTGTCACTCACCAATGCAAAATATATAGCCTGAGTTGGCGTATTCCGAGAAGATAGCGTACAGCGTGCTCTTTATATCTGAAAATAGCCAGGTCGGCGTAGTGTGTAGAAGAGATGATGTGGACATATTAGCCGTAATCATGGCTCACCCAGTCTTTGGAAGTAGAATCAAATCTCGTGCATTAAATACAGAGATGTGCCCCCGTTCTGCGCATTAAATGCAGAGGTCTGCCCCCATTCTGCGCATTAAATGTAGAGACATGCCTCGAGCTCTGTACGAAGAGCAGCTTTTGACGTGGCAGTTTGTCTTGTCTTCTGCGGAGCGTAAAAGCTCACATCTGCCTGTATAGAACTAGGTAGCGTATTTTCTTGAATGCGTAACAGCAGTTTGTATCCAGGAAATGTGACTAGACGACGGTTTGGGTCTCTTGGCCGTATCATCATTATAGCCGTCGTCTGGGTAATCGTGTTGTACTATTTGTCAGGAGTCAGGTTCATTGTACTGTATGACAGGTTCATTCGCAGAATTTGAAGCGTTCCTCGTACAGCTCGTTTGAGGGATACGAGGCGTTCCTCGTATAATCTTCCCACTGCATTAAAAAGCAAGTGGGTTTTTATGCCATAAAGGTGGGATTGCAAACTTTGTACGTCGAAGCAGTCTGGAAATACTGTATTATACGCGGGTTGTCTCTGGAGCTTATATTTTACGCTGTACCAGCGATGAAGCTCTGTGGGGTGATGTATGTATCTGTGAAAAATGCAGTCCTTAGGATTATTTGTACTGCCGACTTCATTTGGATGCTTTATCTCTGGTAGAGTAAGCTTGCCACTTTTGACTAGATATTCAAATATGCTTGGAATATCATTGTCGTCAAAAGAATATTCTCGTTTAGGTTTGGAAGTTCCAGGATTCGTCTGCGTAGTTACCGGAGTATTTTGTCTGGACGTGTTGATTGCCAGGGCTTCCTTTCCTTTTGAACTACGAGTATGGTCATTATTGGAGGATGAACGCTTCCCTCTATCAGAGGTAGAGATCATGATTCCGTTGTCACGAGCCTTCCGACTATTATCTTCAGCGGCTACTGCCGATATGATAAAAGAGGGCCAATCATGGAACTGATATGGTCCCGTGAATACTGAAATAAGTGGGAGTAGGTTATTTCTGCAAATGTCCACCAAGGCTGAATCTGGAACTCCATGAGGCATCTGTAAGGTAGCCTGAAGAAAGCGTTCAATAAAAGTACGAACGTTTTCTTTTTCCTTCTGCTTTACTTCAATGAGTGATGACATAGACATGTCCATTCCTCCCTCATAGAATCGAGCGAAGAATAGAGTCTTGAAATCTTCAAAAGAAGTAATGCAGTTGTCAAATAGACTACCATACCATTGGTAAGCTACTCCAGACAGACAGCCTTTAAATACTCGAGTGAGAAGGGCATCATTTCCTTGCAACAATACCGTCATCATGCTGAAGTAGTTCATATACTGACTTGGCGACGTCTTTCCCTCAAACAAAACCATAGCCTGTGGTTTATATTTTGGTGGAAAAGGGATCTCATCCCAGACAGTTGGATATGGCTGGTTAATTCCCAACTTCTTGAGCTGATCTTTATATTTCAAACCATCAAATTGGGCTTTCAATTCCCGAACTGCTTGTATTGGATCTTCAGTTGGGAAAGGGACAGCAAAAACGTGAGAGATTGGTTGTATTGTAACTCCAACATGAGGTAATATATTCTCCAGGTTAAGAGGTTGAGGAGCAGCTGATTCTTGGTTTTGAACAGGCTCTTGGCTTGCATTGGCTGGTGGTATATCTACCCCTACACGTAGTTGAGTCGGAGGAATAGGTGTTTGAGCTATTGCAGCTGTATGTTGAGTCACCATCATTTGGTGCATACTCTCCATCATGGTATGCATTTCTTTAAGTGATGTTTCTAATGCAGTGATGCGTTGTTCAGTATTTCTTGATGGGGAGGCTTCTTCATGTTCGTCTCCAACAGCATAAACTCCCATTTCTCTAGATGCCACTGAGGGATTAGTATAGATCTCTGTAGAGATTGAATCTATACTTTCAGCATCAAATTCAGAAAACTGGTGACTCCTAGTATCGAAATCTGAAGAATATGAAGCTGATTGTCGTGACCTCGAGCGAGTATTTCGAAAAACACCTTCTTCAAAAGTCTCGATGAGTCTGTCAAATCTCCTTTGGCTTAGAGTTCTAGAGGAATGACGTCTTGAACTCGACCTTCGTCTAGGAATATGCGAAGCCATGTTTACTGAAGCAAATATTGGTTCTTCTTCCTGTAATGATAAAGAGTAGTTCAATCGGTCAAAAATTGACCGTTTTGCTTTAGAACAGCAACAGTTAATTACAGCCTTATGTCTATTACAATAATGTTCTCTAGGGGGTGTAATAGACATATTAGGAGATCCCCTGTCTTTGTGTTTCTGGATCAAGAAATCACACAAATCAGGGGGATTACCAGAAGAAGAAGAAGAAGGCTTATTCTGCCTTTTTACATCAGTAGGAATGTGTAGATTAGGAACCATAACCCTTTCTCTGCCATAGGAATACAATAGTCCACCCATATGCGTAGCATATGATCCATCATCTGTCTGAGGAGCGTATCTTCCCGTAAAATGAGTCTTCTTTACGCGGACAGACCTATCCTGGCATAATTTGGATTTTTGCATAGGTTCGCGTAAGACAGGGAAAGTCCTCAAGCGGCCTTCAGCGTCACGCGTAATCTGTAAAGTGGGAACTTTCTTCTCTTGTGGGCGTAAAAACTTAGAGGTTGAAGGATTCGCCACTTGTTTTCCTTTGATGTGATCAAAGGGTACATCTACCTCATCATAGACGGGAGATATAATTTTACGCGCAGGGCGTGTTTGAAATTTCTGAGTTGGCATTGAGGCCTTGTCAGAAATTTTGTCTACCATGTCACAGACGGGAGACGAAGGTTTATGCGCAGGGCGCGTCTGAGACTTCTGGATTGGCACTGGGGCATTGCCAAAAGTCTTGTCTACCACGTTACAAATGGGAGACAAAGTTTTACGTACAGGGCGTGTTTGAGACTTATGGATTGGCACTGAGGCATTGCCAAAAGTCTTGTCTACCACGTCACAGACGGAAGACAAAGTTTTACGCACAGGGCGTGTTTGAGACTTCTGGATCGGCACTGAGGCATTGCCAGAAGTCTTGTCTACCATGTCACAGACGGGAGACAAAGTTTTACGCACAGGGCGTGTTGGTTGTATTGTCACAACTTTGTTGATTAGTGAGTGAGAGCTTGCAGGAAGGGTAGAGGACGTCTTAGGCATCCACACTTTATGCAGCTTCCTGTTGTTATGGACAAAGGAGGAATGAGAACTACCCCCTGCATGAAGCATGTCTTCATAGGTAGATTGGTCGAACTGGACGACCAAAGTCTTCTTCGTCGATCCGATGGATACAACATCGTGTTGAGCAATTGCTTTCTCGTCAGAGGAGAAAGTCGTCCCCAGTAGAGTCACCATTTTGTTTGATGATAAACAAAGAAGGTTTGTACGAAACCTTTTGCTTACAAACCAGAAAAAGAAAAGTACAAGTAATCCTATACGAGGATATTAAGTATAATCAAATGATTCTGGGAAAGTATTGCTATAGAAGTCTGATCTGCAGTCGATTACTTTGTTCCTTGGACCACACGATGATGAAGAAGTGCTGTAGAAGAAGCTTCAAACTTTCTCTGAACTGAAGGCAAAAGCCATTCAAAGGAAAGTTGCAGGTAGGATCGAATTCCTGTTGCCAAAGTTTTCAGCCAAAGTTCTCTCTCCGTTCTTTTTTTTTCTGATCTGATTGTGCCCTTACCCTGTGACCTGGGGTCTCTATTTATAGAGATCAATCAAATAACTATCTAGTTGGCATAAAAGCCAAATAACTGTCTTGTTGGCGTAAAAGGCTAAACTGTGAAGAAAGTTGCATCTTTTACGCTGCGGTTATGACAACTGCTACCCACGTTCCAATAATCTTCTGAATCTACGTATGACACGTGTCCCTTTATAAGGTAACACGTATAACTACTTCTCAAAGATTGTGGCATGCAAGCCACGTAGGTAACTGCCCCTGCGTAAAAATAGTTGGCGTAAAAAGCCAAATAACTGTCTTGTTGGCGTAAAAGCCAAATAACTGTCTTATTGGCGTAAAAGGCCAAACTGTGAAGAAAAAGACTTCCTTTACCATGCGGTTATGATAACTACTACCCACGTTCCCCATAGTCTTCTGAATCTGCGTATGACACATGTCCCTTTATAAGGTAACACATATAACTGCTTCTCGAAGATCATGGCATGCAAGCCACGTAGGTAACTGCCTCAGCGTAAAAATGGTTCGCGTAAAAAGCCAAATAACTGTCTTGTTGGCGTAAAATCCAAATAACTGTCTTGTTGGCGTAAAAGGCCAAACTGTAAAGAAGAATACTTCCTTTACGCTGCGGTTATGATAACTGCTACCCACATTCCCATAGTCTTCTGAATCTGCGTATGACATGTGTCCCTTTATAAAGTAACGCGTATAACTACTTCTTGAAGATCATGGCATGCAAGCCACGTAGGTAACTGCACCTTGCGTAAAACTTGATGAAATAGATAACCAGCATAAAATAGCCAGTTATCCTTCACGACTGAAGTCTTAAGCGTATTCTGGGCTAAATAGCCTTATCAACGTACCTTTGCAAATATAGCCGAGTTGGCGTATTTCGAGGAGATAGCATACGACATACTTCTATAGTTGAAAATAGCCTGGTTGGCGTAAAATGCAAGGATGGTGATGTGAGCATATTAGTCACAGTTTTAGCTTTCCCAGTCATGACAAATTTTAAAAATAGAACAAAATCTCGTGCATTAAATGCAGAGATATGCCTCCATCTCGTGCATTAAATACAGAGATATGCCTCGAGCTCTGTACAGGAAAACGCTTTTGATGTGGCGTCTGATTTTGTCTTATCTTGAACGTAAAAACTTATTTCTGTCAATGTAGAATAGGTAGCGTATTCCTTTAATGCGTAAAAATAACTTGTATTAAAAATATGTCACTAAACGATAACCTGGGTCTCTGTGCAAAATTATTATCACAGTTGTCCTCTCGATCATCATGCAGTACTTTTGTCAGATGTCGGGTTCACTGATTTGTCTGACAAATTCATCCGAGGAATACGAAGAGTTCCTCGTACAACTTTACGCTGCATTTAAAATAATGTATTTTAAACTTTACGCAGGAAGGTATAGCAACCTTTTACGCAAAACAGCCTAGAAGTTGTGCTTTACGCGGACAGCTCTGAAGCACTATTTTACGCCAAACAGCCTTAAAGCTCTCTTTTACGCGGACAGCTCTGAAGCCATATTTTATGCCACACAACCTTGAAGCTCTGTTTTACGCGGACAGCTCTTAAGCCATATTTTATGCCACACAACCTTGAAGCTCTATTTTACGCGGACAACTTTAAAACTCTGCTTTACGCGGATAGCTCTGAAGCCTTATTTTACGCCAAACAGACTTGAAGCTCTGAAGCCCTATTTTATGCCAAACAGCCTTGAAGCTCTGTTTTACGCGGACAGCACTGAAGCCATATTTTACGCCAAACAGCCTTGAAGCTTTGTTTTACGCAGACAACTCTGAATTCATATTTTATGCCACACAACCTTGAAACTGTTTTTTGCAGACAGCTCTGAAGCCATATTTTACGCCAAACAGCCTTGAAGCTTTGTTTTACGCAGACAACTCTGAAGTCATATTTTACGCCACACAACCTTGAAGCTGTTTTACGCCGACAGCTCTGAAGCCATATTTTACGCCAAACAACCTTGAAGGTCTGCTTTACGCAGACAGCTCTGAAGTCATATTTTATGCCACACAGCTTTGAAACTCTGGTTTTATGCGGACTTTATGTATGTTGGGGGTTTTAACTATAAAATACGCGGACAATTTCCCATCATATTTCATGCTTCTACAATGGGTCTAATACACTATTTAGAATGTAAATAATTAAGGAAAATATAGATTTTACCTATTAGGAGATGGATTTTCAATGTAGCAGACAACAAGGGCATAAATAAAAGGATGGACACCTCCTTCTAGCAAGTTCCACATTAAAGTTTTCCTTTGCTCTTCCAAGCCCCATAGGTTGGATTTGGAATAAAGAAATGAGGGTGAATTTGGTAGGGAATGGATTGGATTTGATGTGAATTTGGGGTAAAATGGAGATAAAATAATTTATAAGGGAATCGAGTCTCTTAATGAACAAATGAAGAGTTACATATCCCCCAAGGGCCGACCACAATCCCTAGGCATGTGTCCATGCAAAATATCCTATTTGCCCCTCATTAATATCATGAAAGTTTAACTAATTAAAGGGCTAACTAAAAGGGAATGTTCTAATCTTAATGAATACAATATTCTATTCTTTCTGTCTAATTAATGAGTCAACTATGACTAGACTAATTGATTGTAATAATGGGTCAAGTCTAGTTGGGTTCACTTGGGCTCACTAGCACTTAGTCTTACCAATGGGCTATACTAACTACTAACAATTTTAACAATATAAAATATAAAAAAAAATTATTAACTCTACCAAAAATATGAAATAACTAAAATACCCCTAGTATAAAAAATTGATGGTTACAATCCTACACCCTTAAAAAAATTTTGTCCTCGAAATTTAAGAAAGAACTGGCACTAGGACAACACAAGCACGATCAAGAAAGAAGTAATACCCTACGACTCCAAGATAAGTAATGTTCACACATCTCCTAGGAATATCTCCTAATCATCAAGTTCCTATAAATCTCGATTCCTTATTACAATGATCTTGAAACTTCTAGCATAATCCTTACGCTGTTCTTGATACATCAACTTCTATTATATCCTTCTGATCTGTCATCCTTAATATTTTAAAATTTTTATGAGCTTTGTGGAAAACACTTTCCTTTATTCCTCAATATTTCTCTTTTTATTTCTAGTTAATTCTGTGATCCTCTATCATCAATTGCAAACTTCTTTTAAGATGTATTTATCCCAAATTTTAATCTCGTCCGTAGAAAAGTCCATCTTTCGAAATTTAATTCCTCTTTGAGTTTTCCAAATCCATCATATCAATTTTAAGATTTTATCTACTTATATGTTCTTCCAGTCAAAAAATCCCGTACCTCGTTTTATATGCCTTTCACCTGCTATCATTCGGTATGTGGTATTCTCGCCCCGATTCACTATTTTTACCACCAATGTTCTCCTCTTGTAGTTTAACCTCCAACTTACTTTAATTCGTATCTATAAATTTATTAATCTCTTTATAATCCCTACCAGTTCAAAATTTATTTTGTTCCATCCAACATGTTTGAAATCTCAATTCTATATTTGATCATAATATTGTTTCCTTCATCACCCACGAAGACTCTCATTATTCGTATTCCCATATATTTTTTTGTAATATAATTTCTTCCTTATTTGAATATGCATATACCAAAATCCATCAAAATTTTGCCAATTTCTCGTTGACCCAAAACTTATCTTAGTTATCCTTTGGTTTTTTCTCAACTATAAGACACTGAAACTCAATATTCACCATAACTTTTAGCACCATAAAATTTAAATTCTCAATTGTATTCATTATCCTTTTTCACTAGATTTACTAAAATAAGATTCTCAAGATCAATATCATCCTCGTCTACTATATTAGCCCTCAATACCATCTCAATTGTACTGTCTACTGATAAACAACATGTTATCACGACCCGCACCCGGTATAGGGGCACGAGTGCGTGGGTACGTCCAGCCTACGCCGCAGCATCGGCGGTAGAACGCTGTCTAGGTCACAATACTAGCTAATCACTCTAACATGAATATCCAACTCCATAAGAAAACACAGATATCATAATATAATACGGAATACTCAATCACAGAAACTAGAGCACGATAAGATCTCAAGGAAAATATATGAAATACAAGACAAGTCTAAACAACAGAATAATCTAAACTGGAATCCATAACATCCCAATCTCTAAGTATACTGGAAACATATCCTCTATGTCACAGTCTGAAAAAAATATCCAGTCAGGATTGGAACAAAGTACACCTCCAATAGCAGTTCTAGATCAATGATATAAACTATGTAGCAGTAAATAGATGTAAATATACAGGATGCATATACATGTACAAGAGATACGCAATAAAGAAAATACTGGAAATAAATACGAGAATGGACAATATGTCAATGAACAAGAATACTAATGACTAAGTGTGTGAGTACTAGCTTTAACATGTGATCGACTTGGGAACTTGTACACGAGTACTGGCCTGGCTAGTCATACGTGCGGTGTATGACCAACACTAACATGAGAACAAGACTTGTACATGAAGGGTATGATCACATATCTACACTAAAATACTCCCCACCTCCGACTGGTATAGTAGATCCAACCATGGTACGCTCTGGCACGAAATTCCCCAAGAAGATAGCAACTCTTCCCGAGAATCAGTGTCTGTACATGTATAAGATAAACAATGAAACAAGACTTGCACAAGATACACCATGAACAAGGAATAACATCTCATGACGAGATCCGGATATACCAATCCGTGTAACCATCGTGTTAAGGAATATGGATATTTACACTAGATACAATGAACATAGAGGATATCATAAATAAGAAACTATCAGAGAATGTACTCGCCTGTGGTCCTTAGCTGGTATGAATCAAAGTCCAAGTCACAGTCCAAATAGCCTATGTATTACAATTTTACCATGTCAAAAGATAATTTATTTTAATTTATTTAATTCTGGAATAATTAATCTAAAATCTTATTTTAATCTTATTTTTCTGATTTTTAGGTTAATTTCTAAATTTTGTCCAAAGGAACTGAATTTTATCAACTCGAGACTCATGGCACGCAAATCGAGGCAATCTGTTGACCGAAAAGTCAACCGACACAAACTCGAATTTCATGCATGATTTTTTATAGATTTTAGTGTCAAAAATATGCTAGAATTTACGCTCATCCAAATTCAAATTCGTTTGGAAATTAAGGCACATACAAATTTTGTATTGTGCACCGATGGTTAAATTCTAACCTACAAGTTCTACAGAATTAACAGTATACAAATATTTTGAATTAAATTCTGGGAAAAATATATGTCAATGATCTCGACATTGGCTTTCTGAAACTTCAAACGGTTCATGATTCTGATTCCTAGTTCTCCCGGAATCGCGAAAACATTGAAACACGTATATTTTCGGACATGCTGTGCTCTACGAATTTTCCAGAATTTAATACTCATAATTTCGTAAAATTTTTTATATATTCAGAAATCTAACCTCAATATGGTTTTAACGCAAGAAACTAGTCCACGTTTGGAGTCCGGAGCTATGAGTAATGGCTTCTGGAAGATGAAGGAATCCTAGATGACAATTCTCTAAAATTCGGCTCAAAGAAAAATCCTAGAATTCCTAAACTAAATAGCCTATATATAGAGAAAAGAGAAAGCAGCCGCGGCTCGGAGTCTGCTACGTGGCAGCCATCCGTTGCTGCCCGCTCAGATTGAACGATCAGGGTTTGACCCGGCTCGGCTCAGCTGAGTCCGAGTCGAACTCTGACTCGGCTCGGCTCGAGGTCGGCTCGAGTGCACCCACACCCACCCCGCGGTCGCTGACAGGCAGGCCCCGTCCAGTTCGCTGCGGGAGGCTAATAGGTGGGCCCCCTGTTGGCTGACTGGGCATAATATTTACTTTTATTGTTTTTCTTTTTCAGAAATTAGTTTTTAATTCAGTTTTTCATAATTAAATCAAAATAAATGTTAAAAAAATCAAAAAATTCCCAAAAAATTCTAGAAAATATATTTGACTATTTAGAACCTAAAATAAAAGTTTGGAATATTTTTAATTATTTTTAACCCTAAAATAAATTCTTACAAGTCCTAGAAAATTAGTATTACTACTTTTTAATTAACTAAAAATTGTGGAAAAATTCCAATAGCCCCAAATTAACCTAATAACAATATTTAAGCAAGAATTTCAGGATACAGAGGTTACAAGTCTACCCACGTTAAAAAAATTTTGTCCTCGAAATTTAAAATCCTCAATATTTTTTTTTACCATCAAAATTTAATTTCATCAAACCATATAATCATGAAGTAAATCCATATTGTTATTTCACAAATTTTTCAAAATTTTATAAATATCTTATTCCTGAAAATCTTTAAATATAAAATCAAATTCCGTTCTTATCCCAATCTCTTCCAAAATTTTAAGTTAATAACTAAATACTAAAAAATTTTAATATCCAATCCTCGAATTGAAATCCAATCAATGCATATTTATAAAATTTAAAAATCTCATCCAAAATTTGAATTCAAGATCTAATCCATTAATGATCTTATTTCTCAATTTCTTTTTCCACACAATACTCAAACAATGTAATATTTACGAAGTCTTCAAATACGATATTCAAAATAATTTTTTTAATTTATACCATGCAGTTAAATAAATATAATGATAATCTTCTTAAATTCCTCAAAATTTAATGACAAATTCAATCATATCTCCATATAAATTAATGATTTAACAAAATCACCAATTCTGTCATATTAAATTCTCAACTCTTTATTTAAATTAATATTTATCCTCGAAATTTAAGGCACATTGTCTCTCTCTGTCAAGTCATAACTTCTTCATTAATCTTCACTACGGTCAACCCCCAACAATCAAGGTCCAAGAAAATCCTACCTACAATCATACAACATGCAATCTAGAGAAAACATGCGTGGTTATGGTCTATTTTGTCATGGTATTACAGTCTCTGTCGGGGTGTACTACTAACTATATTCTAGTAAGAGAATCATTGATACAAACTACGGTACTAAGAAATCAATCAATCAATCAAACAGACGAAAAAGGAACAGAAGGAAAGAACAGAACAGAACCTGCTAACACAACCATAGGTCAAATGATGCATCCAAAGTTGATGCCCCTATCCCTTTGGTACCACTGTTTCTACTACAAGCACACCCACTGCTAACTCTCTTACCTACTGCAATTATTTATACTAGTTGTTCTTATCACTCAAGTGCACACCAAGTACAACAAACCATACTACGTACTACTCCTTCTAAGACAACTCTAGATGGACACCCAAGTCTGTTTGTAGTGCCATCTCAAGCATTCTCAAGCCAATAGATCCTTACACATGCACATCAACCACTCATATACATTTTTTATCCACCATAAAATTTTATCCTCAACATAAAACCCTCAAAATTTAACTTCTCGAACAATTTAAAATAAAATGCATATACTTTCCTCAAAAGTCAAATATTCAAATTGAAATAAAATTTTAATCACTTCCAAAAGTCTTTATAGCTTTGACTATGTTTATTGAATTGAATTTGAATACTCAAAAATTTTAATAACATAAAATCTCAACTCCTCAAAATTCTTAAAAATTGAAATTTATTTCCAATCTTCAAATTATAAATTTAAATCCACATCTATCTAAGTATACATATAAATACTCACAGTCTCTAACACTCAAGGTACACACAAATACACCAATTGTCTACACTCCTCAACTGTGTACTGAATATTGCACTGCCTGGATTACTTGCACTATTACTTCCAATGATCAAAGTTATCATCACACGTATTTTCTCCAATGATTTTCTATCTATATTAACTGGTACACCAATCTAATATCATCACACGAGGTACTTACTGTTACTAGCATATTTCTCAACTAATCTTTGATATAGAAACACTAGCACTCTTGGTATAGTAACACTAGCTTCATCGTTAGATCACCTCATCACACTCACTAGAACTAGTGATCACTTGAACTTTCTATAATACACATATTTTACTTCACTCTCAAAGGCAGTCATATGGTTCCATATCTCGATTGATGTATATGTATTTTCTCTGAACCTTTTACAGACCGATACACTAATCTGTGATACACTTCATATCTTTCATGATCAATCTTGATATTCCTCTACCCATGGCACACTCATTAATACCCTTTTATGCGTATACATTCCTTTACTCTTGACACACCCAAGTATCAACCATCAAATTGAATATCATGCTCCATTAATTTTTTTAATACAATTTTCTTGACACTTAATTGCTTACATGGATCACCCAACTACATAAATTTATGACTATCCAGGACTGACATGCTGACTTTGATACTAACTCCTGGAACCATCACTAATACTCTTTACTCCCCCTTCTACCTATAGTACCAATACTAACTATAATGACACTTTATCATAGAACTATTGCTACAGGCTACTACGCTACGGGTTAACTCTAGATCGATGCCTATTGCTCACATATCCAACCAAGAAACACTTACAGACTCACAAGCCACACTCTCAACAGTCAACACTAATACAAGATACAGACCTAATTACAAGTCACCAATTATCACAATAACAAGGAATCATAATGGAAAGAAGCTCTATAAGCAAATGGACTAAGGGCTGAAGGTATATCTTAGCAAACAAAAAGAAGTGATGGAACAAAGTCATGGAATAACAGAAGTGGATAAGTTTTGAGATGATACTTTAAGAGCCAATTTAAGATACGACCTGATAATCATACACGTCTGTCCGAAATCCTAACACTCAGAATCCTCGCCACGCCAGCAAGTATAGCTGCGATAAACGACAGGTTTCATAACTAAGGTATGCAACTCTATAATCATGTCTTCTAGAATCCTCGCTGTGCCGACTAGTATAGCTGCGAGAAATTCTAAATTTCATAACTAAGATATATACATCTGAAGTTAGGTACCTACGTTTTTTACACGCCAGCTAATATGGCTGCAATAAATTCTAGGCTCCATAACCAAAGAAGACGTTTTACCTTTCTCACTGTCCTCATCAACATATGTCATCAGATGATACCGAAAATTTTAGTCCGTAAAGTTTATCTCGATATGAAATCAAACTCAACAACGACACCAAGAATTAAATTTAACAACTGGTCAACAAGAATCAAACTCAATAAGAACAAGTAAGAACGGACGGGAACAAGGGGAAAAGATTAAAATTGGAGATTAAAATAAGATTCTCAAGGGTCATCCCAGGAATCTTTCAAGAAAATTTGTGATTGAGTATCCTCTCTCATTCTAGTATCCTATGTCCTATATCCTATCACAGGCACGCAGTAGTACAACTAAGACGTCGCACTACCATGGCATCGCACAACTTGCGAAGTCTGACCTGCATGGGCCACCACTAAAAATGTGTCACGTCCCGCACCCGGTATAGGGGCACGAGTGCGTGGGTACGTCCATCCTACGCCGTAGCATCGGTGGTAGAACGCTGTCTAGGTCACAATACTAGCTAATCACTCTCACATGAATATCCAACTCTATAAGGAAACACAGATATCATAATATAATATGGAATACTCAATCACAGAAACTAGAGCACGATAAGATCTCAAGGAAAATATATGAAATACAAGACAAGTCTAAACAACAGAATAATCTAACCTGTAATCTATAACATCCCAATCTCTAAGTATACTGGAAACATGTCCTCTATGTCACAGTCTGAAAAAAATATCTAGTCAGGATTGGAACAAAGTACACCTCCAATAGCAGTTCTAGATCAATGATATAAACTATGTAGCAGTAAATAGATGTAAATATACAGGATGCATATACATGTACAAGAGATACGCAATAAAGGAAATACTGGAAATAAATACGAGAATGAACAATATGTGAATGAACAAGAATAATAATAACTAAGTGTGTGAGTACTACCTTTAATATATGATCGGCTTGGGAACTTGTACACGAGTACTGGCCTGGCTAGTCATACGTGCGGTGTATGACCAACACTAACATGAGAACAAGACTTGTACATGAAGGGTATGATCACATATCTACACTAAAATACTCCCCACCCCCGACCGGTATAGTAGATCCAACCATGGTACGCTATGGAACGAAATTATCCAAGAAGATAGCGACTCTTCCCAAGAATCAGTGTCTGTACATGTACAAGATAAACAATGAAACAAGACTTGCACAAGATACACCATGAACAAGGAATAATATCTCATGACGAGATCCGGATATACCAATCCGTGTAACCATCGTGTCAAGGAATATGGATATTTACACTAGATACAATGAACATAGATTATATCATAAATAAGAAACTATCAGAGAATGTACTCGCCTGTGGTCCTTAGCTGGTATGAATCAGAGTCCAAGTCACAGTCCAAATAGCCTATGTATTACAATTTTACCATGTCAAAAGATAATTTATTTTAATTTATTTAATTCTGGAATAATTAATCTAAAATATTATTTTAATCTTATTATTCTAATTTTTAGATTAATTCCTAAATTTTTTCCAAAGGAACTAAATTTTATCAACTCGAGACTCATGGCACGCAAATCGAGGCAATCTGTTGACCGAAAAGTCAACCGAAAAAAACTCGAATTTAATGCATGATTTTTTGTAGATTTCAGTGTCAAAAATATGCTGGAATTTACGGCTCGTCCGAATTCAAATTCGTTTGGAAATTAAGGCACATACAAATTTTGAATTGTGCACCGATGGTTAAATTCTAACCTACAAGTTCTATAGAATTAACAGTATCAAAATATTTCGAATTAAATTCTGGGAAAAACATATGTCAATTATCTTGACATTAGCTTTCCGAAACTTCAAAAGGTTCATGATTCTGATTCCTGATTCTCCCGAAATCGCGAAAACATCGAAACACGTATATTTTCGGACATGCTGTGCTCTACGAATTTTCCAGAATTTAATACTCATAATTTGGTAAAAAAATTTATATATTCAGAAATCTAACCTCAATACGGTTCTAACATAAGAAACTAGGCCACGTTTAGAGTCCAGAGCTATGAGTAATGGCTTCTGGAAGATGAAGGAATCCTAGATGACAATTCTCCAAAATTTGGCTCAAAGAAAAACCCTAGAATTCCTAAACTAAATACCCTATATATAGAGAATAGAGAAAGCAGTCGCGGCTCAGAGTCTGCCACATGGCAGCCATCTGCTGCTGCCCGCTCAGATCGATCGGTCAGGGTTTGACCCGGCTCGGCTCAGCTGAGTCCGAGTCGAACTCTGACTCGGCTCGGCTGCACCCACAACCACCCCACGGTCGCTGACAGGCGGGCCCCGCCCAGTTTGCTGTGGGAGGCTGACAGGTGGGCCCCCTGTTGGCTGACTGGGCATAATATTTACTTTTATTGGTTTTCTTTTTCAGAAATTAGTTTTTAATTCAGTTTTTCATAATTAACTCAAAATAAATGCTAAAAATAATCAGAAAATTCCCAAAAATTTTAGAAAATATATTTGACTATTTAGAATCTAAAATAAAAGTTTGGGATATTTTTAATTATTTTTAACCCTAAAATAAATTCTTACAAGTCCTAGGAAATTATTGTTACTAGTTTTTAATTAACTAAAAATTATGGAAAAAATCCTAATAGCCCAAATTAACCTAATAACAATATTTAAGCAAGAATTTCAGGATACGGAGGTTACACATGTCCTTTCTTCGAAGTTTATATCCTCTATGGTTTCAAACTTAATTTTATGCCATCAATCTTCAATTTTATCATTGATGTTTCGATTCCCTAGAATATCATTTTTTCCAATAAAATCACTCCATTGATCTCGTTTAGTTCTTTTCAGAGTTCCAACTCTCCATACTTCTGACCTATAAAGTTCTATCATCAGTGTTCATGCATACGTTTCCATCGTTAAATCTTTCCTTATTATCTAATATACCCATTCACGATCTCCACATGTCATAGACTTTGCAGTCCCTACCAAGAGCTCCACATATGAACTACTCCTCAATACCCTAATAAGAATAACATTACTAGGATAGATGATAACATATTCAAACTGGTACATCAAAATATTATAATAAATCGGGTTCAAATCAATACAATAATGGAGTTACAAAAAGATATGATAGATGGTGGAGAACTTTGTTATAGAAGATCTGCTCCTTCTCCCCCATAAGTGACTATTCCTTAATACTCATCCCTTTATATTCATATAACTTCATGATCCTTTACCAGATTCTGTAATCTTTCATCAACTCTGAAAAAAATTCTGATTTCTTCAACTTGTGCCTTTAACTAATCCATATCCTTAAGTCAATTTTGCATTCTCTAATCAAATTCAATCACCTCATTTACTCTCGAATTATTCATTGTATTCCTCAAGTTTTCTAAATCCTCCATGTTTAATGTTTCTATCAATTTCTTATTTTCTTCACGAATAATGCATGTCACTATACTAAATCTTGACCTCAAAATATTTATGTCTTTAAATCTCTATTTACCAATTTAACCTTATGATCTGAAACTTCTTAGTTCATAATTTTGTCGTCGATTATCATTTTCCCAAATTAAATTTATATCCAAGAAACGATGATCCCCTTATTTACTAATCCATAGTTTTATTGTGCAACACTATTTTACCATCTTGATAACTTTCGATTCATCAAACAAAATTTTAATTTGTGACATCGTTAATAATACATTTCGATCTTTAAGAATCAGATCTCTAACGTATTTAAAATATACCATCTATATACTTATTTGAATTTATATCCTCAAAGAGTCCTTTTTGTCAAGAGATTGATAATCTTCAACTAGCTCTCACATATCCTATTTTCTTGACTTGCCACCCTTCGCAATTTACGTAATAACATCAATTTCAAAATCCTTCTTTGTTTGTTTTAGTGATCCTCAATATCATATTATAAATATTTAAACTATTGTTTGCCATGGAAGTAAGTTTGGAAAATTTTGTTTAATAACAAACAAAAAGTACAAAGAAATCCTAGAAAGAAAATCTAAGTACAATATTTTTATCTGGGTAATATGACGATGGAGATCGAGTACTACATCAACTATTTTACTCCATTGATGGTCGGACAAGGGGATGAGGGATGCTCTCTTCTCTTCTCTCTCTCTTTTGATCTTGTGTGCACGCACGTAGCTCGCCTGGAGGAGTATGGTCTCTGAAACAAAAAAGCCATCATGTTGCTCCTATTTATAGCCATCACATTGGTGGGCTATAGGTGTCGTATATGCTTCTGTTTGGTGGCCACATGGGGCTCCTTCGATAGAATATGGTTGCAACTGTAGTCACATGCTATGGGCAGACTGCCACATGTATATCCTTAACAGGATGTAGTTGAGTCCAGGTCGAGCTGCCATGTGGACGTTTGTTACGATTTACTATTGCTGAAGATCTGAGCAGTTCTCGTCATTTGTTTGCTTAACTTGGTCAGCTTGACACATGGCCCATATTTAGTTAGAGAGAATTACTTCAGTCACAATAGAAAGATTTTATCTTAGAAAACCCTGCCATGTTGGATGCATAGATTCTGGGATGCATGGGATGTATGGAACGCATAAAGTTTAGACCGCATGGGGCCAGAGAAGTATGAAACACATAGAGTCTGGAACGCATAGGGTGAGAGACACATAGAACATATGGTGTCTGGAACACATGGGGCCAAAGATGCATGGAGTCTAAGACACATGTGGCCTCTTACAGTTGCTGGGGATAAACAACGCGGAATGTACCCTATATATTTTGGTTGTCCAGCTGCTAGTGAGGGGAGTACGAGTATATCTTAAATATAGTACTTTTTGAGGAACTTGCCATTGATGGGAATCATGAGCAAGTCGTCATTGGGTTTTGCGAGCCAGTAGGCTCCGTTGGAGAACACGGACTCCACGATGAACGGGCCCTCCCATTTAGGTTAGAATTTGCCAGCCGTCTTGTGGGTTATAAATTTTGGTCTTCTTATTGTCAAGATGAGGTCACCTACTTGGTAAGTTCTTTTTTTGACCCGTTTGTTGAAGGCTCCTGAGAGGCACTCTTGGTACAGATCAATGCACTATTGAGCTAAGAGATATTTTTCGTCGAGCGCTTTTAATTCTTGTAGCTGTCCGCAGTGATTGTCGTCAACAATCAACTATTTGGAGGGTGCCACTCAGAGAGAGGTTATTTGGATCTCGAGAGGGAGGACTGCCTTGCATCCGTAGACTAAGGAGAATGGCATGCTGCCAGTAGGTGTCCGGACTATTGTGCGGTAGCCCCAAAGACATTCACCCAGCTTCTCATTCCAGTCGTGCTTATTGGATGACACGAACTTATTGAGTAGTTTGATGATTGTTTTATTGAATGGTTCTGCCAGACCATTTGTTACTGGGTTGTAGGCTGTCGAGTCTACATTCTGGATTCGGTTTTTGTCACAAAATCGATAAAAAATATGACCTGCAAACTGTGGATCATTGTCTTGGATGATCCTCTATGGAATATTGAAGTGGTATATGACGTGATGCTTGACAAAACTGATCATGCTTGAGGTCTTGACTTCAGTGAGTGGAATAACTTACGCCCATTTGGAGAAGTAGTTAGTGATAGCCAAGATGAACTGATGTACCTTAGAAAAATATGGACTAATTGGCCCGATAATGTCCATCTCCCACGCTTTAAACGACCAAGATGCTACCATTGGGTGTAGGAATTCTGAGGCTGGTGGATAAATTCTGCGTGAATTTGGCATGCTTGGAACTTTCTCGCATAGTCAACAGCCTCTACTACCATTTTCGGCCAACTGTAACCCATTCTCCAGAGACGGTCCTGTAGCTTGAGTTCGGCCAAATGGGTACCGTAAACCCCGTCATGAGCCTCTCGGAGAGCATGCTTCACTTCTGCATTTGATAGGCATCATAGTAGAAGACCGTCGTAGGAACGAAGATATAATATTTTGGTAGCTGTATCATAATAGAACCAGAGGAAACATCTTCTGATGGCTTCCTTTGGGTTCTCGGAGAGAATTTTATAGACTGTGTTGTCGATGAATGAGAGCCTCCAATCTTGGATACCAGTGTCTACCTTCGCTGTGTAGCTGAGATACATACAGAGGTTGTTTTTTGAATAGACCAGCTCTTGACTGACCACTTTGATTAGCTGATAGGTTTTGACGGGAACTATTAGGTAGGCCGAGAGGCCAGCCAGGGCGTCAGCCTCGATGTTCTAAAGTCGAGGGATGTGCTCTATGAATAACCACCTCATAGGTGTAGATTATTCCTAGCGCATCTTGGTGGTATGGAATGAAGTCCTCGTGCTGGACCTCATATTTTCCCCGGACCTAACTGACCATCAGCTTGGAATCATCGTAGGCTTCCATGTAGTCTACTCCCACTTGTTTAGCAAGTTATAGCCCAATAACGAGGGCGTTGTACTCTGCCACATTGTTGGAGTATGGCTCTGTGAGGGAGTAAGGGCAATTTATGAACAGATCGTGTGGGAAATCAGTAGTATCCCGACGCCAGCGACAATATCGCCTTTGGGCCCATTTCTTGAAGCCCAATCGAAGAACATTCGCTAAACATCTTCTATGCTTGTGGTCATGTTTGAGTCTTCTACTTCATCTAGGATCTCCTCGTAGAGCTTTGAGATTTACGGTACAGGGTAGGTTGCCAAGAAATTTGCTAATGATTGGCCTTTAACCGCCTTTTATGGGACAAATACCATGTCGTACGGCGGCAACAGTATTGCCCATGTGGCTAGGCGGGAGTTGAACGCTCCAAATTTAGTCATAAGGACCCTGAGAGGATTAACTCGCGAGATCACATGGATGGTTTATCCTTCCACGTAATATCGGGTCTTATGAATGGAGAAGACCATAGCAAGGCACTCCTTCTCAATAAGGTTGTACCTGTGCTCTACGTCGGCCATCATTCTGCTGAAAAAGTAGATGGCCTGTTCGTGACCTATATTACTTTTTTGGACTAGTAGAGCTCCGAGGGAGTGATCCAGTGCCCGTACATATAGCAAGAAGTATTCCCCCACAATGTATGCCACCAATACTGCGGGTTCATGAGATACTCCTTGATGTCGTTGAAGGCGCGCTGAAATTTTTTGTTTCCGACAAAGGAGACTCCCTTCTTTATAAGGTGAGTGAACAGCTGAAAATGTCCAGAGAGGTTTGATATGAACCTCCTGATGTATGCCATTCTTCCTTGAAGGACATGAAGTTCTCTGAGGTTCTTTGGTGGGTACATTTCAAGGATTGCTTTAGTCTTGTCGAGGTCTACGTAGATACCCTCGAAGTTATGACGAAACCCAAGAACTTGCCGCTAGAGACTCCCAGGAAAGATTTGTAGGATTTATCTTGAGCTGGTGCACACGCATCAGGTCGAACACAGTCTTCAAGTCTCGGAGGTGATCATCTTTGGTGTGACTCTTTACAACGATACCATCAACGTAACACTCCACTATCTTGCATAGATGTTCACGAAAGATTGTGCTCATAGCTCGCTCGTATGTAGCACTTGCGTTCTTTAGACCGAAGGACATGACTGTGTAGTAGTACACTTTTATTGGCATTCAGAATGATGTATGCTTCTCGTTGTCAAGAAATATCTTAATTTAATTGTAGCCTAAAATTTTGTCTATGAATGACATGCGCTAGAAGCCACAAGTATTGTCAATCATTATGTCTGTGATCGGAAGAAAAAACTCGTCCTTAGGGCATGCTGTATTTAGATTGTAAAATCCAATGCAGATTTGAATCTTTTCGTTCTTTTTGGAGATGGGCACGATGCTGGCTGCCTAATTTGTATGTTGTTTCTCGCGGATGAAGCCACTAGCTATCAATTTTTTGACTTCCGCTTTGATGGCGTTTATGATGTACGGCCAGAACCGCCATTGTTGTTGCTTGACCGGCTTAGCATTTGGAAAGATATTGAGCTTGTGGACCATAATTTGGTGGTCTAGTCATGATATATCTTCATAACTCCAAGCAAAGACATTAATGTATTCCCTGAAGAGATGTAGCAGGGATTTTTGATCCTCATCGGATAGACTTTTGCTGACGAAGATAGGTTTAGGGGAGGATTCGTCACCAAGATTGATTTGTACGACTTGTGCTCAATGGGAGGTTCCCGTTGCTCGAACCATATCTCCCATTGTGCGTCTAGGCATTAGGCCTAAGGTTCTACTTCAAAGAGTTCAGGTGGATCCTCGTCGTCTTTCTCAGGGTCAGCGCGCTGACATAATATTGGCAGACAATATTTTTTTGAGCATCTCCCCGATACTGATATCGGAGTACCAAGAGAAAGATTCGAAAGAGTGAGAATTTAACTCATCTTCTTCATCCGAGCCTTCGGGGATAGTGGGAGGCGTGACGTACCCTAAGCTAGGATTGGTGTTATGGTAGTAATCCTCGAACTTGCCTGCAGGAGCGTGCAGACGCAGAGGCAGCCGTCAGACTTTGCCGTTGGTTAAATCCCTAGTCGCTCTCAGATCATATCCCATCTTCTGGATAAGGTGCTTGGTTGGAGAACTGTACCGGTGAAGTGATATTTTTTTGGTATCGAGTTCTGGCTTCAGTTTCTTTGGGACGAAGGATTGGGAACTTTCTATACTGCTAAAGATGATGGGTTTGTCTCCCCTCTTTCTTGTATACGTGGTAGTCACCTGTGTATGCAGGTGCAAGCCTAGACCGTGCACAATAGAATAAAATATGCTGAGATATGCAATATTAGAGTAGTTTAAAGATAACCCTTTATTCATAAAATAAGGTATCTTATCCTCAGGAATTATATCATCAAAAGAAGGGACGTTAGCATGCGCGTCTACGTACTCCTCCAGTTCATCCTTCTAAAGTTCTATCCCTAGTGTCAACGACGGCTTCGGAGGTCTCCTGCGCAGCTTTACCACTAGAGGTTCGGAAGTCGTAGTAGGTGCCGGATCTTTCCTCAACGGTCGACTCAGTCTACGAAAGCGAACGACCAGAGGTTCGGGTGCTTTCTTATGCAATTTTACCATGAAAGAAGGGGCTGTGTCGGGAATACGTGCTTTTAGATGGACTCTCAAGGGCACGTCCGATGTTTTCCCAGTCTGTCATTACCATATTTTCTAGAAAAAGGTATTTTAGTAATTTTATAATTTATTTAAATATTGTGCATTTTAGATAATTATTTGTTGTATTATTTAATTATTGTTAGATGTTATTTATTTATTTTGGACTTGTGTTAGTGGACCTAACTAGTTTAGTTTAGACTCATGGACCAACATGTATTAATTGTTAGATTGAGCCCAACTAGAGAGCCCATTGATTAGGAGGATGATTAATTTAATTAAACCATTAGACTAGAACTTCCCTCCTTAATTATTTCTTCATGAGAGACCCCAAGGGGTATAATGGATATTACATAGTGACTTGAGGAAGGGGTAAGGGGGGCCGGCCTTTTAAAGAAGAGGGGAGAAGTTTCTCTCTCCTCTTTTTATTTGAAATCTAGATCTAGAATTTCTCTCAACCAAATTCCTTCATTCTCACATCATTTTTCTACCAAATTTCATCCCAATTCCTTTCCAAATCACCATTAGAGGCTAGTAGAGCAAGAATCTAGATGGAGGAAGCAAGGATCTACAAAGAGGAGCAAAGATCTACAAGTTGGAGGCCAATTTTATCACATTTGGAGGTTGCATTGGGAATCCATTTTCCAATTGGTACAATTAAGTTTTCCTTCTTAATTTAGGTTCTAAATCTGAGATTTAACCATGAAAAATCAACCCATATGCATAGGCTACCCATAGGATTTGGTTTTGAGTTCATAAGAGACCTATTGAGAAAGTTATGGTGCCTTTTGTGTCAATTTTGGGAGAATTCTAAGATTAACACTTGTTGTGTGTGTCAATTGGTCCTATAGAACAATTTGGCAAGTGCTTGTGTGTTTGAGGCAAGTGTCGTGTCCACAATTGGGTACGTGCAGGTCGTATCCTAATAATTTAGTGATACGTGTTGATTTGGGGGTTTTCCTTCCGATACGGGACTTTGTGCATGTCACATATTGACACGGATATGTAGATTTGTGTTTGACTCTTCGTATTGTTCATAAATAATATATTAGACTTGCTCGTGTCCTTCGGGTACATTTGGATGTGTGGTGGACTCGTGTTGCAAGAGTATCCTAGATCTGGTAGGATACGAGTGTGATGCACTCCACGTGTTTGTGCATTTATTTCTAGATTTATTTCCTATTGTTCTTCATCATTATAATATGTAATTATATATATATATATATATATATATATATATATATATATATATATATATATATATATATATGTGTGTGTGTGTGTGTTAGTGTATCATATATCTATGTACCTATGTGTTATGTATATATGTAGCTATATTTCTACATATGTAATAGCTAGTAATTATAGTAGTGTATATATATATAGTAGTGTATATGTATATATGTTATGTGTATATATAAGTTATGTTATATATATATATATATATATACTTGTATGTTATGTTATACATATATACTTGCATGATTATATATATATATATATACGTGTACGTATATGTGATGTTATGAATAAATATGTATAGGATACTATAATATGTGTATGTTATACTATATGTATTATTGTGGAGATGTATATACATATATATAGATAAGCATGTGTATATATATAAATAGATGTAGTTAGTATAATATTTAGTGTATATGATTTAGTATATAAGAGAGAGAGGGGGGACAATGCTTATAGAGACAACAGCAACAACATTTAGCAGCAGTAGCAGCGCATTAGCAACAACAGCAGTATTTGCTACAGCATCAGCGACTTCAGCGACAGCAGCAGCAGCTGCATTAGCAACAACAACGTCTACAGCAACAACAACAGCGGCTTCAACGACAGCAGCAACGGCAGCATTAGAGACAACAACAGTTGTCGTAACAGCAGTAGCAGTAATTACAACAGCAACAACGGCATTAGCGACGGGCAGCAGCAGTTCTGTGACAGTTTGTCTATATAGTTATTTAAATATGTGTCTTTGTAGCTAATAGGTGTATATATGGTATTGGCATATATATATATATATATATATATTTCATAATTAATATTTATGTATTAGTATATTATATTTTTAGTAGTAGGTTGTTAGTTATAGTTATTAGTGGGTAGTTAGTATTTATGAGGTATTGACAATTACCTTGAGAAACCAAGGTAAGTATTAAGGTATTTAAGGATATCCAAGGTATTGGGTTTGGGTATCAAGATGAGTGTCTAGTGGTGCGATACCGAGTTGGTTCGAAACCAAGGTATCCACATAGCTTTTGGTAATTATGATTTTATATTTAATATTGTTTGATATGTACATATGTCTCCTATTTGCGTATCCCTAGATACAGTATCCTAGTATCCTAAGATTTAACTTGTATGGCCTAGTTACATAGTGTATAAACCCAACATCTTTGAGATAGACTCATACAACTTAGAAATAGGTAGTTTGACTGGTTTGGCTTAGAGTTGACCTAGTTTGACTATTTTGACTTAGAAATGACTTTTTGACCTAGATGTTGACTAGTTTAACTTATTTCCTTTCTGAAATCTTGTATTGATGTTATATTCCATATCTAGGTCTTCAAGGTATTAGACATCTGTGAGACTATTCACCGGACTTCAGGTGAGTACATTCTTTGATCGTTTCTTATTTATGATGTCCTCTATGTTCATTATATCTAGTGTAGATATCCATATTTCTTGACACGATGGTTACACGGATTGTAATATCCGAATCTCGTCATGAGATATTATTCCTTGATATATGGTGTATCTTGTGCAAGCCTTATTTTATTAATTATCTTGTACATTTACAAACACTGATTCTCGGAGAGACTTGCTACCTTCCTAGAGAATCCCGTGCCATAGCATACCATGGTTGGATCCACTATACCAGTCGGGGGTGGGGAGTATTTTCGTATAGATATGTGATTATACCCTTCTTGTGTATGTCTTGTTTTCCTGTGAGTGTTGGTTATACACCGCACGTATGACTAACCAGGCCATTATTCTTGTGCAAGTTCCCAAGCCGATCACATGTTAAAGCTAGTACTCACTCACTTAGTCATTACTATTCTTGTTCATTGTCATATTGTTCATTCTTGTATTTATTTCCTGTATTTCCTTTATTGTATATCTCTTATATCTATTATTGCATCTTGTATATTCACATCTATTTACTATTACATAATTTTTATCATTGATTAGAACTGCTGTTAGAGATGTACTCTGCTCCTTTCCTGACTGGATATTTTTTTTCTAGATGACACTGAGGAGTGGTACCCTATACATTATGGACCTCAGGATGTTGTGGGCTTAGAGTCAGAGACCCTGGCTCAAGAGGGACTTATCCCGACTAAGATAGATGACCCGGGACTTGTAGCTTTTTAGTATTCTTTGTACTGGATTTGTCTCCAGCTTATTTTGTTTAGTATTTCTTCAGACTCAGTGATGTTATTTTTTGACTCATGAGTTGTATGTGACTATTCTATTCTTTATCATATTCGTGCTCTTTTCCATCTTAGATCTGTGATTGAGTATATTGATATTGTTGGTGGCTCATTGTATTGTTAGATAGATTACCCAAACAACGTTCTACTGCCGATTCTTCGACGTAGGCTGGTCGTTGTTCCCGACTTGCATTCCTACATCGGGTGCGGGTCGTGACACATTTTTAGTGGTGGCCCATGCAGGTCTCTTCGAGGTCACAATTAGTACGATTCATAGTGGTGCTTTGAATTGAGTGCTATTACGAGCCTGTTTCAGAACATAGGATATAGGCTATAGGCTGAGAATACTCAATCATATCTAGAATATTTTTTTTGATTCATTTAACTTTTCTTCCTTGATATTGATACTTGATATTTTAACTGTCCTTTCCTTGAGCGTCTTACATCATGTGCCATATTGATTCTATTCCAGCTTTAGTTTTGTTTGATAGTGGTACTTTCCATAGTTTTGTATCTGTTTTTTTTGCTCTGAAGCATGGTTTGGTAGTTGAGTCTTTGCTTAGGACTTGCAAGATCATGACCGGGGGAGACATTATCCTGGTTAATGATATTTGCAAGGATCGGAGAGTTACTCTGGGAGGCCGGGAGTTGAGTACGTGTCTACTTGTAATGACACTTTTGAGTTACGATATTATACTCGGGATAGATTGGTTGAGTAGGCACCGTGCTACTATAGATTGTAGAGGAGGTAGAGTTTTGTTTGGTCCGCCAGGAGAGCCAGAGTTCGAGTTTACTAAAGGAGCTACATAGCAGGGAGAAGCATTATTTATGGAGCTATAGTGGAAGACAAGGAGTTGCCACATCCATTGATAGCAGAGTTCTTGGATGTATTTCCTGAGGAATTGCCAGGATTGCCGCAAGATCGAGATATTGAATTCTTTATAGACTTGGTGTCAGGTACAGAACTAATTTTGTAATATGTCTATAGAGTAAACAACAACGAGCTAGTCGAGCTGAAGAAGTATGTTGACGAATTACAGGATAAGGGGTTTATCAGATCGAGTTCTTCACTATGGAGAGCCCTGGTATTGTTTGTACCGAAGATGGTTGGATCGGTGCGCATGTGCATTGATTACAGGGTATTGAATAATCTCACTATCAAGAATAAGTACCCTTTGCCACGGATTGATGATCTGTTCGATCAGTTGAGTGGTGCCAAGGTATTTTCTAAGATAGACTTGAGATCAGGCTAACACCAGGTAAAAGTAAAGCCGGAGGACATATCGAAGACTGCTTTTAGAACTCGGTATGGTCAGTACGAGTTTATGGTGATGCCATTTGGGTTGACTAATGCACCGATAGTATTTATAAACTTGATGAGCAAGGTGTTCCATCAGTACCTTGACAAGTTCATGGTGGTGTTCATCGACGACATACTCATTTACTCGAAGACACCGGAGGAGCATGAAGAGCATCTGCGGATTATGTTGGATGTGCTGAGAAAAGAGAAGTTATATGGGAAGTTGTCCAAGTATGAGTTCTTCCTGGACAAGGTAGAGTTCTTGGGGAATGTTGTGACTGGTGATGGTATTTTAGTGGATCCGAAGAAGATCGCAGCATTGGAGTCTTGGAAGACCCCGAGTTCGGTAGCAGAGATTAGGAGTTTCTTGGGATTGGCAGGCTACTACAGGAAGTTTGTGCAAGATTTTTCTAGGATTGTCGAGCCAATAACCAGACTCACCAGGAAGGATGTAGAGTTTGTTTGGACAGAGGATTGCCAGGTTGCTTTTGAGGAATTAAAGAAAAGGTTGAGGTCTGCTCCTATTTTGATGTTGCCATTAGGGTCTAAAGATTTCATAATTTATAGTGATGCACCGGGGAAATGTTTGAGTTGTGTTCTTCAGCAGAATGGAAAAGTGATTGCCTATGCATCTAGGCAATTGTGCCCTCATGAGAAGAACTATCCTACCCATCATTTGGAGTTGGCAGCAGTCATCTTTGCCCTAAAGTTGTGAAAATACTATTTGTACGGAGTGCGTGTGGAGATCTTCACAGACCACAAAAGCTTGAAGTATGTTTTCATGCATAAGGAGTTGAACATGAGGCAGCGTCGGTGGTTGGAACTGATGAAGGATTTTGGTATATCTTTGTAGTATCATTCTCAGAAAGCTATTGTAGTTGCCGATGCATTGAGCAGATATCCGGTAGATATGTTCTTAACGCATGATCGATATTTGTTGGAGGACTTGGAGAGCTTGGGCATTGAGGTGATAGTTCCTAGTTGTGCGATGCAGATATGGGGATTGTAGAAACATTCAGAGTTGATGGATAGGATCAAGGTAGTCCAGTATGAGGATGTATCTCTATGGAGCATCAGAGATCACGTGAGAGCAGGATTGGAGGATGAGTTCACCATTGCCGAGGATGGATCTTTGCGGCATGGAGTTAGATTGTGTGTGCCTAGTGGGGAGCTACGTGATGAGGTGTTGCAGGAAGCGCATCGCTCTCAGTATTCCATACATCCAGGTGCCAATAAGATTTATTGGGATATACGTGAGAGTGTGTGGTGGTATGGCATGAAGAGGGAAGTGGCACAGTTTGTATCCAGATGCTTATTGTGCCAGCAGGTGAAAGCCGAGAGGCAGAGGCCAAGAGGTTTACTTCAACCATTACCCATTCCAGAGTGGAAGTGGGAGCACATTACTATGGATTTTGTGTCCGGACTTCCACGATCTCCGGGAAGAAAAGACGCAATTTGGGTAATCATTGATCGATTGACCAAGTCGGCCCACTTTTTGCCTTTCAAGGTTGGTTTGTCTACGGAGAAGATGGCAGAGATGTATGTGAGGTAGATCGTCAGGATACATGGAGTTCCTGTCAACATTGTTTTGAATCGGGATAGTCATTTCACTTCTCATTTCTGGAGGAGTTTACAGGCGAGTTTGGCCACTCAGCTCAAGTTCAGTACTACATATCATCCCCAGACAGATTGGCCGTCAGAGAGGACTATTCAGACTCTCGAGGATATGTTGCACACTTGTGTACTATATTTTGGGAGTTCTTGGGAGGACCATCTCCATTTGGTAGAGTTTGCTTACAACAACAGCTACCAGGCTAGTATAGAGATGTCACCTTTTGAAGCTCTATAAGGTCGGAGATGTCGTACTCCCTTGTCATGGGACGATGTTGGAGAGAGAGTTTTGCTTGGGCTAGAGATGGTTATGGATAGAGCGAAGAAGGTTCAGTTGATCAGAGACAGACTTCGAGTGGCACAGGACAGACAGCGACATTGGGCCGATAGCCACCGGAGACTTTGGAGTTTGAGGTATAGTTTAGATTTTTGTTTTGTGCTTGTTATTGGTTGTTTGTTATAGTTAAGTTCTAAAGGTGGTATTTTGTTCTAGGTGGGTGGTTTGGTGTTTCTGAGGATTTCTCCGACACGAGGCACGATTCGCTTTGGTGGAGGCGAAAAGCTTAGTCCGCGATTCATCGGACCGTTTACTATTCTAGAAAGGGTCGGTGCAGTTGCTTATAGAGTACACTTGCCAGCTACATTGGAGGGAGTGCACAACGTGTTTCATGTGTCACAGTTGAGATGGTACATGACAGACCCTAGTCATGTGTTGGATCACTCAGAGATAGAGGTGGGCCCTACTCTTAGCTATCCAGAGCAGCCAGTTGAGATTCTGGATCGGAGAGAGAAGGTATTGAGGAACCAGACTATTCCTTTGGTACGTGTCGCATGGAGGCATCACTTTCCGGGGGAGACTACCTGGGAGAGAGAGGATGAAATGCGAGAGCGTTATCCATATTTGTTTGTGCCTTGAGGTATGTTCTTTCATAGTTAAGTTCTGTTCTTTAGTTTTATTCTTTTATTATATTCTATTACTTTCTGGGGGTAGTTTTCATCTTTGAATTTAGAGGACAAAATTATTTTAAGGAGGGCAAACTTGTCACTACCACATTTTCTAGGAAATAGTATTTTAGTAATTTCATAATTTATTTAAATATTATGCATGTTAGATAATTATTTGTTGTATTATTTAATTATTGTTAGATGTTAGTTATTTGTTTTAGACTTGTGTTAGTGGACCTAACTAGTTTAGTTTAGACTCATGGACCAACATGTATTAATTGTTAGATTGAGCCTAACTAGAGAGCCCATTGATTAGGAGGATATTTAATTTAATTAAACCATTAGACTAGAACCTTCCCTCCTTAATTATTTCTTCTTGAGAGGACCCAAGGGGTATAATGGACAATATATAGTGACTTGAGGAAGGGGTAAGGGGGGCCGGCCTATTAAAGAAGAGGGAAAAAGTTTCTCTCTCCTCTTTTTATTTGAAATCTAGATCTAAAATTTTTCTCAACCAAATTCCTTCATTCCCACATTATTTTTCTACCAAATTTTATCCCAATTCCTTTCCAAATCACCATTGGAGGCTAGTGGAGCAAGGATCTAGGAGGAGGAAGCGAGGATCTACAAAGAGGAGCAATGATCTACAAGTTGGAGGCCAATTTTATCACATTTGGAGGTTGCATTAGGAATCCATCTCCCAATAGGTACAATTTAGTTTTTCTACTTAATTTAGGTTCTAAATCTGAGATTTAACCATGAGAAATTAACCCATATGCATAGGCTACCCATAGGATTTTGTTTTGAGTTCATAGGAGGCCTATTGAGAAAGTTATGGTGTTTTTTGTGTCAATTTTGGGGGAATTTCGAGATTGACACTTGTTGTGTGTATAAATTGGTCCTATAGATCAATTTGGCATATGATTGTGTGTTTGGGGCTAGTGTCGTGTCCAAAATTGGGTACGTGTAGGTCATATCCCAATAATTTGGTGATACGTGTTGATTTGGGGGTTTTTTCTCCGATACGGGACTTTGTGCATATCATATTTTGACATGGACACGTAGATTTGTGTTTGACTCTTCGTATTATTCATAAATAATATATTAGATTTGCTTGTATCTATCGAGTACATTTGGATGTGTGGTGGACTCGTGTCGTAAGCGTATCCTAGATCTAGTGGGATACGGGTGTGATACACTCCACGTGTTTGTTCATTTTTTCTAGATTTATTTCCTATTATTCTTAGTCATTATAATATGTATATATATATATATATATATATATATATATATATATATATATATATATATATATATATATATATATATATATATATATTGTTATGTATATATATATTTATGTGTTAGTGTATCATATATCTATGTATCTATGTGTTATGTATATATGTAGCTATATTTCTACATATGTAATAGCTAGTAATTATAGTAGTGTGTATATATATATAGTAGTGTATATGTATATATGTTATGTGTATATATAAGTTATGTTATATATATATATATATATATATATATATATATATACTTGTATGTTATGTTATATATATATGTATACTTGCATGATTATATATATACGTGTACGTATATGTGATGTTATGAATAAATATGTATATGATACTATAATATGTGTACTTTATACTATATGTATTATTATGGAGATGTATATACATATATATAGATGAGCATGTGTATATATATAAATAGATGTAGTTAGTATAATATATTAGTGTATATATTTGTTTATGTTTTAGTATATAAGAGAGAGAGGGGGGACAACGCTTATAGCGACAAAAGCAACAGCAGCAGCGCATTAGCAACAACAGCAACAACAACAGTATTTGCAGCAGCAGCAGCGGCTTCAGCGACAGCAGCAGCCGCTTTAGCAACCGCAACGGCTACAGCAACAACAACAGAAACTTCAGCGACAACAACAGCGGCAGCACTAGCGACAACAACAATTGCCGCAACTGCAGCAGCAGTAATTGCAACATCAGCAGCGGCATTAGCGACGGGCAACAACAGTTCTGTGACAGTTTGTCTATATAGTTATTTAAATATGTGTCTTTTGTAGCTATTAGGTGTATATATGGTATTGGTAAATATATATATTTCATAACTAGTATTTATGCATTAGTATACTATATTTTTAGTAGTAGGTTGTTAGCATATAGTTATTAGTGGGTAGTTAGTATATATGAGGTATTGACAATTACCTTAAGAAACCAAGGTAAGTATCAAGGTATTTAAGGATACCCAAGATATTGGATTTGGGTATCAAGATGAGTGTCTAGTGGTGCGATACCGAGTTGGTTCAAAACCAAGGTATCCACATAGCTTTTGGTAATTAGAATTTTATATTTAATATTGTTTGATATGTACATATGTGATATTTTATATCTCCTATTTGCGTATCCTGAGATATGGTATCCTAGTATCCTAAGATTTAGCTTGTATGGCCTAGTTACATAGAATATGAACCCAACATCTTTGAGATGGACTCATGCAACCTAGAAATAGGTAGTTTGACCAAGTTTGACCGGTTTAACTTAGAGTTGACCTAGTTTGACTATTTTGACTTAGAAATAGCTTTTTGATCTAGATGTTGCTAGTTTAATTTATTTTCTTTTTGAAACCTTGTATTGATGTTATATTCCATATCTATGTCTTCGAGGTACCGTATCAGACATCTTTGAGACTATTCACCAGACTTCATGCGAGTACATTCTCTGATACTTTCTCATTTATGATATCCTCTATGTTCATTGTATCTAGTATAGATATCCATGTTTCTTGACACGATGTTACACGGATTGGTATATCCGGATCTCATCATGAGATATTATTCCTTGATATATGGTGTATCTTATGTGAGCCTTGTTTCATTGATTATCTTGTACATGTACAGAAACTGATTCTCGGGGAGACTTGCTACCTTCCTAGAGAATCTCGTGCCATAGCACACCATGGTTGGATCCATTATACCAGTCGGGGGAGTGGAGTATTTTAGTGTAGATGTGATCATACCCTTCTTGTGCATATCTTGTTTTCCTGTGATTGTTGGTCATACACCGCACGTATGACTAACCAGGCCATTATTCCTGTGCAAGTTTTCTTGTACAAGTTCCCAAGCCGATCACATGTTAATGCTAGTACTCACTCACTTAGTCATTAGTATTATTGTTCATTGTCATATTATTCATTCTTGTATTTATTTCCCATATTTTCTTTATTGTGTATCTTTTGTATCTATTGTTGCATCTTGTATATTCACATCTATTTTCTATTACCTAGTTTTTATCATTGATTAGAACTGCTGTTAGAGATGTACTCTTCTCCTTTCCTGACTGGATATATTTTTCCCAGATGACACTGAGGAGTGGTACCCTACACATTATGGACCTCAGGATGTTGTGGGCTTAGAGTTAGAGACCCTGTCTCAGGAGGGACTTATCCCGACTGAGACAGATGACCCGGGACTTGTAGCTTCTTAGTATTCTTTGTACTGGATTTGTGTCCAGCTTATTTTGTTTAGTATTTCTTCAGACTCAGTGATGTTATCATTTGACTCATGAGTTGTATGTGACTATTCTATTCTTTATCATATTCGTGCTTTTTTCTATCTTAGATCTGTGATTAAGTATATTGATATTGTTGGTGGGTCATTGTATTGTTAGATATATTACCTAAACAACGCTCTACCGTCGATTCTACGATGTAGGCTGGGCGTTGTTCCCGACTTGCATCCCTACATCGGGTGTGGGTATGACGCAGTCTATGCCTCATCGTCGACATTATTGCCACCTTCATCTTGATGGACTTGCTTGTAGAAGATCGAGTCAGTGTAATAGGCCTCGACCCCTTTGAATGGATCGACGTTGGCAAACTTCGTCTTGACGATGCCATGATTGTCCATGTACTTCAAAAACTGGTGCAAGGTTGATGACAATATCATGTACTGATGTATCCACGGATTTGCCAACATGACATTGTAGGATACCTCTACGTCTATAACGTAGCCGGTGACCTCTGTTTTTAAGTTGCCGATATAACACTTCAAGCGAATCTTGCTTAGAAGGTAGCTTCTCCATGTGGTAAAGACATTAATGGTAGTATTTTTGCTGTTAGGTGATACATCAGGATGCCCAAGGTTTGAAACAGACTCCGAGGGATGATGCTGATTGACGAACCGGGGTTGATGTGCATCCGGTCTATCTTGATGGTGTCAATATACCCGGTTTAATACAGAGGATGATCGTACCGATTATTTTTTAGCAACATATCTTGTTGCGAGAATGTGATATTGGGTATCACCTCTATCACATTATTGCAATAGGGGCATGCGACATGATTCTCAGCTGGCTGCTTGACCTGCGCCAGGTAGGTGTTGGCATTCTTCAATGCCACACTCAGAGCAATTCAAGTATCTTTGGAGAGTCAGAGAAGCTCGAATAGTGACAACTTCGTTGGAGTAATGGCCAGTTGTGCCAAGATGTCGTAGTTGTAGGGCTTCTCAAGTCCCTAAGCTGCATCTTTGCGCAGCGGTTTATCAAAGCAAGTTTCTTTTTGCTTCGAATTGTCTGTAGCCGAAATTTAGGATGGACCCGGATCGGGTGTTGTAGGTGTGACAATTGGGAGTGCACCATCGTCAGGGGTATCATACTAGCATTGGTACGCCAGGCCTGACCCCTTTATTCCCGCTATAGCTTCTTCAGAAGGGAGAGAAACCATGTAGCAGGACTTGGATTTCTTGTCCTTGGACTTGGTGGCGGAGGGTATTTCCTGTTGCATCAAATCTGGAATAAGATCTGGATGGACCCACATGACCTTCCCTCGTGATATGGTGAGAGTTATCAGACCGGCCGTTTGGTTACGAGCTGGCGATAACTTCCATTATCGCCGTGGGGATCATGATCACTCCGTCTTGGGATTCCGTTACCAAGAAGTTGCCGAACTGAAGAGATACCATTTTAGTGGCAACTATTTTTTCATCGAAGTCTAAGGTGAGGGCCTTGGTGTCGAGCAGACGCTGGATGTACTGCTTTAGTGTGTAGCAATCCCGCATCGCATGGTGGATGTATCGATAGTAGTGGCAGTACTTTAGATTATTCACATCGACTGCCTCATCCGGGCGCTTGACGTCGGGGAGACGAAGATTGTTTTCCTTCATTAGCATGTCAAAGATTGCCATGACATCATCATCTTCGAAGGAATAAGTTTCCTTCAATTTTGGAGCCTCTGGGGGTTTTTACTCGGTCTTCTTGGTTATGTTGGTGATAAGAGCATGCTTTTCCTTGCCATCCCGGGCGCTATTACCACTGTTGTTGTTATTGCTGTTGTAAGGGCATTTTCCTCTATCATCAGCAATAGGGTTCTTTATTCCCAAGCGGCGGACGTCCTTTACCTTTTTCTCAACACCGACAATATTTATGATGAACGTCGTCCATTCTTTAAATTGAGAGTCGCCCATCTAGAGTCTGACTATGGGAAGGAGAATTCTTCGGCAGGTGTCTATCAGCGTGGACTTAGGATTACCAGGGGGAGATAACTTCAGCACCGCTTTCTTGTACTGCTCGATATATTCTAGTACATACTCTTTCTTTCTTTGTGTGATATCCATTAAATAGGATATCATCATGTCATTTCATCCGTCATAGAACGAGCAAGGAAATGAACTTTGAGATCGTCAAACGACAAAATACAGTTGTCCTGGAGGCTGCAAAACCAATCGAAGGCTATTCCAGATAATGCTCCGACAAAGAGCTTGGTTAAGAGGGCGTCATTGCGAGGTAGATTCCTCGTTTTTGTCTCGAAGTAACTCATAAATTGACGGGGAGATATCTTTTCATCAAATAAAGTCAAGTTAAAGGGCTTGTACTTGGGAGGATATAGTACATCTCTCTACTCGAGAGGATACGGTTGTCGAATCCAGAGCTCGCATAATGAGTCTCAATTACCCATTGAGTCGAGGAGGGCCTGGAGTTCTCGTACCTCCTGCTTTGATTCCTGAGCTTTATCGAATACGAAAGGAGCAGATGATCCGGGCAGGGGATGATTACCTTCAGCGGGTGGAGTTGTTGCATTTGAATCTCGGTTGGTCACGGGGTCCATGCTTGCTTGACCAGAGGCCCTTGCTGCTTGTGAGACTATATTTGCCTTAATTTCCAATATTGTTTGAGTCAAGGCTTGCATTGACTTGCTTATGGTTTGCATCATGGCCTCGAGAGTTTTGAGGTGCTATCGATAGCTGGGGCCCTCGTGATCGTCCTCCGCCATGTATACCATCATCTCATGGGAAAAAATGGAGGGGACGGTGGACGTCGCACTTTCTGCCTAAGACGCTTGCCATGAATAGTCATCTGAGAAAGTAGGTAGTGCCGTATCCTCTTTGGACTCGGAGGGAACACTACTTTAAGGTAGTGCTGCATCTTCTTGGCAAAGGTAGCCACCCCCAGGGATCTCAGCATCTGTTCCTTGGGAATCACCTACTTCCCGGAATGCCGGATTATTATAGAGGTCTTGGGGATTACAACCCCCAGCTTGCGTAGCTATGAGAGGTCTGGGGATTACAACCCCGAGCTTGCGTAGCAATATGAGGTCCTGAGGAAGAACTACCCCTAGTGTCTGACAGCTTCTTCTTTGAACGGATTTTCAGGAAAATACCTTTTGCGGCTTCCGTTGTCTGTCCTCCTTAGCCCAGTCTTCTTGACTCGTTGGCCGATAGTGATGGACTGGAGGTGCTGGTCTTCCGTCCTCCCCTCATGGAGGGATCCTTTTGCATAAAACATATTAGGCGAGGTGCAACTCGTCTTCCTCTAGTAATTGCATATGTTCTCCGAGTTACAGCCAGGTGGGTGACTTTGCTTGCAGCCGCTAAAATGCTGACCGCCTTTTTGTGGGTACTGCTACTTTGTTAAAGCAGCAGTTGATGATAATTTTTGCACAATGATGCCCTTGGGAGGAAACTTCATAAGCTATACTTGTTTTTCTCAGACTTGCTTGCAGGAGCCTGCAGACGCAGAGGCAGCCGTCGGCCTTTGTCGTTGTTTAAGGCCCTAGTGGATCTCAGATCTTATCCTATCTTTTGGATAAGGTGCTTGGTTTGAGAACTTTACCAGTGAGAACTATGAAGTATTAGTTTTAACTTGGGAGAATTTGGTTTGCTATTTGCTGTATAGGTGGTAGTCACCTACGTGATCAATAGAATATAATGTGCTGAGATATGCAACATCGGAGTAGTTCAAAGATAGCCCTTTATTCATAAAATAAGGTATCTTATCCTCAGGAATTATATCGTCAAGAGAAGGGACGTTAGCATGCGCGGCTACGTACTCCTCCAGTTCATTCTTTCCGAGATCTACCCCTAGTGTGAACGACGGCTTCGGAGGTCTCTTGCGCATCTTTACCACTAGAGGTTCAAAAGTCGTAGTAGGTGCCGGATCTTCCCTCAACGGTCCACTAAGTCTACGAAGGAGAACGACCAAAGGTTCAGGTGATTTCTTGTACAATTTCACCATGAGGAAAGGGGCTGTGTCGGGAGTGCGTGCTTTTAGATGGACACTCAAGGGTTCGTCCGATATTGTCCCAGTCTATTCCTCATCGTCGGCATTATTGCCACCTTCATGTTGGTGGACTTGCTTGTAGAATATCGAGTCAAAATAATAGGCCTCGACCCCTTTGAATGGATCGACGTTATCAAACTCCGTCTTGACGAAGCCATGATTGTCCACGTACTTCAAGCACTGGTGCAAGGTTGATGACACGATCATATTCTGATGTATCCACGGATGCCCCAACATGACGTTGTAGGATACCTCTACGTCTATGACGTAGCCGGTGACCTCTGTTTTCAAGTCGCTGATCTGACACTTCAAGCGAATCTTGTGTAAAGGGTAGCTTCTCCCTGCGTTAAAGCCACTGATGGCAGTATTTTTTTCTATTAGGTGATGCATCGGGATTCCCAATATCTGAAGCAGACTCTGAGGGATTTTGCTGATTGCCGAACCGGGATCGATATGCATCTGGTCTTCTTTGATGGTGTCAATATACCCTATTTAATACATAGGACAATCGTGCCAATTTTTCTTAGCAATATGTCTTGTGGCGAGAACGTGATGTTGGGTATCACCTCCATCACATTATTGTAGTAGGGGCATGTAGGAGGATACTCAGCTGGCGGCTTGACCTACGCCATGTAGGTGTCGGCATTTTGTAACCCCGTACTCAAAGCAATTCGAGTATCTTTGGAGAGTCGGAGAAGCTTGAATAGTGACAACTTCGCTGGAGTATTGGGTAGTTGTGCCAAGATGTCGAAGTTGTAGTTCTCAATTCCCAAAGCTGTATCTTTGCGCAGCAGTTTGTCGAAGCGAGTTTCTTTTTGCTTGGACTTGTCCACAGCTGGAGGCTGGTGTCACTACCACATTTTCTAGGAAAGGGTATTTTGGTAATTTCCTATTTAAATAAATATTGTGCATGGTAAATAATTATTTGTTGTATTATTTAATTATTGTTAGTTATTATTTAATTATTTTGGACTTATTTTAGTGGACCCAACTAGTTTAGTTTGGACCCATGGACCAACATGAATTAAATAGTTAGACTTGGCCCATTTAGAAAGCCCATAGTTAAGGAGATGGATTAAATTAATTAAATGATTAGACTAGAAGCTTCCTTCCTTAATTATTTCTTCATGAGAGGCCCCAAGGGGTACATTGGACATTTTACAATTGCTTGGGGGAGGGGCTATGGCCGGCCTATTAATGAGGGGGGGAAATTTCTCTCTTCTCTCATTTTATTCCAAATCTAGATCTAGAATTTTCCCACTACCAAATTCCCTCCATTCCTAATCCAATTCCCTACCAAATTCATTCCAAATTCTTCCCAATTCACCATTAGAGAAGAAGGAAGCAAGGATCTAGAAGAAGGAAGCAAGGATCTACAAAGAGGAGCAAGGATCTACAATTTGGAAGCAAGTTCATCTCAATTGGAGGTTTCATTGGAAATCCATCTCCCAATAGGTATAATTCAGATTTTTCCCATTTAAATAGCTTCTAAATCTGGGATTTAATCATGTAAAATCAACCTATATGTATGTACTACCCATAGGACTTTGTTTTGTGTTCATAGGAGACCCATGGAGAAAGTTATGGTACTTTTTGTATCAATTTTGTTGGAATTCCGAATTTACATTTTGTTGTGTGTGTCAATTGATCCTATAGATCAATTGGACATGAGATTTGTGTTTGAGGCTAGTGTCGTGTCCATATTGGGATACTTGTGGTTCGTATCCCAACTATTTGGTGATACGTGTCATTTGGGGGTTTTCCTCCGACACGGGGCTTTGAACATGTCATATTTTGACACGGACACATAGATCTACTTTTGACACTTTGATTTGTTCATAAATATTATTTGTGATTTGTTTGTGTCCTTCGGGGTGCATTTGGTTGTGTGTTGGACTCGTGTCGCATGCGTATCCTAGATCTAGTGGGATACGGTGAGATACTCTCCAATTGTGTGTATTTTGCATAGATCTAATTAATTATGGTTCAATTCTTCATTTATAATTAGTAAATATATATGGATATTATATATTTATTTTGTGTATTTATTATAGTAATTATTGTAACATAGATCTATATTTTGTGTGTGCTAATATAATGTACAATATAATATGTAGCTTTCTTGCATGCAAATATATATGTTACTACTTGTTAAATAATATAATTTATACATAAAATATTTTATAAAATATATTTATGTGTTTGATTGTGTAATTGTATTATTTATAATTATTATGAACTTATTGTATATTAATGTATATATTTTAGGTGTGCTTCTAGCCATATAAAATATGTACATTAATATGTACATGAGTTTGTAACAATTGGTATTTAATTGTAAGTGTAGATGTGTATATATATAAGTATATAATTATTAGTTATTTAATTATATTGTATTGTGATTTTATTGTATATATATATATATTGTTATATATATATATATATATATATATATATATTTATATATATATTTTGATTGTTTTAGTAACAGTGAATTAATGACAGTAAAACTGTCATTAATTAGCCGATACAGCAGCCGCTGTAACTCTGTGCATTTAAATGCATTTAATGACAAATCTGTCATTAATTAGCAGTGGGCGGGTCTGAGCGGATTTTCCGCGACAGTCTTTCTGCGACGGTTTTAAACTGTCAGCGATCCAGTCGGCAGTAGGATTGTATTCAGTTTTTTCAGCGACAGTTTTTTCGGTGACAGACGAAACTGTCACTATTAGCCGTTTTAATTAAATTGTATTCTTAGCTCACTGTTTTCAGTGACGCTTTGACAGATTTAATGTATATATTATATATTGTATTTGTATATATTTATATGTATATATATATGTGTTTTGTGAGGTATAATAATTGTTATAATATAGTATTTTAATTATATGAATATTGGGTTGTATATATATATTTTTAAGGTATATATTAATTGTATTATTAGTATACTTTGTGTGAGTTTCTTTTGGAATCTAATTTGATTCCTAAATTGTTGTATTTTATTTTTATATTATTTTATGGATGTTTTGTGAGGTTGACTTTGGGTTTGACCATGTTTGACTTTAGTGGACTTTAGAGTTGACCATAGTTGACTTTTGCCTTAGAATTGAGTTATTGACCTAGAAGTTGTCTAGTTTGACTTGTTCTCTTTCCGGGACCTTGTTTTAATGTTGTATTCCATATCTAGGTCTTCGAGGCACCGAGTCAGACATTTGTGAGACTGTTCATTGGACTTCAGGCGAGTACATTCTCTGATAGTTTCTCATTTATGATATCCTCTATGTTCATTGTATCTAGTGTAGATTTACATGTTCTCTTGACACTATTGTTACACGGATTGGTATATCCGGATCTCGTCATGAGATGTTATTCCTTGGTATATGATGTATATGGTGCAAGTATTGTTTCATTGGTTATCTTGTACATGTACAGACACCGATTTTTGGGAGGAGTCGCTCTCTTCTTGGGGAATCTCGTGCCATAACGTACCGTGGTTGGATCTATTATACCAGTCGGGGGTGGGGAGTATTTTAGTGTAGATATGTGATCATACCCTCCTTGTGCATGTCTTATTCCTTGTGAGTGTTGATCATACACCGCACGTATAATCAGTCAGGCCATTATACTCTTGTGCAAGTTCCCAAGCCGATCACATGTTAAAGCTAGTACTCACACACTTAGTCATTAGTATTCTTGTTCCATCAGCATATTGTTCATTATTGTATTTCTTTCCAGTACTTCCTTATTGTCTATACATTTCTTGTATCTATTTATGCATCTTGTTTATCCACAGCTATTTACTGTTACATAGTTTTTATCATTATTTGAGAAGTGCTGTTAGGGTTGTACTCTGCTCCTTCCTGACTGGAAATATTTTTCCAGATGACACTGAGGAGTACCCTACCTACTATGGACCCCAGGATGTTGTGGGTTTAGATTCTGAGACCCTGGCTCAAGAGGGAGTTATCCCAACTGAGACAGTTGACCCTGGAGTTGTAGCTTTATAGTTTTGTAGTATTCTTTTGTACTGGATTTGTCTCCAGCTTATTTCTGTTTTTCTTCAGACTCATTGATGTATTATTTTAGACTCATGAGTTGTTTTGTGACTATTCTATTCTTTATCTGATTCGTGCTCATTCTATCTTAGTTCTGTGATTGAGTATTTTATCATTATTGGTGGTTCATTATATTAGATAGATTATCTAGACAGCGTTCTACCGCCGATTCTGCGGCGTAGGCTGGGCGTTGTTTTCGACTAGTACCCTTACACCGGGTGCGGGTCGTGACACATTTTTGGTGGTGGCCCATGCAGGTCAAGCTTCACAAGTATGTGATGTCGTGGTTGTGTGACAACTTAGTTGTACTACTGCGAGCCTACAATAGGATATAGGATATAGGCTGAGATACTCAATCACATCTAGGAAAATTCTTTTGATTCAACTATTCTCCTTTGATATTGATACTTGATCCCTTAAACTGTCCTTTCCTTGATGTCTTACATCTTGTGCCATATTGATTCTTTCTTTCGCTTTGTCTCAGGATGCCGCCTAAGACTAGATCACAGCAAGGGAGAGCAGTTTCTGAGAGGTCTACGACATCCCGAGGGCCTGCACCAGTCACTTCTCCGGTGATTGGAGTGTCAGCTGCTTTCGGAGGTCCACCACCTACTCAGAGGACTGTGCCAGCTGTATCTGAGGGGCTTCCACCTCCACCTCCTGTGCCAGCAGAGGCGTCACAGATGTTTACAATGTTTCGTGAGATGCTTGAGGCACAGAGGGCTCAGTCGGAGGCACATCAGAGGCAGACCGACGTTCTACGGCAGGGCATCGAGAGTGCTCATCAGCTTGCTCGTGCTGTAGTCGAGAGAGGAGTTCCGATCCAGCAACAGGTTGTTCCTCAAGTTGCTCAGCTTCGGCCAGGCAACATTCAGGACTTCAAGAAACTGGAGCCTAGGGTTTTCAAAGGGACGGAGGGCATCGTCTATGCTGATGATTGGCTCGAGGACATTGAGCGTCTTATGAGGGTGTCCCGTCTTTCTGAAGATCTGAAGGTTGAGGCGGTAGGACTTCAACTGTTCGACGTCGCTCGTACTTGGTTCAGGAATGAGCCGGTTCTGGTTGACGCAGGACAATCTTGGGAGGTATTCAAGGACCTTCTCAAGAAGAAGTTTTTCGCTCGGATAGACATACTTGACTTGGGGAGACAATTTGAGAGTCTCATTCAGGGGAGCATGTCTGTAGAGGAATACGCTGCGGAGTTCGGTAGGCTGAGCCGATTTGCAGAGTATCTGGTGAGGGAGCCGGAGGTTCGAGCTATTCGTTTCCGAGAGGGTCTAAACTGGGAAGTGAAGATTCTTATTCCGTCTTTTTATGAGACATACTCGGAGATACTAGCGGAGGCACGCAAGGTTGAGCGGGATCTGGGTTTGAAGACCAAGAGAGACCGTGATTCTTTTCTGGGGGCCAACGGCAGTGCAGTATCTGCCAAACGTCCTCATTTCCAGTCCAGACCTTTCCAGCAGCCACAGCAGAACCAGACTCCAGCTAGAGCGCCTTTTCACCAGGCACCTCAGCAGCAGAGACAGTTACAGCAAGCTCTATGCAACTTCTGCAAGAAGCCCGGCCACATCTGGGAAGTTTGCAGAAAGAGGCTAGGAGTTTGTTTGTATTGTGGTACTGAAGGGCATCAATTGAGGGAGTGTCCTCGTCGTGCAGTTCAGGGAGCAGCTCCAGCTCCGAGGGCACAGACGAGACCACCTGCAGCACAACCGAGGGGACCGCTTCCGACACAGCAGCAGCGTTTTGTCCAACATCAGCAGGGAGGTGCTCGGCAGGGACGAGCGTTTGCTATGACCGTCGAAGAGGAGGAACCCACCGGAGATGTCATCGCAGGTTCTATTCTTCTTGATTCCATTCCAGCTTTAGCTTTGTTTGATAGTGGTGCTTCCCATAGTTTTGTATCTGTTTCTTTTGCTCTAAAGCATGGTTTGGTAGCTGAGTCTTTGCTTAGGACTTGCAAGATCATGACCGGGGGAGGCATTATCCTGGTTAATGATATTTGCAAGGATCGGAAAGTTACTCTGGGAGGCCGGGAGTTGAGTGTGTGTCTACTTGTAATGCCACTTCCGAGCTACTACATTGTACTCGGGATGGATTGGTTGAGTAGGCACCATGCTAGCATAGATTGTAGAGGAGGTAGAGTTTTGTTTGGTTCGCCAGGAGAGCCAGAGTTCGAGTTTGCTAGAGGAGCTGCAGAGCAGGGAGAAGGCATTATTTGTGGAGCTATGGTGGAAGACAAGGAGTTGCCGCATCCGTTGATAGCAGAATTCTTGGATGTGTTTCCTGAGGAATTGCCAGGATTGCCGCCAGATCGAGATGTTGAATTTTCTATAGACTTGGTGCCAGGTGCAGAACCAATTTCGCAGCATGTCTATAGAGTAAACAACAGCGACCTGGTCGAGTTGAAGAAGCAGGTGGACGAATTACAGGATAAGGGGTTTATCAGATCGAGTTCTTCACCATGGGGAGCCCCGATATTGTTTGTACCGAAGAAGGATGGATCGGTGCGTATGTTCATTGATTACAGGGCTTTGAATAATCTCACTATCAAGAATAAGTATCCTTTGCCACGGATTGATGATCTGTTTGATCAGTTGAGTGGTGCGAAGGTATTTTCTAAGATAGATTTGAGATCAGGCTACCATCAGGTGAAGGTGAAGCCGGAGGACATACCGAAGACTGCTTTTAGAACTCGGTATGGTCAGTACGAGTTTATGGTGATGTCGTTTGGTTTGACTAATGCACCGGCGGTATTTATGAACTTGATGAACAAGGTGTTCCACCAGTACCTTGACTAGTTCGTGGTGGTGTTCATCGACGACATACTCATATACTCGAAGACACCGGAGGAGCATGAGGAGCATTTGAGGATTGTGTTGGATGTGCTGAGGAAGGAGAAGTTGTATGAGAAGTTGTCCAAATGTGAGTTTTTCTTGGACAAGGTGGAATTCTTGGGGCATGTTGTGACTGGTGATGGTATTTCAGTGGATCCGAAGAAGATTTCAGCAGTGGAATCTTGGAAGACTCCGAGTTCGGTAGCAGAGATCAGGAGTTTCTTGGGATTGGCAGGCTACTACAGGAATTTTGTGCAAGATTTTTCGAGGATTGCTGAGCCGATGACCAGACTCACAAGGAAGGATGTGGAGTTTGTTTGGACGGAGGATTGCCAGGTTGCTTTTGAGGAGTTGAAGAAGAGGTTGACGTCTGCTCCTATTTTGACGTTGCCATCAGGGTCCGGAGGTTTCACTATTTATAGTGATGCATCGGGGAAGGGTTTAGGTTGTGTTCTTCAGCAGCATGGGAAAGTGATTGCCTATGCATCCAGGCAATTGCGTCCTCATGAAAAGAACTATCCTACCCATGATTTGGAGTTGGCAGCCGTCATTTTCGCTCTGAAGTTGTGGAAACATTATTTGTACGGAGAGCGTGTGGAGATCTTCACAGACCACAAAAGCTTGAAGTACGTTTTCACACAGAAGGAGTTGAACATGAGGCAGCGTCGGTGGTTGGAACTGATGAAGGATTTTGATATCTCTTTGCAATATCATCCTGGGAAAGCCAATGTAGTTGCCGATGCTTTGAGCAGGTATCCGGTAGCTATGTTCTTGACGCAGGATCGATATTTGTTGGAGGACTTGGAGAGCTTGGGCATTGTGGTGATTGTTCCTGGTGGTGCTATGCAGATGTGGGGATTGCAGATACATTCAGATTTGATGGATAGGATCAAGGCAGCACAGTATGATGATGTATCCTTGAGGAGTATCAGAGCTCAGGTGAGAGCAGGATTGGAGGATGATTTCACTATTGCAGAGGATGGATCTTTGAGGCATGGAGTTAGATTGTGTGTGCCTAGTGGGGAGTTGCGTGAGGAGGTGTTGCAGGAAGCGCATCACTCTCAGTATTCCATACATCCAGGTGCTAACAAGATGTATCGGGATATGCGAGAGAGTGTGTGGTGGTATGGCATGAAGAGGGAAGTGGCACAGTTTGTATCCAGATGCTTAGTGTGCCAGCAGGTGAAAGCCGAGAGGCAGAGGCCAGGAGGTTTACTTCAGCCATTACCCATTCCAGAGTGGAAGTGGGAACACATTACTATGGATTTTGTGTCCGGACTTCCACGATCTCCAGGAAGGAAAGACGCGATTTGGGTCATTGTTGATAGGTTGACCAAGTCGGCCCACTTTTGCCTTTCAAGGTGGGTTTGTCTACGGAGAAGCTGGCAGAGATGTATGTGAGGCAGATCGTTAGGATACATGGAGTTCCCGTCAGCATAGTCTCAGATCGGGATAGTCGTTTCACTTCTCATTTCTGGAGGAGTTTGTAGGAGAGTTTGGGCACTCAGCTCAAGTTCAGTACTACATATCATCCCCAGACAGATGGGCAGTCATAGAGGACTATTCAGACTCTCGAGGATATGTTGCGCACTTGTGTACTAGATTTTGGGGGTTCTTGGGAGGACCATCTCTATTTGGTAGAGTTTGCTTACAACAACAGTTACCAGGCCAGTATAGAGATATCACCTTTTGAAGCTCTATATGGTCGGAGGTGTCGTACTCCTTTGTCTTGGGATGATGTTGGAGAGAGAGTTTTGCTTGGGCCAGAGATGGTTGTGGATGCAGCAGAGAAGGTTCAGTTGATCAGAGACAGACTTCGAGTGGCGCAGGACAGACAGCGGCATTGGGCCGATAGCCATTGGAGACCTTTGGAGTTCGAGGTATAGTTTAGATTTTTGTTTGTTCTTGGTTGTTTGTTATAGATTAAGTTCTTAAGGTGGTGTTTTGTTCTAGGTGGGTGGTTTGGTGTTTCTGAGGATTTCTCCGACACGAGGCACGATTCGCTTCGGTGGAGGCGGAAAGCTTAGTCCGCGATTCATCGGACCTTTCACTATTTTAGAGAGGGTCGGTGCAGTTGCTTATAGACTAGACTTGCCACCTGCATTGGAGGGAGTGCACAATGTGTTTCATGTGTCGCAGTTGAGATGATACGTGGCAGATCCTAGTCATGTATTGGATCACTCAGAGATAGAGGTGGGCCCTACTCTTAGCTATCCAGAGCAGCCAGTTGGGATTCTGGATCAGAGAGAGAAGGTGCTGAGGAACCAGACTATTCCTTTGGTGCGCATCGCATGGAGGCATCACTCTCCGGGGGAGTCTACCTGGGAGAGAGAGGATGAAATGCTAGAGCGTTATCCATATTTGTTTGTACCTTGAGGTATGTTATTTTCTAGTTATGTTCTGTTCATTGTTATGTTCTGTTCATTAGTTAGTTGTGATTCTTTAGTTATGTTCTGTGATTTTCTGGGGGTAGTTTTCGTCTTTGAATTTCGAGGACGAAATTATTTTAAGGAGGGTAGACTTGTCACTACCACATTTTCTAGGAAAGGGTATTTTGGTAATTTCCTATTTAAATAAATATTGTGCATGGTAAATAATTATTTGTTGTATTATTTAATTGTTGTTAGTTATTATTTAATTATTTTGGACTTATTTTAGTGGACCCAACTAGTTTAGTTTGGACCCATGGACCAACATGAATTAAATAGTTAGACTTGGCCCATTTAGAAAGCCCATAGTTAAGGAGATGAATTAAATTAATTAAATGATTAGACTAGAAGCTTCCTTCCTTAATTATTTCTTCATGAGAGGCCCCAAGGGGTACATTGGACATTTTATAATTGCTTGGGGGAGGGGCTATGGCCGGCCTATTAATGAGGGGGGGAAATTTCTCTCTCCTCTCATTTCATTCCAAATCTAGATCTAGAATTTTCCCACTACCAAATTCCCTCCATTCCCAATCCAATTCCCTACCAAATTCATTCCAAATTCTTCCCAATTCACTATTAGAGAAGAATGAAGCAAGGATCTAGAAGAAGGAAGCAAGGATCTACAAAGAGGAGCAAGGATCTACAATTTGGAAGCAAGTTCATCTCAATTGGAAGTTTCATTGGGAATCCATCTCCCAATAGGTATAATTCAGATTTTTCCCATTTAAATAGCTTCTAAATCTGGGATTTAATCATGTAAAATCAACCTATATGTATGTACTACCCATAGGACTTTGTTTTTTGTTCATAGGAGACCCATGGAGAAAGTTATGGTGCTTTTTGTATCAATTTTGTTGGAATTCCGAATTTACATTTTGTTGTGTGTGTCAATTGATCCTATAGATCAATTGGACATGAGATTTGTGTTTGAGACTAGTGTCGTATCCATATTGGGATACTTGTGGTTCGTATCCCAACTATTTGGTGATACGTGTCATTTGGGGGTTTTCCTCTGACACGGGGCTTTGAACATGTCGTATTTTGACACGGACACATAGATCTACTTTTGACACTTTGATTTGTTCATAAATATTATTTGTGATTTGTTTGTGTCCTTCGGGGTGCATTTGGTTGTGTGTTGGACTCGTATCGCATGCGTATCCTAGATCTAGTGGGATACGGTGAGATACTCTCCAATTGTGTGTATTTTGCATAGATCTAATTAATTATGGTTCAATTCTTCATTTATAATTAGTAAATATATATGGATATTATATATTTATTTTGTGTATTTATTATAGTAATTATTGTAGCATAGATCTATATTTTGTGTGTGCTAATATAATGTACAATATAATATGTAGCTTTCTTGCATGCAAATATATATGTTACTACTTGTTAAATAATATAATTTATACATAAAATATTTTATAAAATATATTTATGTGTTTGATTGTGTAATTGTATTATTTATAATTATTATGAACTTATGGTATATTAATGTATATATTTTAGGTGTGCTTCTAGCCATATAAAATATGTACATTAATATGTACATGAGTTTGTAACAATTGGTATTTAATTATAAGTGTAGATGTGTATATATATAAGTATATAATTATTAGTTATTTAATTATATTGTATTGTGATTTTATTGTATATATATATATTGTTATATATATATATATATATATATATATATATATATATATATATATATATATATTTTGATTGTTTTCGTAACAGTGAATTAATGACAGTAAAACTGTCATTAATTAGCCGATACAGCAGCCGCTGTAACTCTGTGCATTTAAATGCATTTAATGACAAATCTGTCATTAATTAGCAGTGGGCGGGTCTGAGCGGATTTTTCGCGACAGTCTTTCTGCGACGGTTTTAAACTGTCAGCGATCCAGTCGGCAGTAGGAATTGTATTCAGTTTTTTCTGCGACAGTTTTTTCAGTGACAGACGAAACTGTCACTATTAGCCGTTTTAATTAAATTGTATTCTTAGCTCACTGTTTTCAGTGACGCTTTGACAGATTTAATGTATATATTATATATTATATTTGTATATATTTATATGTATATATATATGTGTTTTGTGAGGTATAATAATTGTTATAATATAGTATTTTAATTATATGAATATTGGGTTGTATATATATATTTTTAAGGTATATATTAATTGTATTATTTATATACTTTGTGTGAGTTTCTTTTGGAATCTAATTTGATTCCTAAATTGTTGTATTTTATTTTTATATTATTTTATGGATGTTTTGTGAGGTTGACTTTGGGTTTGACCATGTTTGACTTTAGTGGACTTTAGAGTTGACCATAGTTGACTTTTGCCTTAGAATTGAGTTATTGACCTAGAAGTTGTCTAGTTTGACTTGTTCTCTTTCCGGGACCTTGTTTTAATGTTGTATTCCATATCTAGGTCTTCGAGGCACCGAGTCAGACATTTGTGAGACTGTTCATTGGACTTCAGGCGAGTACATTCTCTGATAGTTTCTTATTTATGATATCCTCTATGTTCGTTGTATCTAGTGTAGATTTACATGTTCTCTTGACACTATTGTTACACGGATTGGTATATCCGGATCTCGTCATGAGATGTTATTCCTTGGTATATGGTGTATATGGTGCAAGTATTGTTTCATTGGTTATCTTGTACATGTACAGACACCGATTTTCGGGAGGAGTCGCTCTCTTCTTGGGGAATCTCGTGCCATAACGTACCGTGGTTGGATCTATTATACCAGTCGGGGGTGGGGAGTATTTTAGTGTAGATATGTGATCATACCCTCCTTGTGCATGTCTTATTCCTTGTGAGTGTTGATCATACACCGCACGTATAATCAGCCAGGCCATTATACTCTTGTGCAAGTTCCCAAGCCGATCACATGTTAAAGCTAGTACTCACACACTTAGTCATTAGTATTCTTGTTCCATCAGCATATTGTTCATTATTGTATTTCTTTCCAGTACTTCCTTATTGTCTATACATTTCTTGTATCTATTTATGCATCTTGTTTATCCACAGCTATTTACTGTTACATAGTTTTTATCATTATTTGAGAACTGCTGTTAGGGTTGTACTCTGCTCCTTCCTGACTGGAAATATTTTTCCAGATGACACTGAGGAGTACCCTACCTACTATGGACCCCAGGATGTTGTGGGTTTAGATTCTGAGACCCTGGCTCAAGAGGGACTTATCCCAACTGAGACAGTTGACCCTGGAGTTGTAGCTTTATAGTTTTGTAGTATTCTTTTGTACTGGATTTGTCTCCAGCTTATTTATGTTTTTCTTCAGACTCATTGATGTATTATTTTAGACTCATGAGTTGTTTTGTGACTATTCTATTCTTTATCTGATTCGTGCTCATTCTATCTTAGTTCTGTGATTGAGTATTTTATCATTATTGGTGGTTCATTATATTAGATAGATTATCTAGACAGCGTTCTACCGCCGATTCTGCGGCGTAGGCTGGGCGTTGTTTCCGACTAGTACCCTTACACCGGGTGCGGGTCGTGACAGCTGGGATGGACACGGATCGGGTGTTGTAGTTGTGGCAATTGGGAGTGCACCATCGTCAGGGGTGTCATACTAGCGTTGGTACGCCAGGCTTGACCTCTTTGTTCCCGCTATACCTTCTTCAGAAGGGAGAAAAACCGTGTAGCTGGACTTGAATTTCTTGCCCTTGGACTTGGTGGCAGAGGGTGTTGCTTGTTGCGTCAAATATGAAACAAGATCTGGATGGACCTACATGACCTCCCCTAGTGATATGGTGAGAGTTATCAGCCCGGCCGTTTGGCCACGAGCTGGCGACAACTTCCATTGTCGCCGTGAGGGTCGGGATCACTCCGTCTTGGGCTTCCGTTGCCAAGAAGTTATCTAACTGGAGAGATGCCATTTTAGCGGCAACTATTTTTTCACGAAGTCCAAGTTGAGGGCCTTAGTGTCGAGCAACCGCTGTGTGTACCGCTTCAGTGTGTAGAAATTATGTGTCGCATAGTGGACGTATCGATGGTAGTGGCAATACTTTGGATTATTTACGTCAACTGCCTTATCCGGGCACTTGACGTCGGGGAGCCAAAGATTGTTTCCCTTTATTAGCATGTCAAAGATTGTCATGACATCATCATCTTCGAAGGAATAATTTTCCTTCAATTTTGGAGCCTCTGCGGATTTTTGGTCGGTCTTCTTGGTTATGTTGGCGATAAAAGCCTGCTTTCCCTTGCCACCCCGGGCGCTATTGTGACTGTTATTGTTTCTATTGTAAGGGCATTTTCCTCTATCATCAGCGATGGGTTTCTTTATTCCCAAGCGGCGGGCGTCCTTTACCTTCTTCTCAACACCGACAATATTTTTGATAAACGTCGTCCAGTCTTTAAACTGAGAGTCGCCTATCCAGAGTCTGACTATGGGAAGGAGAATTCTCAGGCAGGTGTCTATCAGCGTGGACTCAGGATTACGAGGGGGGTAATATCAGCACCACTTGCCTGTACCGCTCGATATATTCTGGTACAGACTCTTTCTCTCTTTGCGTGATATCCCTTAAAGAGGACATCATCATGTCATTTCCCATGTCGTAGAACCGAGCAAGAAAATAACCTTTGAGATCGTCAAACGACAAAATACAGTTGTCCTGGATGCTGCAAAACCAATCAAAGGCTATTCCAGACAATTCTCCGACAAAGAGCTTGGTTAAGAGGGCGTTATTGCGAGGAAGATTCGTCGTTGCCGTCTCGAAGTAACTCATGAATTAATATAGAGATGTCTTTTCATCAAATGGAGTCAGTTAAAGGGCTTGTACTTGGGCGGATATGGTACGTCTCTCCACTCGAGGGGATACGATTGTCGAATCCCGAGGTCGCGTAATGAGTCCCGATTGCCCATTGAGTCGAGGTGGGCTCGGAGTTCTCGAACCTCCCGTATTGCTTCCCCAGATTCATCGAATATGAAAGGAGCAGATAATCTAGGCAGGGGTTGATTACCGCTAGCGGGTGGAGTGGTTTCATTTGAATCCCGGTTGGTCCTGGGGTCCAGGCTTGCTTGACCAGAGGCCCTTGCTGGCTGTGAGACTATATTTGCCTTGATTTCCAGCATTGTCTGGGTCAAGGATTGCATTGACGCGCTTATGGTTTGCATCATGGCCTCGATGGTTTTGAGGCACTATCGATAGCTGGGGCCCTCATGATCGTCCCCCGCCATATATACCATCCTCTCATAGGAAGAAATGAAGGGGACGGCGGACGTCGTACTTTCTGCCTCAGACTCTTGTCGTGAATAGTCATCTGGGAAAGTAAGTAGTGCTGCATCCTCTTTGGACTCGGAGGGAATACTATTCGTAGGTAGTGCTGCATCTTCTTGGCGAAGGCAGCCACCTCCAGGGATCTCAGCATCTGTTCCTTAGGAATCACCCTCTTCCCAGAAAGCCGGATTGTCATAGAGGTCTTAGGGATTATAACCCCCAGCTTGCGTAGCTATGAGAGTTCTGGGGGATTACAACTTCGAGCTTGCGTATCTATGTGAGGTCCTGAAGAAGAAATACCCCAGTGGCTGACAGCTTCTTCTTTAAGCGGGTGTTCAGGAAAATACCTTTCGCGGGTTTCGCTGTCTGTCCTCCTTGGCCCAGTCTTCTTGACTCGCTGGCCGAGGTTGATGGACTGGAGGTGCTGGTCTTTCGACCTCCCCTCATGGAGGGAGCATTCTGCGTAGAATAACATGAGGTGAGGTGCAGCTCGTCTTCCTTTAGTACTTGCATATGTTCTTCGGGTTACAGCCGGGTGGGTGCTTTTGGTTGCAGCCGCTGAAATGCTGACCGCCTGTTTGTGGGTACTCCTACATTGTTAAAGTAGAATTTGATGATAATTTTGGCACAGAGATGCCCTGAGGAGGATACTTCATATGTTATAGTTGTTTTCCTCACTTTGCGCTTGTGATTGATCATGTTGCACAAGTCAAGTGAGGGCTAATTCACCTTTGCACCCTTCTTATGAGCCCGGGTAGACTGAGCACATGGGTGCGTAGGTGTTGACTTTGGTTCCTGACCTGGGGTTCATACAAGAACTTTTCCCAGGTTGCAAATGGAAGACTCTTTAGACCGACCATGTCCAATCACCACTGTGGGCTGGACGCATGCGTAGAAGCATAGAAAATCTTCTCCATGCGCCCCAGAGACCTTGCTCCATACCCCATATTGATGTGCCTCAATAGTATAACTTTTTGTGCCTCAAGAATTCTGGCCAATGCACCAACAGTCTAAGTGGACACTCATGCGCCCTCCTAATTCTAGGTGTCTCATATGCCCGCAGTGCCATACGCCCAACTACATCTAGGTGTCTCATGTTCCTGCAGTACCATGTGCCCCTATATATCTAAGTATGTCATACGCCATAGTGCCACGCACCTTTACGATCCTGCCAACTCTTATTCGCCTGCAGTGTCATGCACCATACAATGTAGTGCCCCGCTCCGAGTTGGCACTAACAGAAGCTTTCTTGAAGAGATTTTTGATCGAAACACAAGACGCCTGATCTAGGTGAGAGGACAGAACTTCATTCTCTGATTCTTGTATGCCTTAATAATGAATCTGAGTTTTAAAATGCTTGTTTGCTAAGTAGTTAATGTTTACATAAGAATGAAAGAACGAGAACCTGCATGCTTACCTAGAGAATGTGTATACTTGTCTAAAAGAGATAGAGAAACATTGCCATACTAGTATAGTAAAGAATTATGGCATGCTTAGAATACTGTCATTGTTATCGAACGAACTGCTGCCAAGCTAATAAATAAGAGTAAAAGAATAGAATATTACATGCTAGGTCACTCTGACACTTCTATCGAACGAACTCTTGTCATGCTAATATGAAGAGTAAGAGATTTCTTGCATCTTACCTTATTGTTTTTACATAGATAGAATTGTTTTAAATGCTTGAAAGGTATCAGAGAGATGGCGGCTAGTACGTATAGAGATAGATGGAATAAAAAGCTTCTATTATCACGTTGTGTTATGCTTGTGATATGCTTGTTATAGAGAAGATGAGAGACTAATAGTGCACCTTGAGCTCGGGGTGTGGCTATTAGACTAGTGGATGGAGGCTAAATGACAAGTTTGGAGACTAATAGTGCCCCCTGATCTCGGGGTGTGTCTATTAGAATGGTGGATGGAGACTACTGATGGGGTAAGAATAATAGTGTGCCCTGAGGGTATGGCTATTAGATGGAAGGCGGTGCATCTGTTGGGGAGAGTTTGAGTTAGAGAAATTAGCTTTTTCTTGGAGATAGCTGCATTTCAGGTAGTTAGGGCACATATTACGTTAGACTTCTTGCATACCTAATTATTTCATACAGAGATGGACATGAAATAGAACCTTGTTTATATATGAAAATTGTTGATAACTTGTATGTCTGCTACAGGGATAACCGTTCAACAAATGAGAAGAACCACTAAATAAGTGATATGCTAATTTTGCTTATTGTCTTGCATCACACATAGACTTTCATGCTTGCTTGAATATAATGATCGCCTTATAGTATAAAAGAATAGTCCACTAGATGCAGTATTTCCCTAAAGTCTTTAAGTATAGCTCACGAGACACGCTGCGCACACCTTGATTGGCACATCGTTCTTAAACTGCTTGCCTTGTATTCTTAGTTGTATTGAACTGAACTCTGATTTCAAAGATGTTTCCAAAAGAAGTAATATGATTCTGCTCCTGTACTGCATGTAACGAACCTGGGTAAAACTAGAAATATCACTAGTAATGTAATATTTTATCACATGCTTACTTAGTGTTGGTTTTAGAGGGTGTTCCTTCTGTTCGTTGATTTTATACTAACTAGTACTTTCCCCAAAGTGTTAGCCCACCAACAATTTGTTTGTTTGCAGGTGCTGGATCATCAAGAATCGATAGCCGTGCCTCATTGCCAGGATCCAAAAATCTGGTTTCGATGCCTTGAGTCGTATTGAGATATTTTGAGCTGCTTTTGTCACTACAAGAAAAATGACCTTTCTTGACGGTCAATTTTTTTACATATGGCCAAACCCGTCAAGGAAAGCAATTATCTTCATGGTTTTAGACATATGTCAAGAAAATACCCTTTTTCTGTTAAGTATTAAAATTTTAATATATTTCTTGATGGTTTTAGATGAAACGTCAAGAAAACCAATTATATTACTTGACGGTTTGCTGATAACTATTAAGCAATGCATGCGCGAAAAAATTATCGCGCATATTTCAGATGACATTTTCATTATTATTTTTAAAATTTTCTACTATAGGGTCAATGTTGACGGTTCCGTGGTCAATTTAATTACTGCTGCTCAGTTATTTTTTTCATTCCTATCCCGAGCCTCTCCTTTCTCTCCATTTCTCCACATGGCTAGTCTCCTCTGCCACTCCTCTCCCTCCTCCCCAAACTATCCACTGAAACCCTAGCCTCCATCGACTTCCAAACCCTAGCCGAAAACCCTAGATACCTGGAGGAGACCTCTCTTCCTTCCCCTTTTCAACTTCTTTCTCTAAATCCTAGCCGCAAGTTCCAAAACATATTCCTCCTGACCTAAGATTTAATGCAAATTTTCCTTTGTTTCTTTTATCCCCCCCTCTCCCCCTCTCAATTTCTCCTATTTCTCTAAATCCTTCGAGCCCTAAATCTGCAGCCATGAAGGTCATCGCCAAACTATCTACCTCCGCCTCCTCTCCTCCGCTCCAAACTATGTCGGCCGACTATGAGCTCCTCTGGCTGAGCATGATGACATCGGCATCATTGACCTCTTCGCCTACGGGTCGTGTCACTACCCAATTCTAGAAAATAGGGTATATTTTTTTTTATTTGATAAATAGTGTATTGTATTTAATTATTTATATTTATATTTAATTAGTGCTTGTCTTATTTTTATTTTGATTATTTTAGGATTTTGGCTAGCCTGGACCCATGTCAGACCCTAGTGGACCCATGTCCGACCCAGCCCACACCCTTGTGAGAATTATTTTGGGGCCTAGAATTATTATTTTATTTTTAGGAGGTTAGTTGGAGAGATTTGGAGCTAGTTTGAGTGCATTTGGAACCCGGAACCCAAAACCGAGTGAGTAGGGGCGTTTTGGGAATTTGGAAAGTTGTAAATCCCCTTTTTTCATGTGGCCGGACCCCCCCCTACCTACCACACCCGATTCCAGCAGCAAGGAGCAGCCCCCCTCTCCTTTTCATTCCACTTCTTCACTTCTTCTTCTTCTCCTTCTTCTTCTTTCTTCTCCTTCTTCCTCCAAAGTAAGTCCCTCTTCCATTTTTCTTCTTTCTTTCTTCCATTCATTCTTCTTTATGCTAACCCTACCCTTGCATTTTCTCTAACCTAGGTGTGAGAAGCCTAGATCTAGTGTGGGAGATAGATTTGGAAGCTTGGAGCTTGAGGGAGTTGATTTGGAGGGAATTTGAGACTTTGGCCTTGGGATTCCAACTCCCAAGAGGTAAAACCTAACTTTCCCCTTCCTAATTATTTTTGTGTAGTGTAATTAGTGTTGTAGAACCCTCATAGACCCTAACCCTACCCGTAGGAGGAAGTTGGAACTAGTTTGGGTGAGTTTAGAAACTTTGACATTAGGTTTTGTGTCGAATTCGGTTGGAATCCGAATTTGGCCCAATTTTGGGTGATGCCCTAGGTTAGATGGACCTAGGTAGACGTTGTCGGGTGTCTAGAGGGTGAGTGCGTGTCTCCGTTCGGACACGGGAAGCCGTGTCGCGGAGAAACGGGCATTTCGGGCGAAATTGGGGCTTTTCGTCGTCGCCGATTCTAAGTGCGTGTGCGTTTCCGCCACGGGCCTAGAATCGACGTGGGAGCGCATTTTCTAGGATCTAGACATCGTGTAGAGCGCGTGGGTAAATTTTGGGCCGATTCCGAGTTCGTTTGGTGTGCGTTTCAGGAGGTTTTCCGAGCCGCGCACCACGTGTTCGTCGAAATGACCGAACGGCCATTTCGACTTGGTTTCCTCGTTTCGGCTTTGTGCGCGCGTTGGGTTAGTATCGGGGAGTGTGTGCTAGAGTTTTCGGGCTATATTATATATATTTTAGGGTATTGGTGAGTGTCGGGGTCGTTGGGCGTGAGTAGGGCGTGTGGTTTGAGTGTTGTGTGCGTGGTTGTGTTTGTATTGATATGAGTCTATATATATATATATATATTTATATATATGTATGTGTGTCGTATATATATTTATATATATATGAGTGTATTTATATTTATGTACTTGTATATATATATGTAGCTATGTATATATATTTATGTGTAAGTGTGCTTGTGTGTGTGTGTGTATATATATATAGGTGTATGTATATATATATAGTTGAGAGTGTGTGTAGATATATATATATATAGTTGAGAGTGTGTGTAGATATATATATATATAGTTGAGAGTGTGTGTAGATATATATATATATAGTTGAGAGTGTGTGTAGATATATATATATTAAGTGTATATATATATGTAGCTATGTATATATATTTATGTGTGTGTGTGTTGTTAGTGTTGTGAGTGTGTGTGTGTATTAGTGTGTGAGTGTGTTAGTGTGTGTGTTAGAGTGTGGAGATGAGTGTATATATATATAGATATCTAGTTATAGATATATAGATATATATGTATGTATATATATATATAGATAGTGATATATATATGTATATATATATATATGTAGGTGTGTGTGTGTTGTTTTGGAGGGGGTAAAACTGAACTGCAGCAGCAGCAGTTCAGCTGCAGCAGCAGCAGCTAGCTGCTGCTAGGAGAGCAGCAGCAGCAGCTCCAGAAGGAGCAGCAGCAGCAGCACTTGTAGGAGCAGCCAGCAGCAGCAATGCCAGGAAGCAAGGGCAGCATGCAGTGAGGTAGTAGGGAGATAGATTGATAGGATGTATATATATATCTAGATAGTTAGATAAATAACTAGATAGATATTAGATAATGAATAAGATTGATAGATAGGTAGTTGGATAAATAGGTAAGATAAGTTATGGATAATTAGATAGATAGATAGATATATATTGATAGATAGATAGCTAGGTATTTAGATAGATAGATAGATACTAGATAGGTAGATAACTAGATTCTTAGATATACCTATCTAAGAGATATAAATATCTATATGCCTAAGTTATATACATATATAGGTGTATAGGTAAGATATGGGTAATCGGGTAAATGTGTGTGGATATCTATATACATAGGTATATACATACTTAGATATATATAAATATAGTAGATATCTATATTACCTAGCCTAGATTAATAACTAGGTATATAATTAATAGCTAGGTAGCTAGTTAGAGGGTTTTAGAGCGAAACCTCAATACCTTGAGATACCGAGGTATCTCGATACCTTGAGATATTCAAGGTATTGAGTTTCGAGCGGGGTATTTGAGCATTAGCCTAGGAAATGCTTGGGAGTGATTTTTATATGTTTATATGTATATAATTACGCGTGCTAGCATAGGTTTTAGCGGGTTTAGACGGGGTGCGTGGCCTAGGGCGAGGTATCGGATACCGAGGGTATCCCGGTATCTCGATTAGGCGAGTTTGTGAGTTTAGTGGCTTAATGAGCTCGGTTTGACCTAGAATTTCAGGGACACCCTAGTTTGACCTAGCTTTGACCATAATTGTCCCCGTTGACCGTAAAAGTCAACGTTTGACCTAGTTTTGACCTAGAGTTGACTTTTTGGACCCCGGGTTGACTTTTTGACCCGAATTTCACCGGTTTGACCCGTTCGACCTAGAATAGCCCTAGAAGCCTGTTTTTAATTATTTTATATCAGTTTAAATGCTTAGAACCCTGTTTAATCCTTGCTTTTCGCATTAGGTCCTTGCGACACCGGTCCGGACCTCGATCCTCATCAGTTGCTCAGGACATCAGGCGAGTACCTACCTCTGATAGTTTCCATTTCATGATAGCGTTTATATCACTTGTTCTAGAACTGTAATACTTGATTCTGACACATTATTACACGAGCTGGTACTAGTGGATCCCGTCATGAGGTGCTATCCCCCTTACCGTGTTCAGCGGGTACTCTATCACGTGTATTTCATCATGTGCTTCGGGTATTGATTATCATGTGCTATCATGTGCTTCTTGTGCTCTCGCCTTCGTGTGCACGAGCTATTATCATGTACGTAGCGTGTTGTGGTTGGATCCAATGGTATTAGTGGGGGAGAGGAGTAGTGAGTTGGTTATATGATCAAAGCCAAACAGTATTCATGTGTATGTCGGTTATGCAACTCACGCATAACGGAGTTATCGTAGTGACTTTCATGTGCAACCTAAGCCGATCATATAACGAACTTGTGCTCAAGGCACTTAGCTAGTATTCATGTTTCTCACCTGCAGTTACTTTTCCACTACTTGTATTGTTCTCCAGTTTACATTGCAGCTACTTATTGTGCTCCAGCATATATTTATTTCCTGTGCATCTTGATTACTTTTCTATTGCTCGTCATATACACCTTACCATGTATTTGGAGTTGCTTTCAGAGTTATGTACTTCGCTCCAGTCCTGACTGGGCATATTTTTTCCAGAGGATCCTGAGGACTATTGCCCTACGTTCTACGGGCCTGGTGTTGACGACTGTTGTGACCCCGAGGAGGAGTGCGCCGAGGAGACGCCTATAGCACCCTAGTTAGCTAGGTGGGTTTCCTGGGTTATTTCCAGTGGATTGTATTTTGGATGACTGTACTTATTCTTTTGTGCTTCTGTGAGATGTTGTAGCTTTTAGACTTGGACTGTATCATTTTGGATTGTCTTGCTCTCTTGGTTCTGGTTTTCTTTGTTTATATCATATCGTGCTTACATTCTTTCTCTAGTTTTGTGATTGAGATTATTGTCATATATATATTGCGTGGTTGCCCTCCTGTTGGAGAGGATTTTATTCACATATATATATTGCGTGGTTTTGCCCTCCTTTTGGAGAGGTCATGCCGGATTTTTCTGTGAGTTATCTAGATAGTTGGTTGACCTAGAACGGACCTTTACAGCGTTCTACGGCCGATTCTGCGGCGTAGGCTGGACGTACCCACGGCTCATGCCCGATTTTCGGGTGCGGGTCGTGACACGTTTTTTGTGATGGCCCATGCAGGTCTAGTTTTTAGGTTACCTGCAGTAGGATATAGGAGATAGGCTGAGAGAGAGTGTGCTCAATCACAACTAGGACCCCTCCTGACTTTTCTTGCTATCTTTAATTTTTCTGAAATTGTTTTCTTTTGCAATATCACTGTCCTTCTTTGATGTTATCGTTTCTTGCACTGTATTGACTTCTTTTGGTCTGTGTTCAGGATGCCTCCGAAGACCAGATCTCAGCGCACCGCCCCAGCAGCTGCCACCGAGAGGTCTGCCACCTCTCGACCTGCTCGACTTCCGGCAGCCGCTACCGCTCCACTCGCCACTCCTGCGGTTGAGGGAGCTTCAGTTTCTCTCGGAGATCCCCTTACTCCCATTGATCCGAGAGCCACCCCAGTTGTTCCGGTGGTACCTCCTCCACCACCGCCTGCGCCAGTAGATGCTACACAGCTGTTTGCGTTCTTCCGAGAGATGATGGATGCGCAGCACCGCCAGGCAGATATTATGAGGATGGGCATTGAGAATGCTCATCAGGTGGCTTTGACAGCGGTCGACAGAGTGGCTCAGATCCAGCCACAGCCAGAGCAGGCTCAGTATCCTAGGCCGGGTACTATCATCGATTTTCAGAGGATGCGGCCTAAGGAGTTCCGTGGCACAGAGGGGATCCTGTATGCCGACGACTGGATCGAGCATATCGAGGGCATCTTTCGGCTGGCGATGATCCCAGCCAGCATGCAGATAGAGGCAGCGGGCAGCCAGATGTTCGACCTTGCCCTCACTTGGTTCCGCACGGATACGCGGATAGCAGCTCCGGGGTTGACTTGGGAGGCTTTCAAGAAGCTTTTCAAGGAGAAGTTCTTCCCGGACGTGGCTCTCAGTGCCTTAGAGAGTCAGTTCGAGGCGCTCGTCCAGGGGAGTATGCTGGTGGATGAGTATGCAGCGGAGTTCTGCCGTCTGGGCAGATTTGTTGAGGGGTTGTCAGAGGCAGCGAAGGCGCGAAAGTTCCGCAAGGGCTTAGCCATGGCGGTCAAGTCCTTGACTAGGAGCGACCGCGAGGCGACCTTCGAGCAGATTGTCAGCGATGCTCAGAGGGCTGAGGATGATTTGGAGCTGAAGACGAAGAGGGGCAGAGACACTTCCGGAGCAGGCAGCAGTGCAGGCCCGGCCAAGAGGCCATTCCAGCAAACCCAGCAGCACCAGGGTCAGGGTCGGGCGCCCTTCCGGCAGGCGCCTCAGCAGCAGAGGCAGGGTCAGCAGCAGGGCCAGAGGCAGCCCATCGTTTGCCCTTTCTGTAAGAAGCCAGGGCACGGATGGGACATATGCAGAAAGAGGCTGGGCAGATGTTTATTGTGTGGCGCCGCAGACCACCAGCTGAAGGATTGTCCTTCAGCGCTTGCCCGTACAGCTCAGGGCGGAGGAGCCGCTCAGAGGGCACCAGCCAGAGCACCTGCAGCGCAGCAGAGAGGTCAGCCTTTGCAGACTCAGCAGCAGAGGTTCGCCCAGCACCAGCAGCAGCACCGAGGAGGACAGCAGGGGCGAGCTTTTGCCCTGACAGTGGACGAGGCCGAGCCAGTTGGTGATGTTATCTCAGGTTCTGTTCTCCTTGATTCCATTCCAGCACTTGCTTTATTTGATTCCGGTGCTTCCCATAGCTTTGTGTCTGTATCTTTTGCTGTTAGACACCATCTTGTTGCTGAACCTTTAGCTAGACTCTGCAAGATCACGACCGGGGGTGGTATCATCCTAGTCCGTGATGTTTGCAGAGACCGGAGAGTTACCTTGGGAGGCCGGGAGTTGAGTGTGTGCCTACTCGTAATGCCACTTCCGAGCTACGATATTGTACTCGGGATGGATTGGTTGAGTACGCATTGTGCTAGTATAGATTGTCGTGGAGGCAGAGTTTTGTTTAGTCCGCCGGGTGAGCCAGAGTTTCAGTTTGCCAGAGGAGCAGCGGAGCAGACCGAGGGAGTCTTCTGCGGAGCCCTGGTGGTAAAGCCGAGGTCGCTACATCCACTGATAGAGGAGTATATGGATGTCTTTCCGGAGGAGTTGCCAGGGTTACCTCCGGACAAAGACGTGGAGTTCTCTATAGACTTGGTGCCAGGAGCGGAGCCGATATCCCAGCACGTCTATAGAGTCAGCAACAGTGAGCTGATAGAGTTGAAGAAGCAGGTGGATGAGCTTCAGGACAAGGGATTTATCAGATCTAGTTCTTCTCCGTGGGGTGCTCCGGTACTTTTTGTGCCGAAGAAGGATGGGTCGATACGGATGTGTATCGACTACAGGGCTCTGAATAACCTCACAATCAAGAACAAGTATCCGCTGCCGCGTATTGATGATCTATTTGACCAGTTGAGTGGAGCGAGGGTATTTTCCAGGATTGATCTGAGGACAGGCTACCACCAGGTGAAGGTCAGGAAGGAGGATATTCCGAAGACAGCTTTTCGGACCAGATATGGACAGTATGAGTTCTTGGTGATGCCGTTTGGGTTGACCAATAACCCGGCAGTGTTCATGAATCTGATGAACAAGGTGTTCCATCAGCATCTGGACAGGTTTGTGGTGGTGTTTATAGATGACATCTTGGTGTATTCGAAGACCCCTGAGGAGCACGAGGAGCATCTGAGGATAGTGCTGGAGACTCTCAGGAAGGAGGAGCTTTATGGAAAGCTCTCGAAGTGTGAGTTCTTCCTTGACAAGGTTGAATTCCTTGGTCATGTGGTGACTGGAGAGGGTATCTCGGTGGATCCGAGAAAGATCGTGGCAGTTGAGGCATGGAGTGCTCCGAGTTCAGTAGCCGAGGTCAGGAGTTTCTTGGGACTGGCAGGCTACTACAGGAGATTTGTTCAGGATTTTTTCCGGATTGCAGAGCCGTTGTCCAGGCTGACCCGGAAGGACGTGGAGTTTGTTTGGTCAGAGGAGTGCCAGATCGCCTTTGATGAGCTGAAGAGGAGGTTGACGACAGCTCCAGTGTTGACGTTGCCATCAGGTTCTGGAGGGTTCACTATCTATAGTGATGCATCGGGGAAGGGACTGGGATGTGTGTTGCAGCAGAATGGGAGGGTGATTGCCTATGCTTCCAGGCAATTACGTCCTCATGAGAAGAATTACCCTACCCACGATTTGGAGTTGGCAGCGGTCATCTTTGCTCTTAAGTTGTGGAAACACTATTTATACGGAGAGCGTGTGGAGATCTTCACAGACCACAAGAGCTTGAAGTATGTGTTTACCCAAAAAGAGCTGAACATGAGGCAGAGGAGATGGTTGGAGTTGATGAAAGACTTCGACATATCATTGCAGTATCATCCAGGGAAGGCGAACGTAGTTGCGGATGCATTGAGCAGGTATCCGGTAGCTATGTGCCTGACTACAGATCGTTATCTTCTGGCAGATCTAGAGAGCTTGGGCATTGAGGTGATAGTGCCTGGAGTTGAGATACAGATGTGGGGACTGCAGATTCAGTCAGAGTTGGTAGACCGGATCAGGGCTACACAGTTTGAGGATGAGTCCCTGAGGAGCATCAGGGAGCAGGTTCAGATGGGATTAGCAGATGACTTCACCATTGCTGATGATGGTTCCTTGCGGCACGGTACCAGGTTGTGTGTGCCGAGTGGGTCGTTGCGCGAGGAGGTTCTCCAGGAGGCGCATCGATCCCAGTACTCTATGCATCCAGGTGCCAATAAGATGTATAGAGATCTGAGACAGCATGTATGGTGGTACGGGATGAAGCGGGAGGTAGCACGCTTCGTATCCCGATGCTTAGTGTGCCAGCAGGTGAAGGCGGAGAGGCAGAGGCCAGGAGGATTACTCCAGCCGTTACCCATTCCAGAGTGGAAATGGGAGCATGTGACCATGGATTTTGTTTCTGGACTTCCCCGTTCTCCAGGCGGAAAGGATGCGATTTGGGTCATCGTGGACAAGTTGACCAAATCGGCCCACTTCCTACCATTCAAAGTGGGTACGTCTACAGAGAGACTCGCAGAGATGTATGTGCGCCAGATAGTCAGACTGCATGGAGTTCCAGTGAGCATAGTATCAGATCGGGACAGTCGCTTCACTTCGTATTTCTGGAGGAGTCTGCAGGCTAGCTTGGGCACCCAGCTCAAGTTTAGTAGTGCGTATCACCCGCAGACAGATGGTCAGTCAGAGAGGACCATTCAGACACTGGAGGACATGCTTCGGACCTGTGTTTTGGATTTCAGAGGCTCTTGGGAGGATCACTTGCACTTGGTAGAGTTTGCTTACAACAACAGCTACCAAGCCAGTATCGAGATGTCACCTTTTGAGGCGTTGTATGGACGGAGGTGTCGCACTCCGTTATCATGGGATGATGTAGGTGAGAGAGCTTTGCTTGGCCCGGAGATGGTGGTTGATGCAGCGGAGAAGGTCAAGCTCATTAGAGATAGACTTCGGGTGGCGCAGGACAGGCAGCGGCATTGGGCCGATAGCCACCGGAGACCTTTGGAGTTCGAGGTATAGCTTAGAATCTAGATTTTGTTCTTGTGTTTGCTTGTGATTGCTTGTTTTAGACTAAGTGCAGAGACCTTGTTTGTGCTAGGTTGGAGATCTGGTGTTCCTGAGGATTTCTCCGACGCGGGGCACTATTCGCTTCGGTGGAGGCGGGAAGCTTAGCCCACGTTTCGTCGGACCCTTCCGTGTTCTTGAGAGGGTCGGCGCCGTGGCGTATAGGCTTGAGTTGCCGCCTACGCTGGAGGGAGTTCATGATGTGTTCCACGTGTCGCAGTTGAGACGGTACGTGGCGGATCCCAGTCACGTATTGGATCACTCGGAGATCGCAGTGGGCCCTACTCTTAGCTATCCAGAGCAGCCGGTGGAGATTCTGGATCGGCGGGAGAAGGTGTTGAGGAACCAGACTATTTCCTTGGTTCGCGTCACGTGGAGGCATCACTCTCCAGGGGAGTCGACCTGGGAGAGGGAGGATGAAATGCGCGAGCGATACCCCTATCTCTTCGAGCCCTGAGGTATGGTTCTTTCTTTGCATTCCTGTCCTAGTTTCGTCTTTTAATTTCGAGGACGAAATTATTTTAAGGAGGGTAGACTTGTCACTACCCAATTCTAGAAAATAGGGTATATTTTTTTTTATTTGATAAATAGTGTATTGTATTTAATTATTTATATTTATATTTAATTAGTGCTTGTCTTATTTTTATTTTGATTGTTTTAGGATTTTGGCTAGCCTGGACCCATGTCAGACCCTAGTGGACCCATGTCCGACCCAGCCCACACCCTTGTGAGAATTATTTTGGGGCCTAGAATTATTATTTTATTTTTAGGAGGTTAGTTGGAGAGATTTGGAGCTAGTTTGAGTGCATTTGGAACCCGGAACCCAAAACCGAGTGAGTAGGGGCGTTTTGGGAATTTGGAAAGTTGTAAATCCCCTTTTTTCATGTGGCCGGACCCCCCCCTACCTACCACACCCGATTCCAGCAGCAAGGAGCAGCCCCCCTCTCCTTTTCATTCCACTTCTTCACTTCTTCTTCTTCTCCTTCTTCTTCTTTCTTCTCCTTCTTCCTCCAAAGTAAGTCCCTCTTCCATTTTTCTTCTTTCTTTCTTCCATTCATTCTTCTTTATGCTAACCCTACCCTTGCATTTTCTCTAACCTAGGTGTGAGAAGCCTAGATCTAGTGTGGGAGATAGATTTGGAAGCTTGGAGCTTGAGGGAGTTGATTTGGAGGGAATTTGAGACTTTGGCCTTGGGATTCCAACTCCCAAGAGGTAAAACCTAACTTTCCCCTTCCTAATTATTTTTGTGTAGTGTAATTAGTGTTGTAGAACCCTCCTAGACCCTAACCCTACCCGTAGGAGAAAGTTGGAACTAGTTTGGGTGAGTTTAGAAACTTTGACATTAGGTTTTGTGTCGAATTCGGGTGGAATCCGAATTTGGCCCAATTTTGGGTGATGCCCTAGGTTAGATGGACCTAGGTAGACGTTGTCGGGTGTCTAGAGGGTGAGTGCGTGTCTCCGTTCGGACACGGGAAGCCGTGTCGCGGAGAAACGGGCGTTTCGGGCGAAATTGGGGCTTTTCGTCGTCGCCGATTCTAAGTGCGTGTGCGTTTCCGCCACGGGCCTAGAATCGACGTGGGAGCGCATTTTCTAGGATCTAGACATCGTGTAGAGCACGTGGGTAAATTTTGGGCCGATTCCGAGTTCGTTTGGTGTGCGTTTCAGGAGGTTTTCCGAGCCGCGCACCACGTGTTCGTCGAAATGACCGAACGGCCATTTCGACTTGGTTTCCTCGTTTCGGCTTTGTGCGCGCGTTGGGTTAGTATCGGGGAGTGTGTGCTAGAGTTTTTGGGCTATATTATATATATTTTAGGGTATTGGTGAGTGTCGGGGTCGTTGGGCGTGAGTAGGGCGTGTGGTTTGAGTGTTGTGTGCGTGGTTGTGTTTGTATTGATATGAGTCTATATATATATATATATATATATTTATATATATGTATGTGTGTCGTATATATATTTATATATATATGAGTGTATTTATATTTATGTACTTGTATATATATATGTAGCTATGTATATATATTTATGTGTAAGTGTGCTTGTGTGTGTGTGTGTATATATATATAGGTGTATGTATATATATATATAGTTGAGAGTGTGTGTAGATATATATATATATAGTTGAGAGTGTGTGTAGATATATATATATTAAGTGTATATATATATGTAGCTATGTATATATATTTATGTGTGTGTGTGTTGTTAGTGTTGTGAGTGTGTGTGTGTATTAGTGTGTGAGTGTGTTAGTGTGTGTGTTAGAGTGTGGAGATGAGTGTATATATATATAGATATCTAGTTATAGATATATAGATATATATGTACGTATATATATATATAGATAGTGATATATATATGTATATATATATATATGTAGGTGTGTGTGTGTTGTTTTGGAGGGGGTAAAACTGAACTGCAGCAGCAGCAGTTCAGCTGCAGCAGCAGCAGCTAGCTGCTGCTAGGAGAGCAGCAGCAGCAGCTCCAGAAGGAGCAGCAGCAGCAGCACTTGTAGGAGCAGCCAGCAGCAGCAATGCGAAGCACAGCAGCAGCAGCAGCAATGCCAGGAAGCAAGGGCAGCATGCAGTGAGGTAGTAGGGAGATAGATTGATAGGATGTATATATATATCTAGATAGTTAGATAAATAACTAGATAGATATTAGATAATGAATAAGATTGATAGATAGGTAGTTGGATAAATAGGTAAGATAAGTTATGGATAATTAGATAGATAGATAGATAGATATTGATAGATAGATAGCTAGGTATTTAGATAGATAGATAGATACTAGATAGGTAGATAACTAGATTCTTAGATATACCTATCTAAGAGATATAAATATCTATATGCCTAAGTTATATACATATATAGGTGTATAGGTAAGATATGGGTAATCGGGTAAATGTGTGTGGATATCTATATACATAGGTATATACATACTTAGATATATATAAATATAGTAGATATCTATATTACCTAGCCTAGATTAATAACTAGGTATATAATTAATAGCTAGGTAGCTAGTTAGAGGGTTTTAGAGCGAAACCTCAATACCTTGAGATACCGAGGTATCTCGATACCTTGAGATATTCAAGGTATTGAGTTTCGAGCGGGGTATTTGAGCATTAGCCTAGGAAATGCTTGGGAGTGATTTTTATATGTTTATATGTATATAATTACGCGTGCTAGCATAGGTTTTAGCGGGTTTAGACGGGGTGCGTGGCCTAGGGCGAGGTATCGGATACCGAGGGTATCCCGGTATCTCGATTAGGCGAGTTTGTGAGTTTAGTGGCTTAATGAGCTCGGTTTGACCTAGAATTTCAGGGGCACCCTAGTTTGACCTAGCTTTGACCATAATTGTCCCCGTTGACCGTAAAAGTCAACGTTTGACCTAGTTTTGACCTAGAGTTGACTTTTTGGACCCCGGGTTGACTTTTTGACCCGAATTTTACCGGTTTGACCCGTTCGACCTAGAATAGCCCTAGAAGCCTGTTTTTAATTATTTTATATCAGTTTAAATGCTTAGAACCCTGTTTAATCCTTGCTTTTCGCATTAGGTCCTTGCGACACCGGTCCGGACCTCGATCCTCATCAGTTGCTCAGGACATCAGGCGAGTACCTACCTCTGATAGTTTCCATTTCATGATAGCGTTTATATCACTTGTTCTAGAACTGTAATACTTGATTCTGACACATTATTACACGAGCTGGTACTAGTGGATCCCGTCATGAGGTGCTATCCCCCTTACCGTGTTCAGCGGGTACTCTATCACGTGTATTTCATCATGTGCTTCGGGTATTGATTATCATGTGCTATCATGTGCTTCTTGTGCTCTCGCCTTCGTGTGCGCGAGCTATTATCATGTACATAGCGTGTTGTGGTTGGATCCAATGGTATTAGTGGGGGAGGGGAGTAGTGAGTTGGTTATATGATCAAAGCCAAACAGTATTCATGTGTATGTCGGTTATGCAACTCACGCATAACGGAGTTATCGTAGTGACTTTCATGTGCAACCTAAGCCGATCATATAACGAACTTGTGCTCAAGGCACTTAGCTAGTATTCATGTTTCTCACCTGCAGTTACTTTTCCACTACTTGTATTGTTCTCCAGTTTACATTGCAGCTACTTATTATGCTCCAGCATATATTTATTTCCTGTGCATCTTGATTACTTTTCTATTGCTCGTCATATACACCTTATCATGTATTTGGAGTTGCTTTCAGAGTTATGTACTTCGCTCCAGTCCTGACTGGGCATATTTTTTCCAGAGGATCCTGAGGACTATTGCCCTACGTTCTACGGGCCTGGTGTTGACGACTGTTGTGACCCCGAGGAGGAGTGCGCCGAGGAGACGCCTATAGCACCCTAGTTAGCTAGGTGGGTTTCCTGGGTTATTTCCAGTGGGTTGTATTTTGGATGACTGTACTTATTCTTTTGTGCTTCTGTGAGATGTTGTAGCTTTTAGACTTGGACTGTATCATTTTGGATTGTCTTGCTCTCTTGGTTCTGGTTTTCTTTGTTTATATCATATCGTGCTTACATTCTTCCTCTAGTTTTGTGATTGAGATTATTGTCATATATATATTGCGTGGTTGCCCTCCTGTTGGAGAGGATTTTATTCACATATATATATTGCGTGGTTTTGCCCTCCTTTTGGAGAGGTCATGCCGGATTTTTCTGTGAGTTATCTAGATAGTTGGTTGACCTAGAACGGACCTTTACAGCGTTCTACCGCCGATTCTGCGGCGTAGGCTGGACGTACCCACGGCTCATGCCCGATTTTCGGGTGCGGGTCGTGACAGGTCGGCAGCCACCTCCGTCTTTGTCGAGCTCTAGATGATATGTAGATTTTTATTAGGACTGAAGTTTTTTTCCAGATCTAGATGGTATGTTGGTATTTTGTTTGAAATCATAGTTGATTCAGGAATTAGTTGAAGACAACACATGAGTTCATGAGCAGGGGCTTCGACTGCCTTAGAATCACTCATGTGGACAAAAAGATTTAGGCCGAAGCCAACATTCTTTAATTTATTTTAAAATATTTTGAGCTAAAGATGAAAGTAAACCTTTTCTTCCATTATGCATTAAACTTGGATAATTATGAGCAAATTACTAATATGTGTCGCAACCTATGGATCTTAGGAGTAGATGACAAGTATGCCCACAAAGTGTTTGCTGTAATGCTTCTGTATGGGACATGGATCCCTCTATCAAGGTATAAGTCGAGCTCGTCATCCAAGCTCGATCATATTCCCAGTGATTACTATATACAAGTATGCACCATGCACAAACGATTAATCTTTGCCTATCTGAATGTCACGCCCCAGTCCCAAAATACGTAGGACTAGGAATACGTTGCTTGCTAGTCGTACGTATATGATACTCCAATATGTTGGAAAAATTATAACACACACGTACACTGTATATGAATAAATAGTACACAAGTGGTACATATATTGTCAACATAGTCACAGGCATCTATATCTCATCCACACACACAAGTAAAGAAATATTAAAATAAATAACTGAAAGTCTCAAGTACGAGATATTAAAAGAAATAATAGTCGGGTGGAGACAAATCCACTACCAAACGACTAAATCAAAACTAAAATGATAGAGGAGAATGGAACCCCAATATAAAATAAATGTCAAATAAAGAGAATAAGAACTAACGATCCATCAGCTATGAAGCAATCATGAGTACTCAGAGGGTAAGACCTCCTTAATAGAGAATGATGTGTCAGGTCCCGGTCCATACTTTTACGGATAATCCCGATCATCTATACCTAGAAAGGAACCAGGTCCTCAGAGGGACGTAACAAGATACATAGAAGCATGCCAATAATGTACGATAAGTATTCATCCAACATGGTCGCCTAACCAGTCTATGTGATATGCAATTTAAGAATAACTTTCCTGCGTATGGACTATCTGGCTAAAATAATAGGATTGGTATCGATCTCTCGGAGATCCAGGGATCTCGGGAAAAACGTCTTTCGATCGTCATAGGCCTGCAATATATATAAGGGGTCATCACGACTCGCGTCTCCAGCGGAGCTCACGGCCAAATAAGGAAAAGTGTAAAGGAGTCACATAAGCTTACTCATTGTTCTCCCCACCGAATGCTCTATGCATGTTGTATCCACAACAAGTTTTAGCTACTACGCTGAGACGGAGTGCAAGTATCGATGTCGTAACTTTGGTTCATAGCCTATCGTAGCACAAAAGCCCAACCCAACAACCAAACAGGGACAATAATTGGGCCACCACACCACGATAGTCTATGTTCCTGTACTACTAATAACTTCTAAGTCTCCTAATATGTATCTCTATTAGCAGTTATATCCTATCCGTCCAACGTCCCATACGTACCGGTGGCCAGCCGAATACGCAAGTCTGTGTCCTACATGAGACTCACAACTCGTGTGAAAAGTGTCACGACCAATGAAATATAATAATGCCTCAACCCATGGGGTGGTCTCGTACAACTAGGTCAACGTGCATAATATAAATAAAAACAAAAGACGACGACACCGTCGTTGCACCTAAATCTTTCTTGGACGTGTAGTTTTATATAAAAAACTAAATGGAAATGACCAAAAAAAAAATATGCAGCAAAGGAATGTAACTAAACAGTACTATTGAAGGTATACTTGCTTGGCAAGCAAGCGGTGTAGTGTAGACGTCCAAACGATGATCCCAAGAAACAAAAAATTAGGGGTTCTGAATGAACGTCTCCGAAAGATGAAATAAACATCATCAACATGTCCGAAATCAGGAAGATAGTCAGAAAATACTACCCTTTCTTCCAAATTGGACACAGGGGCAAAACAATAATTATTGGCCAAAGCGGGGTCAACATGTGGATCATTTTGCACCAAAATGCGTGCCAGGGGTAACAGCTTCTAAATAGAATAAATTATAGGTCAAACAAATCCTATACGTCGATACTAACTAACCAGTATGTCCAATTTTGGATTTCGGTGAGTCGACCATAATTTCGCCCATCGAGTCAATCGTAGGGCCTACGAATAGGCGGCTCGGTCAACTATCTCGAAATTATGTAAAACTTGGGTTACATGACCAACATGATATCATGAATCAAATGGTGCAAGTTTTATTGCGTTCCGACGAGCGTACAAAAACTAATGGGGAAATTTACAAAACGTCGATACGGGAAAACTTTTACGGATACGGGTTCATTCCGACGCGGACACACGTCCGAATCAACTTCTGTGAAAGTTCACATGTCAGTAAATACCATACGCTCCTTTTGGTATAATTGGTATACAACGAGGTAATCCCGTTTGGCAGGGTGCACTCCGTATCGCAAAGTTTGTGTTTAAAAATATGATTTTTGGTCATTTTGGATTCAGAATAATTTAACCAACATTGCAAAAATAATAAAAACTAAAAGAACAAGAATAATCTTGGTTATATTGTGAATAAGTCTCTTCAAATATATTTTAAAAATATTAAATGAGCTGGTAGAAAACTGGACATGAACATGGGTACATGGACTGAATTTCTGAACTGTTTTTGATCAGATTTTCGTCCAACTTTTGATCGAATTTTTGATCAATCCAGAGCGCCTAAATTCCTTCCACTTGAAGGTATTCCTAGAGGGTCGTGTTGTGAGAGTGTACAAAGAAATCGTTCGAGAAAAGATCGAGAGATGAGAGAGATACATTATCAAAAAGTCGGGGTCGTGGAGTAGTTTGTGATGTGCGTGTAGGGGGCGGAGTCGACGGTCAGCCGGAGGTTCCTCGGCCTGGTACTGTGGTCAGGCGTGTGCCAGATGTCACAGAGGAAGAGGAGAGGGAGACTTAGGGTTTAGGCTTGATGCATTAACTTATATATAGGGGAGAAGTAGAGGGGAAATTGGTCTCCGCAGGTGAGGGTCGGGTGAGCGGGTTACAATAGGATTTAGTTTTGGGTTAGAATAGGATTTGTGTGTGTGCGTGTTTGTGTTGGGGTTCTTTGCTGTGGGTGGTGGTGTTACTTTTCCTTTACTTTGCTTCTTTTCCTTTCCTTTCCTTTCCTTTCCTTTGTTTTTTTGTTTTTGTTTTTGTTTTTGTTTTTGTTTTTGTTTTTGTTTTTGTTTTTGTTTTCTTTTATATTAGCATCCTTATTAATTATTATATTTACTATTATTTCTATAAAATATTTGTTTTACTTATTTATTATTATTATTATTAAATTATACATCATTATTACTTGTGTGTTTTTACAAAATACATCCTTATGATTAGTATCATTCCTATTATTTCTATTTATTTTTATTACCATTTATTGGTATGTTGTCAATACGTATTATTATTTCTATTTTTAAATAAAAATTCTAGAAAATTAAGGGAGGTTACATTCTACCCAACTTACAAAAATTTTGTCCTGGAAATTAAAACTAACGCACGATGTAGGAAAAGAATACAATGCGGTAGAAAAGAACAAAGTAAATCATACCTTGATCTTCGAGTAGATACGGAAAGTGGTTGCACATGTCATCCTCGTACTCCCAAGTGGATTTTCCTGGCAAGTGATGTCTCCTTGCCACGTGAACCAAAGGAATAGACTGATTCCATAATACCTTCTCTCGACGATCAATAATCTCCACGGGTTGCATTTGGTATGATAAGCTCGACCCAATGGTGATCTCCGAGTGATCGAGAACATGACTGCTATCTGCTATATATCTCCTTAGTTGTGACACATGGAATACATCATGTACTACCTCAAGAGAAGATGGTAGTGCCAGTCGATACGCAACTCTCCAACTCACTGCAGCACGTCAAATGGTCCAATGTACCTTGGACTCAACTTTTTGCGTCCCCCCAAAGCGAATATTGCCTCTAGTTGGCTATATCCTCAAGAAGACATGATCGGCTTCCTTGAACTCCAAGGGGCGGCGATGAATGTCTGCCCACTGCTTCTTCCTGTCTTGCGCTGCTTGCAAGTGCCCCTGAATCCTCTTTACCTTTTGCATAGTGCAGAAAACTAACTCTGGCCCCAAGATCTGACGTTCTTCCACGTTACTCCAATACACGGATGACCAATAGTTCCTTCCATATAAAGCTTCAAATGGAGCCATATGGATGCTTGCTTAATACCTATCATTGTAGAAAAACTCTATAAGATGTAGGTGGTCCTCCCATGATCCTCCAAAATTCAACATGCATGCCAGCAATATGTCCTTCAGGGTCTGAATAGTACGTTCTGACTGCCCATCTGTCTGCGAATGATAGGACGTACTGAACTTCAGACGAGTCCCAAGACTCTTTTGCATGCTCCTCCGAAAGTGAGATATGAAATGCGAATCCCTGTTTGATACAATGCTAACCGAAATGTCGTATAATCTCACGATCTGCCTGATGTATAAGTCATCCAAAGCTTCTATAGACTGGCCAACTCAAAAAGGCAAGAAATGAGCTGACTTAGCAAGTCGATCCACAATCACCTATACAGTCTTTCACCCACTTGGAATGTTCGAAAAGCCCATAACAAAGTCCATAGTGATGTGCTTCCACTTCCACTCAGGAATCAAAAGTGGTTACAGTAATCCTGCTTTCCTCTGGTGTTCAGTCTTGACCTACTAACACATCAAATATTTGACCACAAAGCGAGCTATCTCCCTCTTCATCCTATGCCACCAGAAGTGCTATCGGAAGTCACGATATATCTTGGTGCCTCCAGGATGAATAGAATATATCGAAGTAAAAGCCTCTGCCATCAGCTCCAATTGAAGCTTCTATTGGGAATATATAGTCGATCACCATATCGTAATATCCTGTCCTCATGAATACACAATCATGTCTGCTCTCCATCCTCGTCCTCTCTTTCAACCTCCTAATCTAGCATCCATAGGCAAAGCTGCCCTGATCCTCTCTACTAACGATGACTGCACTTTCAAGTTGGCTAGTGTTCCGTCTGATCCGGGTAATACAATCTCTATACCAAGATCCTGCAAGTCCTTTAGTAACTCCCTCTGCGTTGTCAAGAATAATTCTATAGGCTTGCGGCTTTACACATCTACTACTACGTTAGCATTGCCCGGGTGATAATACAAATCTATGTGAAAATCCTTCATCAATTTAAGCCACTGTCTTTGTCTCATATTCAGCTCCTTTTGCGTGAAGACATACTTGAGGCTTTTGTGGTCTGTATAGATCTCCACTCATTCTCCAAATAAGTAATGCCTCCATAGATTCAAGGCAAAAATAATGGCTGTAAGCTCCAAGTCATGAGTTGGATAATTTTTCTCATGTACTCTCAACTGTCAAGATGCATACGCAATTACCTTGCCATGTTAAATCAATAAACATCCTAATAGTTTCCCAAATGCATCGATATAGATCACATAGCCTCTTGATCCTGATAGAATGGTCAGCACTGGTGCTGTGGTCAGCCACTTATTCAACTCCTCAAAAGTAGCTTAACACTCATCCGTCCATATGAACTCTCGTTCCTTGTATGTCAAATGAGTTATAGGCTCTGCTATCCTTGATAAGCTTTCCATGAACCGTCAGTAATATCCGACAAGTCCAAGAAAACTTATCACCTCCGATGCTGATGTAGGGATGGGCCATGTCTCAACTGCCAAGATTTTCTCTAGATCTACTAAGATACCATCTCCAGTAATGACATGCCTAAGAAAAGAAATCTTATCCAAGAAGAAGTCATATTTGTTGAGCTTCGCATACAACCTCTCTCTCCTCAAGGTCTCTAAGAAAATCCATAAGTGCTTCTCATGCCCTTCGTGGCTATTCGAAAAACAAGGATGTCATATATGAAGACTACCATGAACTGGTCCAGATACTGATAGAAGACTCGATTCATCAAGTCCATAAAGACAGTTGGGGCATTGGTCAATCCGAATGGCATGACCAGAAACTCGTAGTGTCCGTATCTCGTCCTGAATAAGGTCTTCGGAATGTCCTGCTTTCGTAATTTTACCTGGTGATATCCCGATCTCAAGTCTATCTTCGAGAATACCTTGGCTCCACTAAGTTGATCAAATAAGTCATCAATGCGCGGCATGGGTACTTATTCTTCACAGTCACAGCATTCAAGGCTCTGTAGCCAATGCACATAAGCACTGACCCATCCTTCTTTGGTAAAAACAATACTGGAGCTCCCTAGGGTGATGCACTCGATCGAATGAAACCTTTTTCCTCCAATCCTTCAATTGTGCTTCAGCTCATCCATCTCCTTCTTAACTATTCTATAAACATGCGGCGCTATAGGTGTTGCTTCTGGGGTCAACTCAATCGAGAATTATACCTCTCTATACGGAGGTAACCCCGGCAAATCTTCTAGAAAGATAGCTTGGAACTCGGAAAGGATAAGATGATAAATGACGTCATCCAGTGCCATCTGAGCACCAGCCTGCATCTTCGTGGATCCTCGTACAAACTCGACCTCTGGCGGGCCTGGTACTCTAAAGAGAATGCTTCCTCCGTAGTAGTCGAAGAAATCATGGTACTTGCTTAGCCAATCTATCCTAAGAACAATATCCAAGTTCGGCATGAATAAGACTAAGAGTCGAGCCTGCATCTCTCTGCCATAAATTACTATAGAACAAGATCTACAAAAATGACTAACAAGTATAACTCCTCCCCCGGTGAGAATTCTAACACAACTAGGCAAGGGTGTAGTGGCAATATTGTGCTTGGCAACAAAATAAAAGATATGAACGAGTGTGTGACTCCCATATCAAATAATGTCACAGCAGGAAAAGTAAAAACAAGGGTAATACCTTCTATAACATCAATTTTCTACTCCGTGTCATCCATCTCTATAGCAAAAGCCTGTCCAAACCTCTGAGGAGGTCCATGTGGCCTGGCCCTCGGAAACTGGTCCTCCTACATGGGTAGCGGTGGTCCTCACTAAAATGCTCCGCCTGCTACAGGTCGAGGTGATCCATCTTCTGGTGCTCCAGTCCTCGTCTTCTACTGATCTGGTCGCGGTATTGGAAGTTCTTGCCTCTCCATCGGCTGAGACAGTGCCAAGGTCGGCTGTACCGGACAGTCCCTCACTAAATGCTGTCCCAATCTGTACCTCAAATACTGGCCCAAACGAACTCGACAATCTCTCTGGATATCCCCTAACTTCCCACAGTGATGACAAAGGGTTTTTTCTATGGACTGATAGGGTCCCTCTCTCTGCTGCTTCTGCTGCTGTCCCACTGGTCGATTGATAGGCCCTCCTTATTGCGTCCTTGCTGGTCCTTGCTAAAATCTCTGCTTCTTTCCTTTCCTATTGCTGATGGCCTCCTGAATCCTAGTCTCTGCCAGTAACTCGGTATAAGAGATTCGGGACTGTGAGCTGGTATAGTGCTGAAGCTCTTGAGTCAGCCCGTGATAAAACCTCTTAGCTTTCTCCAAGTCATTGGGTATCAGACTGGCACGATATTTACTAAGGCGGCTAAACTCTGAATCATACTCATTGACCATCTTGTTCAATTATTGTAGATGGAGGAGCTGATCGTACAATACATCCTTTACGGTGGCCAAAAAATATTTTCTCTCAAAGTACTCCAAGAACTGCTCCTAAGTCTGCCATGTACCCAATTGACGCTCTATCGATTCCCACCAGTGATGAGCGTTTCCTTCTAGCTGGGTCCTCAAACCTGTCATACATAAGTCTTGAGGTAACTGTGATACCTCCAATATCATCTTTGTGCTAGTTATCCAGGTTGTTGTTTCCTCTGGGCTCTTATTGCCTTTATATGGTTAAGGGTTCATCTGTACGAAATTCTTTACTGAACCAACACGCACTTATGGCACCGGAGCGAGTTCTTGAGTTGGCACGGGTGCTGGTGCAGCCATACTCTCAAGTGCTGCAAGAAATCCCTATCTCATCTTGGCGGCTTCCTGCCTCTGCTCTGCCTCTTTCTGCCTCTGTTCGGCAGCCATTGCTGTGGCCTGCTGCCTCTGTTCCTGTATCATCATCTGGAAGAATTGGAACAACTATGTCTAGTCATCCGGGGGCACTGGTGGAGCTGGTGGAGCTCCATTAGGCACTACGAGCAGAACTGGTGGAACCGAATTGTTAGTCTGTCCATCCGGTCATGGAAGTTGAGGAGTCATTGAGGCCTCTCCTAGTGATTGACCATTTACCCATGGAGACGTGTTGCCCTCGGTGGTGGCACGTCTGCTACGCAAATTAATCTCTCTACAAGAGTTGGATGAAAGGTTAGGAAGAGTACACGAATCAAGAAGGATGCAAGCATTTAAATAGAACAGTTGGAAGGAAGGTGAATTATATTCAAGTATGGATGAGATCCTATTTTTAATGTTATTTGCATGCTTGCTCGCTATAGTAACGTAAATATGTCATATCCCAGTCCTAAAATACGTAGGACTTTGAATACGTAGCATGCCAGCCGTATGTATATGACACTCCAATATGTTAAAAAATTATGACACATACGTACGCTGTATATGAATAAATAATACATAAGTTTTATATATATTAGCAACATAGTCGCAGAAATCTATATCTCATCCATAGACACAAGTAAAGGAATATCAAAATAAATAATTGAAAGTCTCAAGTACGAGGTATCAAAAGAAATAATAGTCGGGTGGAGACAAATACACTACCAAACGACTAAATCAAAACTAAAATGATAGAGAAGAACATAACCCGAATATAAAATTAATGTCAAATAAACAGAATAACAACTAATGATCCATCAGCTATAAAGCAATCATGAGTACTTAGAGGGTAAGACCTTACTTAGAGGATAAGACCTCCTCAACATAGAATGATGCGTCAGGTTCTGGTCCATACTCCTGCAGATAATCCTGATTGTCTATACCTAGAAATGAACCAGGTCCTCAGAGGGACGTAACAAGATACATACAAGTATGCCAATAATGTACGAAAAGTAATCATCCAATATGGTCGCCTAACCAGTCAATGTGATATGCAATTTAAGAACAACTTTCCTGTTTATGGACTATCTGGCTAAAATAATGGGATAGGTATAGATCTCTCGGAGATCCAGGGACCTCGGGCATAACGTCTTTCGATAGTCATAGGCCTGCAGTATATATAAGGGGTCATCACGACTCGCGTTTCTAGCGGAGCTCACGGCCAAATTAGGAAAATTGTAAAGGAGTCACTGTCACTCTGCATTCCCGAAATACGTATTTTAGGATATATTTATTTCTTGCTTGTATTTATTTTTGCTTAGAGTATTTCTTGCTCGCATGATCAATAGGTGCATGAATGGAGACTAGACCCATTCTTTGGTTTAGCATGGTTCATAGTTTATTTGTGGGTTAGTTTATTCATGAATTTGAACCCATGGTCTAAACCTCAAAACCTAGCTATATAAGCTAACTTGTTTCTCTCTCTTCCCTCATTCTTTATTTCCCCTCGTTTTTTTCATTTCTAGGCAAGTACACCTTGCACCACATGAAAAAATCCCTTATTTATTGATTCTTACTTTTTTGTGCATTTTATTAGTCTATTATTTTCTTAAGATGATTATAAACACTTTTAGTACTTATAGTTTTCGATTTTGATAGGTGGATTTGCGTAGATCTACTTTTATAACTTAGGGTTTTATGGGTTCCTTGAGTTTTTGGTGGTTTTTCTCTACTAAAATACAGTATTTTCAAAAAATAGTTTCTGGGAAGGATGGAACACTTTATTTCGAGCGTTTTGGCTTTTGGTTCACTCAATTTGGAGTTAAAACGTAGTTTTTATGAAGTAAACAAATTTCTGGTTTAAGAGATTTTGCCATAGCTGAACCTGCTATTTGGAACGAAGAAGGTCTCATGCGGCCAGCATCATATGCGATAGAGATGGCTATACGGTATGAAGATGCTATGCGTCCTGAATTCTTTGTCGTATACCAGCATGCGTCCATCTTTTTTGGACGCATGACTGACTAATACACATGTGTTCTGAAAGGACTTCTTGTGTTTAGGCGTTGAAAGAATGAGAAATTCATTAAGTTCAAACACTCCATGCGGCATCTAACTCCATGCGATACCGACACTTATGCAGCAAGCCGGGTATGCGGTCACCATCCTTGGACGCATGACTCTGAAACCGTGGCACATCTTTTCATGGTTTTATCTTTTCTTCCTGACACACTTTAGGTCACATCATACTTTATATCACATCACTGAGAATTTAATTATTCTTCGTCGCCTCAACACTTATCCCGAGGAGTAGACCTAGCCCTGGCTCTATGCGGAATGACTCTATGCGGCATGACTCTATGAGACATGACTCCATGCAGTAAGGATTGTCATGCAACCTGACTTCTCATGCGGCTTTGATCCTTCTTTGCGCATGCGACCCCTTGTACACATTTTATTGGACTAGTTTTGGCTGAATGTTCCTTTGGACTTTATGAGTGGTATGTGTTACTTGGATGACCACAAAAGTATTAGACATATCTATGCGTCATGATCCAACCACTTGTATCCGTGCTGATACACTTACTACGTGCTATGTATTCCTACGTGCTAAGTATTCCTATGCGATTATATTACATGTTTGCACTGCAGTGTACCTATACACTACATGACATATGATATGACTCAATCTACAGCATGGGCGTAAGGGTTAGTCAATGACCAGGCGTGGCTAGGATCTGTTGATTGTTGCATCATGCTGGAGTAAATCTAAATTGAACTATCAAGTGACAAAGTGGATTCGTATCTAGCGCGGCTGTACTATGGTATGTCATATAAGGGGAATACCATGTGACCACGCTATAAGATTTTTGTTAACATTAGGGTTAACTAGGCAAGTAAACTTGTAGAGCATTGGGAGAAAATAGAATCTCGAGACCGTACCTAATTAGCCACCTCCAGTCATCTGAATTGGGGTGTGCAGGCAAGTCCCCATGGATATTGTTTAAGTACTCATTAGTGGATGGCAATATCAAAATACAATATGATACTATGTGATCTATGTGATCTTAGCACGGTGGCCTTACGATGGACCGGTGCATACTACTATGTGCTATGCGACAATTTATGGCTCGGCTAACCCTGCTAGTACCTGGTTCGATCTGAGGATTCCTATGCATAATATCTCTGGGATAGCCCAGACTCCATCTAATAAGACGTACATGTGATTGGACGATTATATAACTGAGCGTGTTTGTACATTGTATCTGCTGTCAAATAGTCTAGTGACATGGACTATCATGGTGCGATGGTTTAACCCTTGTCCTTGTTTGGTTGTAGGGTTAGCTTCTTGTGTCACGATAGGCTATGAACCGAAACTATGAGACAGGAATATATATATATATATATATATATATATACATATATATATATATATATCCTAACCTAGTTTTACTTCTGCATTCGTGCTTCCTTTGTGGTACTTGCTATTTGGGGTCTAACCCTAATGGTTTTGCATGGCCAGGTTTAGAGCCAACATCCGAGTATCAAGTGTACTTCCCCCTGAACAATGGGGGGCACCAGGCGGATGGCCACTGAGGAAAATGAGTGGGTCTCTTCCCTGCTCGTTAATTTACATTCTACTCATTTTGGATGTTTAGCCACCGACACTTGTTAGCCGAGAACCTGGATATTTAGTTCCCTACATGATTATAATTAATCAAACTGTAGATGATCATGGTCATGTACTCTTGTTACTCTACCAGCCTTCTCAATTTTGTATATCTAGTTTCTTGAATGTTATGGCTGGGCGTTTGGGATGCATTACTTCCTTGTCATATACGTTCTATGTTTACTATTCTTATTTGACTGATTGAGACATTAGATGTTATATGTGACCCTAAGTGACTTGCTTGTAGTATGCACCCCTTGTCGAGTTACAGCGATGACCGTCGTACGACATTCTATACATTGTTCGGGAGAGGTGGCCATGTCCGTCTACGTATTCCGGTACTGGGGCGTGACAAGATTTTAGTGGTGGCTAATGCAGGTCTGTGTTTTAGACTTGTGGGGTGTTATGGTCATAGGAGTCTCAATCAAAATTTGTCCCCATTGATATCTTGCTTCATCTTCCTCGATACCACCGCTTGAACTGTTAAACCGCTTGCCTACTTAATTCTTCCCATCCTATTCATGATGGTTCTTGTCCTTTTCTTTAAGGCTTCTTTAGTCGTTGGAGCAAAAGGCATAGCAGGATAGGGTTCCCTTGGGCAACATCGGGAGTTAGCACCTGTTCAGAGTCAAATTCGAATAGAGCCAAAAATTGAACAAGCTGGCACAGTGGAACCAGGAGTGGGATATATCGAGAAACCAGCCCCTAAAATACTTGTACCACCAATAGTACCAGCAGTTCCAGTGGTACTTGATACCCCGACATTGCTAGATATCCTTCAGGGAATGAAGGTTACGCAGCAACACCAGATGGTGGTGCAACAGTATCAGCAGTTTCAACAGCAAGAACATAATATCTTGTTGAGTTAGGGTTTGCAGACGGCCCTAGAAAGAGGATAAAGGACTATTTCGGGGGCATCGGTTAGATTTTGCTGACTTAACCCACGGTACTTCGATGGTATGGAGGACGCCATCATAGCAGATGCTTGGTTACAGGATATTGACGTCATTGTGGTAGCAACAAGGGTTCCGGCTGAAGAACAAGTTGATCATGTTTGATTGCAGCTTCAAGACCTTGCCCATGACTAGTGGACGTCAGTAGAGGTTGGCTTAAGGCATCCTATCTCTTGGGATAGTTTTAGGGCTCAATTTAGGGCTAAATATTTTGGAGTTGTAGCGCAGTATGAGCTCCAACAAAAATTTATCGGTCTCAAGTAGGTTCGTAGAACAGTTGATGGATATGCAGCTGAGTTTTGCAGACTGAGTAGATTCGCTCCAACTTTGGTAGCAGCGGAGTCGGATAGAGCAATGAGGTTCCAGCAAGGACTTCATCTGGAGATTTTACAACTGCTAGAGGGGCACGACTACCAGACTTATGAAGAGGTACTGATAGCAGCTCGGAGGCACGAGCTTACTATACAAAGGTTATCAGTAAGGACATGAGGCCATAAGAGGTTTCATCCTCAGTTTGGAGGAGGAGTTGGAGAAGTAACTCGGACGTTAGCACCATCACCTGGCGTTCGCATCCATGATCTAAAAGATTCGCGACATGTATTGAACTGGAGCTCAAGGCATTGCCAGAGAGTTTATACTCACTGGTAATGGGCTCGTAGGAGTTAGTAGAATATATATAGCGTGTCCGGTCGTAGTGTGTGGGTGTTCACTACCAGTACGATTGATCGAGTTCCCTATGGGTAAATTTGATGTTATCTGAGGCATGGACTAGCTGAGAGACCGTCGTGCTACGATAGATTGCCATAAGGGTAAGATATTATTTAGTATCCCGGGCACAGAAGGTTTCACCTTCGACAGATCTATGGAAGACCAACATGAAGAGAGGATCACAGCGACAACGTTAGTAGAAGAATAACTCCCTTAGATAGTTAAGGAGTTCTTAGACATCTTTCCGGAAGAACAACCAGTAAATAAAAAATATAGAGTTTTGTATAGAATTGATCCCTGGGGCTGGGCCAATATCTTGTAAAGTTTACCAAATGGCACCATCAGAGCTAGACATACTATACCATCATATAGAGGAAATTAAGTCAAAGAAGTTTATTTGAGCCAGTGGATCACCTTGGGTAGCACCAGTGGTTCTAGTAAAGAAGAAGGATGGGTTATCACGTTTATGTATCGACTACAAACAGTTGAACATTGTAACAGTGAAGAACAAGTATCCATTATCAAGGATCGATGATTTGTTAGATCAGCTGAGTAAAGCCAAGGTTTTCTCTAAGATCGATCTTCGATCAGGGTATCATCAAGTAGGAGTTTGGGAGCAAGACATAGCCAAGGCAATATTTAGGTCATGATATGGGTATTATGAATTCTTACTTTTGCCATTTGGACTGACTAATGCTCCAGCGATATTAATGGATTTGATGAACCTCATTTTTATGCCACACCTAGATCAGTTCATGGTGGTTTTCATAGATAAAATTCTTGTTTATTCCAGTAGCGAAGAGGAACATGAGGGGCATCTTCGAAAGGTCGTACAGATTCTAAGAGAACACCAGTTATACTCAAAGCTCAATAAGTGTGAGTTTTGGTTGGATCACGTATCATTCTTAGGTCACATCTTCTCTGGAGAAGGAGTCGCAGTAGATCCAAAGAAGGTTGAGGCCGTAGAGAGTTGACCAGTTCCTAAGACAGTAGCTGAAGTGAGTAGTTTTCTGGGATTGGAGGAATACTACAGAAGGTTCATAACAGACTTTATAAGAATTTAGCACCGCAAAATCGATTAACGCGCAAGGAGACTAAGTTCGACTGGTCAGTAGAGTGCCAGACATCATTTGAAGAATTGAAGAAGATATTGATTTTAGCTCTGATTCTCACGCTTTCAGTAAGTTCTGGAGGGTTCACAGTGTATTGCGATGCATCAGGCAAAGGACTTAGGGTGTGTATTAATGCAACACAGAAGTGTGATAGCTTATGCATCGCGGCAGCTTCGAAATCAGAAGAAAAATTATCTGACTCACGATTTGGAGTTGGCACCGGTAGTATTTGCACTTAAGCTATGGAGTCATTATTTGTATTATGATTGGGTAGAAATATTATAGATCACAAGAGGTTAAAATATGTATTCACCCAGAAGGACTTAAAAATGAGGCAGATGAGGTTACTAGAATTGATAAAATACTATGTTGTGGAACTTCAGTACCATCCAGGCAAGGAAAATATGGTAGTGGATGGTATTAGCAGGAGAGGTAGTATATTTATGTTGACATCACAGTGGCATATCTTAGAAGATCTTCGAGAATTATGAATTGAGATAGTACTTCCATAAGATGTCGGAGTATTGGCTAGTTTATATGTGTAATCTACCATTATAAAGAGGATTAAGGATGCCCTGGTAGAGGATCCGAAAGTTCAGAAGCTTTGGGCCGAATATGAATATGATCTCAGGAATGAGTTGACTATTCATGAAGATGAAACTCTTAGGTTCAAAAATTGTCTCTGTGTACCAAGTGAAGATATCCGACAAGAAGTAATGACCAAGGCGCACAGTTCCCAGTATTCAATTCATCCATGAGGTACCAAGATGTATCAAGACATCAAACAATATTTCTGGTAGAATGGGATGAAGAGGGAGATAACACGATTCGTTTCTCGGTGTTTGGTATGTCAGCAAATGAAGGCCGACCAGCAGATACCAGCAGGATTATTGCAGCCGCTTCCTATTCCGGAGTAGAAATGGGAATATATCATGATGGACTTTGTGACTAGTTTACCTAGATTCCCGATTGGTCGTGATACAGTTTGGGTAATAGTAGATTGTCTCATAAAGTAGCTCACTTTCTTTCCTTCCGAGTAGGACAATCTACAGAGCAGTTAGAAAAAATATACATACAATAGATAGTAAGACAGCATGGCATCCCAGTGAGTATCGTATCAGATCGAGATACTAAGTTCACTTCAAATTTTTAGAAGAGTTTGCAACAGAGTTTGGGCACAAAGATAAGATTTAGTACCGCTTATCACCATCAGACAGATAGGAAATCATAGAGGACCATCCAAACATTGGAGGATATATTGTGAGCTTGTACTTTGGACTTTGGTGGGTCTTGGAAAGATCACCTACATCTAGTCGTATTCTGTACAACAACAGTTATCAGGCCAGCATCCAGATGGCACCCTTCAAAGCGTTGTATGGGATAAAATGTAGGTCACCATTGGCATGGGATGACATCGGCGAGTGAAAGATGTTAGGCCCAAAAATAATCACGCAGACAGTAGAAGTTGTCAAGCAAATCTGAGAGCGACTTTAAGTTGTGCAAGATAGGCATCAACATTGGATATACCAGCATCGTAGGCCATTAGAGTTTTTTGTCAACGACCACATTTTCTTGTGGATTTCTCTAACCCGTGGAGTCATTTGATTCGGGATTCACGATAAGCTGACCACGATACGTCGATCCGTTCAATATTTTAGAGCGGGTAGGCGATGTTGCTTATCGTCTTGCCCTTCCGCCTTCGCTATATGAGGTGTACGATGTATTTCATCTATCTTAGTTACGTAGGTATGTCCCGAATCTGCTTCATATCCTCGACCATTCCGAGCTAGTCGTTGGTACCGACTTGTCTTACGAGGAGCAGCCCATATCTGTAAAACCCCTAATTTTAAAAACTGTATTAACTATTTTAATTAATTATTAAATGATTTATAGTATTTATTAGCTCATTAGTAGAAATATGATTTATTTAATTTTTATTTCTAGGTATTTGTGCAATTAGGGATTTATGGAGCAATTATAAATTTTCCTTAATTTATTCCATGTACGAGATCCTGTGGACGACTGACAGATTAATTTTATGCTCTAAATATAATTTCTAGAATTTTCTATGTATATATATATATATAGTTTATTATAAAATAATAATAGAAAAAGAAAAGAAAATTGAAATGAAATAGATTAGAAAGGAATAAGAAAGAAAAGAATTAGAGAAGAAAGCAATTAGAAAAAAAAAGAATTAGAATTATAAATACTCTAAACCCGACCCTAACATATCTTAAACCCGCATCCCTTAAAACCTTAATACCTACCCGCACCCAAGTGATAATAAGAAACAGCAGCGACAGCTTCACGAACCCCGCAACCCAGCACTGAGCCGAACCCCCCCTGCGTCCCTATATATACATAATGAACTCTCCCCAAAACCCTAACCCTAATCTTCCAGAGCTAGGTCTGACTCCGACCAGAGCTGCCCCGCGACCCCCGCGTCGCCGTTCGAGCAACCCCTCGGCAGCAGTTTGAACCGGGACGTACTAGTGTTCACGCTTCGATTCCCGTGCCACCGCTCGACCAAACTTGACCCCGTCTTCATCGATATGTTCATGACCTAACCTCCTTCCATATTTGTACATTAGTTTACCTTGAACAACGCATAAACCTAGGCGAAAAAAGCGACCAAGTTGGCAAAAAAGGCAACTTTTGGGATCGTAGAAAACTGCTGTAACTACCTATGTTCACGGACTAGTATCTCCCACCACAGAGATCCGAATTTAATTTTTCTTTTTGGTATGTGAACACCACCTAACCTAGTTTATTTCCTGTCAAATATAATATTTTATTTGTTGCTGTATGTAAAATTAAACTAAATTAAAAATCCCGAAAACATACTTTTTCCAAATTCCAGAAATTATGATACGGAGCGCGCCCTGCCAAACGGGACCGCCCCGTCGTGTACCAAAAGGTTCGCACAGTATATCCAGACGTGTGGGCTTTCACGAAAAATGATTTGGACGCGTGTGCGCGTCAGAATCACCCTGTATCCGCAAAAAGTCCCAGTAACGCAACTTTGGCAAAATACCGTGCCATTTAGTGTACGCTCGTCCGAACGGGATGAAACTTGCACCATTGGATTCGTGGTATCGCGCTGGTCCTGTGACCCAAGTTTCATGCGATTATGAGACAGTTGACCAAGTCGTATTTTGGCGGGCCCTACGGTTGACTTTTTGGGCGAATTTGTGTTCGACTCACCGGAATCTAAAATTGGAAGTACCGTTGAGTTCGTATTAACGTTTAGAATTGGTTTGACCTATAATTTGTCCCTTTTAGAGACCTTTACCCCCTAGCATGCTTTTTGGTAAAAAGTGGCCCACTTGTGGACCCCGCTTTGACCCAAAATTACCGTTTTGCCCCTATGTCCAAATTGGATGAAAGGATAGTATTTTATAGCTATCTCGCTTATTCTGGAAACGTTGGTGATATTTATTTCAGCATCCGGAGTCGTTCATTCGGAGGTCGTAGTTCTGACTCTTGGTGTTTGATATCTGGACGTTATATTTTGCATCTCTCTTGCCAGGCAAGATACCTTGCCAAATTGCTTACAGTATTTTGCATGCTTATTATATTTCTGTATATTAATTGCATGTGTAGTTTCTTTCAGTCATTACTATATATTAGATATGTTGACACACACATGACACTTAGTATCATGAGAGGACAATCAGTAGGCGTATGGGCTTTAACCACTCTGGTAAACCATAGTATATAGCTCGTACTACGGTAGTGTGTCGTGCTGGTCGCTACCCCCGAGGTATGTTGATTTCTGTAGATTCGTGCTGGTCGTTACCCCCGAGGTATGTCGATTTCTGATGTCCCCTGACGGGTGTGTGAGTTGTGAGGCTTAGATCGAGTAGCCTACCCTTGCCCATACGTCAAAAAGTTGTCCTCATTTGCATTCATATAGATTGTCTTGTACAACATACTTATATATTTTCAAACATTATGCATGTTTACTGTATTCAAATTGGCATGCTTCTTACGTCCCTCTGAGGACCTGGTCCCTTTCCAGGTGTAGATGTTCATGACATCTACATGACTATTCGCAGGAGCACGGATCAGGACTTACTACTTATCTCTCCCGAGGAGGTCTTACCTTCTGAGCATCAGTGATATATCGCTAGCGAGGGACCGCTTCGCTGATACACTTCTATCATCACCTTATTTTATATTAGAGATTTTATATCCCTCTCTCATTTTACTATTGGTATAGTCATTGGTAGTGGATTTGTCTCCACCCGACTATTAGTTATGGATTATTCAGACTCATTATTCTAGTTTAGTTATTTTCTTTTGTTACTTGTTGTGTGGATGAGATTAGTACTTCTGGGACTTGTGATAATATAAATACCACATGTGAGTTTTATTCATATTACAACATATGTATGTATTATGGTATCCATATATTAGAGTTGCCATATACATACGACTGGCATGATTACGTGTTCCTAGTCCTATATATTTTGGGACTGGGGCATGACATATTTTTGTGGTGGCCCATGCAGGTCGAGAGCATATTGTCTCGGTTATGTTACTGTACCGAGCAAGCCTGCGCATAGGATTAGAATATAGGATCTCATCCACTTAATTATCACCTCACTTGATTTCGTTTCGTATTCTCAATTGATTGCTTGCATTGCATCTTGCGTGATCCCTTCTCTACGTCAATCTTATCTTATCTTTCGTGCTTGATAAGGATTATGAAGATGATTTATACTTAGAATATATACTCTTGTATGCAATAACACTATTAGTTAAATTATTGTAAGTTGGGTAGTATACCTCATAACCTAGTAACACATAGACCTATTGCCCCATTAATAAAGTGTAATTGAATGACACCAACTATAGACTTGCATAAAAAGATAGTGTTTACCCAGACTGTAGAACTTAGAGGCCCATACACCCATTTGGTTGATATTAGACTTAGACAAGAAATTAGTATGGCAACTGTAGAGGTACAACATTGATCTTCTTGGTGAACTTAGATTATTATGTACCTTCCTCCATCATAATCAAGTATACTTATATTTTTACTACCTCGACTTATGCTGTTATTATAGCCTATTTTTGCAAGCTTATTCTTTTATTGAGCTTGTTCATGACATATGTATTATTGGGGGCCCACACTAATATATTGTCTAAATCAGAATCAGTGTATTATGGTCTGATCAACCGTAGTGCACTTGGTTTGCTCTTTGTATCACTACTTTATGTGGATTGAGATATAGTTGACTCAACTTGTTAGACGAATATACTTGCCCTCTAGACTGGTTAGAGCATATCATGTCAGGTACGTAACTGTTCTGATATGAACATGCATATAGGAATTTACCAAAATAAGATTTCAATCCACAACTGCCTTGGCAACTCCCTTTCAAAATTCTCTAATCCCTTTGAATCCCGTACTTGTATTCTATCATCTCCTCCTTGAAATTCTTTTTTGTTGATTTCTGTCTTCCCCTATTTTGGAAAGATGAACATTCGTGCTTAGTATAAGTTGATACACGAATAGTACCAGATATACTCCATAGGCCAAGCACTCATAATGACAAACAGGAGAGTGCAGGCACATGAAGTCGTAGATACAGGTATGACCTTAGTTATATGTGTTATTTCATACTCATGACCCCATTATGACACGAGATCTTAGGTGCATAGTAGACGTAGAATTATATATAAGGTAGTTTAGCAGTTATGAGAATATATTGATATCCTAACTAGATGGCATATCCACGAAGCTAATGGATGACACACGTAGCAGTAATAGTATTCTCTTCCTATCACCATCTTGCCCCTTGGGTGGCTCATCTTCTCTTTCATCTCCATCCCTTATATCGTGCTAAATTCTTCCTATCATAGTCGTATCCTTTCGTGCCATTATAAATTATGTGATTACTTCAACCTCACCCTTATTTGGTTAGTTAAAACATAAATGTGTTAGTAATGATTAATAACTAAAGGATGAGTTCTTAATAATAACCCTTATGTATATGTCCTATAGCAATATCTGTATCCTCTTATTATTTTAAAAACCATGTATAGCATCCCTTAGGCTAATAGAAATTTGTTAGACTGTTTGAATTAGTTCATACTTCCAATAGTTTTATAAAGATTAGTCAAGACCTAAAGTGTTGCCCTAAAACATAGACTATGCCTAGGAAAGATTTGAAGGCACTTGTTACGAACTGACAACTATGACAAATCGCTGACAAAATAGCGACAGCTGCAGCTAGACCGTTGTAGTAGAGTAGTCGAAGTATTTGCAGACATATTGGTCAGGTGGCATGGCAGTATTAGACTACGATACTTGACAGTTATAAAGAAAAATTATGGTTGTGAGATTCAAGACAAGTACCCCAAGATTCTTGACCCAATAAATATATTCGTCTTACAACCTAGACAATAGCCTCAAAAGACTTGACTACTAGTAGAATTCTTGTAAGTTGGGTAGTATAGACGAGTTAGAGGATAATAGAATAGTGTATGGACAATAAATGAGGAAGTGTTAGAAAGACAGACCAAAACTATTATGAATATGGGTTAGTGTCAATTTCGAGGACGAAATTTTTGTAAGTTGGGTAGAATGTAAAATTCCTAATTTTAAAAATCGTATTAAATATTTTAATTAATTATAAAATGATTTATAGTATTTATTAGCTCATTAGTAGAAATAGAATTTATTTAATTTTTATTTCTAGGTATTTGTGCAATTAGGAATTTATGGAGCAATTATAAATTTTCCTTAATTTATTCCATGTACGAGACCCTGTGGACGACTAATAGATTAATTTTTTGCTCTAAATATAATTTCTAGAATTTTCTATGTATATATATATATATATATATATATATATATATATATATATATATATAGTTTATTATAAAAGAATAATAGAAAAAGAAAAGAAAATAGAAATGAAATAGATTTGAAAGGAATAAGAAAGAAAAGAATTAGAGAAGAAAGAAATTAGAAAAAAAGGAATTTGAATTCTAAATACTCTAAACCCCTAACATATCCTAAACCCGCAACCCTTAAAACCTTAATACCTACCCGTACCCGCGTGATGATTAGAAACAGCAGCGGCAGCTTCACGAACCCCGCAACCCAGCGCTGAGCCGAACCTCCCTCCCCCCCCCCCCGCGTCCCTATATATACATAATGAACTCTCCCTAAAACCCTAACCCAAATCAATCCCTTCTACCCAGAAACCCTGTCTGTCGCTTCCAGAGCCAGCTCCGACGCCGACCAAAGCAGCCGGAGCCGCCCCGCGACCCCCGCGTCGCCGTTCGAGCAACCACGCGGCAGCAGTTTGAACAGCGACGTACCTGTGTTACGCTTCGATTTTTGCACCACCACTCGACCAAACTCGACCCCGTCTTCACCGGTATGTTCATGACCTAACCCCCTTCCATATCTGTATATTAGTTTACCTCAAACAACGTGTAAACCTAGGCAAAAATAATGACCAAGTTGGCAAAAAACGGCAACTTTTGGGATCGCAAAAAACTGCGGTAACTACCTATGTTCACGGACTCGTATCTTCCACCACAGAGATCCGAATTTGATTTTTCTTTTTGGTATGTGAGGACTACCTAACCTAGTTTATTTCCTGTCAAATATAATATTTTATTTGTTGTTGTATATAAAATTAAACTAAGTTAAAAATCCTAAAAACATACTTTTACAAATTCCAGATAAATTGCGATACAGAGAGCGCCCCGCCAAACGAAACTGCCCCATTGTGTACCAAGTGTACCAAAAGGTGCGCACAATATACCCAGACGTGTGGACTTTCGCGAAAATTGATTTGAACTCGTGTGCGCGTCAGAATCACCCCGTATCCGCAAAAGTCCCCGTATCGCGACTTTGTAAAACACTGCGCCATTTAGTGTACGCTCGTCAGAATGCGACAAAACTTGCGCCATTGTCTAAAACTAGACTATGCCTAGGAAAGAGTTGAAGTCACTTGTTATGAACTGACAACTATGATAAATCACTGACAAAGTAGCGACAGCTGCAGCTAGACCGTTGTAGTAGAGTAGTCGAAGTATTTGCAGACATATTGGTCAGGTGGCATGGTAGTATTAGACTACGATACTTGACAGTTACAAAAAAAAATTATGGTTGTGAGATTCAAGACAAGTACCCCAAGATTCTTGACCCAATAAATATATTCGTCTTACAACCTAGACAATAGCCTCAAAAGACTTGACTACTAGTAGATTTCTTGTAAGTTGGGTAGTATAGACGAGTTAGAGGATAATAGAATAGTGTATGGACAATAAATGAGGAAGTGTTAGAATTACAGACCAAAACTTTTAGGAAGCACTGCTAGATAATAATGTAGTGTAATAGCTATAATAATTATTATGAATATGGGTTAGTGTCAATTTCGAGGACAAAATTTTTGTAAGTTGGGTAGAATGTAAAACCCCTAATTTTAAAAACCGTATTAACTATTTTAATTAATTATTAAATAATTTATAGTATTTATTAGCTCATTAGTAGAAATAGAATTTATTTAATTTTTATTTCTAGGTATTTGTGCAATTAGGAATTTATGGAGCAATTATAAATTTTCCTTAATTTATTCCATGTACGAGACCCTGTGGACGACTAATAGATTAATTTTTTGCTCTAAATATAATTTCTAGAATTTTCTATATATATATATATATATATATATATATATATATAGTTTATTATAAAAGAATAATAGAAAAAGAAAAGAAAATAGAAATGAAATAGATTAGAAAGGAATAAGAAAGAAAAGAATTAGAGAAGAAAGAAATTAGAAAAAAAAAGAATTAGAATTCTAAATACTCTAAACCTGACCCTAACATATCCTAAACCCGCACCCCTTAAAACCTTAATACCTACCCGCACCCGCGTGATGATAAGAAACAGCAGCGGCAGCTTCACGAACCCCGCAACCCAGCGCTGAGCCGAACCCCCCCCCCCGCGTCCCTATATATACATAATGAACTCTCCCCTAAACCCTAACCCTAATCAATCCCTTCAACCCAGAAACCCTGATTGCCGCTTCCAGAGCCAGCTCCGACGCCGACCAGAGCCGCCGGAGCCGCCCCGCGACCCCCGCGTCGCCGTTCGAGCTACCCCGCGGCAGCAGTTTGAACAGCGATGTACCTGTGTTCATGCTTCGATTTTCGCACCACCGCTTGACCAAACTCGACCCCGTCTTCACCGGTATGTTCATGACCTAACCTCCTTCCATATCTGTACATTAGTTTACCTAGAACAGCACATAAACCTAGCGAAAACAGTAACCAAGTTGGCAAAAAATGGCAACTTTTGGGATCGCAAAAAACTGCGGTAACTACCTATGTTCACGGACTCGTATCTCCCACCACAGAGATCAGAATTTGATTTTTCTTTCTGGTATGAGAGGACCACCTAACCTAGTTTATTTTCTGTCAAATATAATATTTTATTTGTTGCTGTATGTAAAATTAAACTAAGTTAAAAATCCTAAAAATATACTTTTTCCAAATTCTAGAAAAATTAGGATACGGAGAGAGCCCCGCCAAACGGGACCGCCCCGTCGTGTACCAAGTGTACCAAAATGTGCGCACAGTATACCCAGACATGTGGGCTTTCGCAGAAATTGATTTGGACGCGTGTACGCGTCGGAATCACCACGTATCCGCAAAAAGTCCACATATCGCGACTTTTGCAAAACACCGCGCCATTTAGTGTACGCTCGTTAGAACGCGACAAAACTTGTGCCATTGGATTCGTGGTATCGCGCTGGTCCTGTGACCCAAGTTTTACACAATTATGAGATAGTTGACTAAGTCGCCTATTGGCGGACCCCACGGTTGACTTTTTGGGCGAATTTGTGTTCGGCTCACCAGAATCCAAAATTGGAAGTACCGTTGAGTTCGTATTGATGTTTGGAATTGGTTTGACCTTTAATTTGTCCCATTTAGAAACCTTTACACCCTAGCACCCTTTTCGGTCCAAAGTAGCCCACATGTGGACCCCGCTTTGACTCAAAATTACAATTTTGCCCCTATGTCCAAATTGGACGAAAGGATAGTGTTTTCTAGCTATCTCGCTTATTCTGGAAATGTTGGTGATATTTATTTCAGCATCCGGAGACGTTCATTCGGAGGCCGTAGTTCTGACTCTTGGTGTTTGACATCTAGACTTTATATTTTGTAGCTCTCTTGCCAGGCAAGATACCTTGCCAAATTGCTTACAGTACTTTACATGCTTATTATGTTTCTGTATATTCATTGTATGTGTAGTTTCTTTCAGTCATTACTATATATTAGATATGTTGACACACACATGATACTTAGTATCATGAGAGGACAATCAGTAGGCGTATGGGCTTTAACCACTCTGGTAAACCATAGTATATAGCTCTCACTACGGTAGTGTATCGTGCTGGTCGCTACCCCCGAGGTATATCAATTTATGATGAGTCGTGCTGGTCGCTACCCCCGAGGTATGTTTATTTCTGATGTCCCCTGACGGGTGTGTGAGTTGTGAGGCTTAGATCGAGTAGCCTACCCTTGTCCATACGTCGAAAAGTTGTCCTCATTTGCATTCATATAGATTATCTTGTACAACGTACTTATATATTTTCAAATATTATGCATGTTTACTGTATTCAAATTGGCATGCTTCTATGTATCTTGTTACGTCCCTCTGAGGACCTGGTCCCTTTCTAGGTGTAGATGTTCATGACTATTCGCAAGAGCACGGATCAGGACTTACTACTTATCTCTCCCGAGGAGGTCTTACCTTCTGAGCATCAGTGATATATCGCTAGCGAGGGATCGCTTCGTTGATACACTTCTATCATTACCTTATTTTATATTAGGGATTTTATATCCCTCTCTCATTTTAGTATTGGTATAGTCATTGGTAGTGGATTTGTCTCCACCTGACTATTAGTTTTGGATTATTCAGACTCATTATTCTAGTTTAGTTATTTCCTTTTGTGACTTGTTGTGTGGATGAGATTAGTACTTCTGGGACTTATGATAATGTAGATACCACATGTGAGTTTTATTCATATTATAGCGTACGTATGTATTATGGTATCCATATATTGGAGTTGTCATATACATACGGCTGGCATGCTTACGTGTTCCTAGTCCTATATATTTTGGGACTGGGGCGTGACAATATCCATTTTGGAACGAAGGGGGAAGATGCTCAAGAATCGGACTATTCATCTTGTCCGAGTTGCTTGGGGTCATCACCTTGTGGGAGAGTCGACGTAGGAGCGCGAGGATGATATCCGGTCTCGGTATCTGAACCTATTCGACTCAGAAGGTATATTCATTCTTATGCCTTCATATCTCGAATCTCGTGATTCGTTTATCCATGCTATGTGACATTGTATCTTTATATGCTTGAATTTGATTGCATGATCTTGTAGATAGTGTAGTGCTTATTCTGATTTCTCTAGTTAGCCTTGGGTTTGAATTCCGAGGACGAAATTTTTCTAAGGAGGGTAGAGATGTCATTCCCCGTTCCCGAAATACGTATTTTAGGATATATTTATTTCTTATTTGTATTTATTTCCGCTTAGAGTATTTCTTGCTCGCATGATCAATAGGTTGCATGCTTGGAGACTAGACCCATTCTTTGGTTTAGTATGGTTCATGGTTTATTTGTGGGTAAGTTTATTCATGAATTTGAACCTAGCTATATAAGCTAACTTGTTTCTCTCTCTTCCTTCATTCTTTATTTTCCCTCTTTCTTTTATTTCTAGGCAAGTACCACCTTGCACACCATAAAGAGATCCCATAATTTTTGATTCTTGCTTTTTCTTGCATTTTATTAGTTTATTATGTGCTTATGATAATTCTAAACACTTTTAGTGCTTGGAGTTTTCGGTTTTTATGGGTGGATTTCTGTAGATCTACTTTTATAACTTAGGGTTTCATGGGGTTTTTGTGTTTTTTGAGGTTTTGATCTACAAAAACATAGTATTTTCGAAAAATAGTTTTTGGGAACGATGAGCACTTCATTTCGAGTGTTTTTTATTTTGGTTCACTCAATTCGGAGTTAAACGTAGTTTTTATGAAGAAAATAAAATTTTAGTTTTGGAGATTCCTCCATATCTGAACCTGTTGTTTGGAACGATGAAGGTATCATACGGCTAGCACCATATACGGCAAAGAGGGCTATGCGGCATGAAGATGCTATGAGGCCTGAACTCTTTGTCGTATACCAGCATGCATCCATCTCTTTTGGAAGCATGACTAACTAATACACATGTGTTCTGAAAGGACTTCTTGTGTTTAGTCGCTGAACGAATGAGAAATTTGCTCAGTCCAAACACTCCATGCGGTATCGAACTTCATGCGACACCGACACTTATGTGGCAAGCAGGGTATGCGCCCACCATTATTGGACGCATGACTCTGAAACCGTGGCACATCTTTTCATGATTTTGTCTTTTCTTCCTAACACACTTTATGTCACATCACACTTTATGTCACATCACTGACACTTTAATTATTCCCCGTTGCCTCATCACTTATCCCGATGAGTAGACCTAGCCCGGGCTCTATGCGGCATGACTCTATGCACCATGACTCCATACGACCAGGATTGTCATGCGGCCTGACTTCTCATATGTCCTTGATCTTTCTGTGCATGCGACCCCTTGTGCATATTTTATTGGACTAGTTTTGGTTGAATGTTCCTTTGGAATTTATGAGTGGTATGTGTGACTTTGATGACCACAAAAGTATTAGACCTATCTATGCGTCATGACCCGACCACTTGTATCCGTGCTGATACACTTACTACGTGCTATGTGTTCCTACGTGCCAAGTTTTCCTACGCGATTATATTATATGTTTGCACTCCGGTGTACCTATGCGCTACGTGACATATGATATGACTCAATGTCCATCATGGACGTAAGGGTTAGTCAATGACCAGGCGTGGCTAGGATTTGTTGATTGTTGTATCAAGCTGGGGTGAATCCAAATTGAACTATCAAGTGAAAAAGTAGATTCGTATCTAGTGTGGTCAAACTATGGTACATCATATTAGTGGAATACCATCTGACCACGTCATGAGATTCCCATTAACATTAGGGTTAACTAGGCAACTAAGCTTGTAGAGCATTGGAAGAGAATGGAATCTCGAGATCGTGCCTAACTATCCACCTCTAGTCATCTAAATTGGGGAGTGCATTTAAGTCCCCAAGGATATTGTTTAAATCCTCATTAGTGGATGGCAATATCGGAATACTATATGATACTATGTGTTCTATGTAATCTTAGCATATTGGCCTTACGAGGGACCGGTGCATACTACTATGTGCTATGCGGTAATTTGTTGCTCGACTAACCCTGCTAGTACCTGGTTCGATCTGAGGATTCTTATATGTATAATATCTCTGGGATAACCCATACGACATCTAGTAAGCCATACAAGTGATTGGCCGATTATATAACTGAGAATGTTTGTGCATTGTATCTGCTGTCAAATAGTCTAGGGAAATGGACTATCATGGTGCGATGGTTTTACCCTTGTCCTTGTTTGATTATAGGGTTAGATTGTTGTGTCACGATAGGCTATGAACCGAAACTATGAGACATGACTATATATATATATACACATATATATATATATATACATATATATATATATATATATATATATATATATATATATATCTATTTCATAACCTGGCTTTATTTTTGGATTCGTGCTTCCTTTGTGGTACTTGCTATTTGGGGTCTAACCCCACCGGTTTTGCATAGCTAGGTTTAGAGCCAGCATTCAAGGATAAAGCGTACTTCCCCCTGAACAATGGCGCGCACCAGACGGATGGCCACTGAGGAAAATAAGTGGGTCTTTTCTTCCCTGCTCGTTAATTCATATTCTACTCATTTTGGACGTTTAGCCACCGGCACTTGTTAGCCATGAATCTGGATATTTAGTTCCCTACATTATTATAATTAATTAGACTGCAGCAGATCATGGTCATCTACTCTTGTTACTCCGCCATCCTTCTCAATTTTTTACAGCTGGTTTCTTGAATGTTGTGGCAAGGCGTTTGGGATGCCTTATTTCCTTGTCATATACGTTCTATGTTTACTGTTCTTATTTTACTGATTGAGAAGCTTTTTTATGTGACCCTAAGTGGTTTGCTTGTAGTATGCACCCCCTTGTCTAGTTACAGTCGTGGCCACCGTATGACGTTTTATACCTTGTATGGGGGAGTTGGCCATGTCCGTCTCAGTATTCCGGTACTGGGGCATGACCTTCACATACGCTTACTCATTGTTCTCCCCACCCAATGCTCTATGCATGTTATATCCACAACACGTTTTAATTACTACACCGAGACAGAATGCAAGTATCGACGTCGTAAGTTCATAGTTTATCGCAGCACAATAATCCAATCCTACAACCAAACAAGGACAAGAATTGGGCCACCACACCATGATAGTCTATGTTCCTGGACTACTAATAACTCCTAAGTCTGCTAACATGCATCTCTATTAGCAGTTATATCCTATCCAACGCACGTCCCATACGTACCGGTGGCCAGCCGAATACGGAAGTCCATGTCCTACATGAGACTCAAAACTCATGTAAAAAGTGTCACGACCAATGAAATACCTTAACTCATAGGGTGGTCTCGTAAAACTAGGTCAATATGCATAATATAAATAAAAATAAAAGACGACGCCACCATCGTTACACCCAAGTCTTTCTTGGATGCATAATTTTATATAGCAAAATAAATGAAAATGAACAACAGAAAATAAATATGCAGCAAAGGAATGTAACTAAATAGTACTATGGCAAGATATTCTTGCCTGGCAAGCAAGCGGTGTAGTGTAGACGTCCAGACGATGATCCCAAGGAACCGAAAAGTAGGGGCTCTGAATGAACTTCTCTGGATGCTGAAATAAACATCACCAACGTGTCCAAAATCCGGAAGATAGTCAGAAAACACTATCCTTTCGTCCAAATTGGACACAGGGGAAAACGATAATTTTTGACCAAAGCGGGATCCACTTGTGGCCCACTTTGCACATAAATACGTGCCAGGAGTAAGGGTCTCTAAATGGGACAAATTATAGTTCAACCAAATCCTATATGTCGAAACTAACTCAATAGTATGTCCAATTTTGGATTTCGGCGAGTCGATCACAATTTCTTCCATCGAGTCAACCATGGGGCCCGCGAATATGCGGCTCGGACAACTATCTCAGAATTGCGTGAAACTTGGTTCACAGGACCAGCGTGATATCATGAATCTATTGGCGCAAGTTTCGTTGCGTTCTGATGAACATGCACAAACTAATGGGGAAATTTGTAAAATACTAGTTGATTCCGACATACACACATGTCCGAATCAACTTCAGCGAAATTCCATACGCCAGAAATACCATACGCTCATTTCAGTGCAATTGGTACACGATGAGATGGTCCCGTTTGACGGAGCGTACTCCGTATCGCAAAATTTTTGCTTTTTAAAAACATAGTTTTTGGTCATTTTAGATTCAGAATAATTTAACCATCATTGCAAAATAATAAAAAACTAAAAGAACGTGAATAATTTTGGTTATATTATGAATAAGTCCCTTCAAATATATTTAAAAAAATATTAAATGGGTTGGTAAAAAACTGGACATCTACAGGGGTACATGGACTAATTTTCTGAACTATTTTTGTACAGATTTTTGTCCAACTTTTGATCGACTTTTCGATCAATCCAGAGAGCCTAAATTCGTTCTACAAGAAATGATTACTAGAGGGTATGAAGAAATCGTTCGAGAAAAGATCACGAAATGAGAGAGATACATTATCTGAAAGTCGGGGTCGTGGAGTAGTCTGTGATGCGCGTGTGGGGTGCGTAGTCGACTGTCGGCCAACGATTTCTCAGTCTGGGGCAGCGGTTAGGCGTGTGCCTGAGGTCACGGAGGAAGAGGAGAGGGAGAATTAGGGTTTAGGCTTGATGCATTGACTTATATATAGGGGAGAAGTAGAGGGGAAGTCGGTCTCCGCGGGTGAGGGCCGGATGAACGGGTTAGAATAGGATTTGGTTTTGGGTTATAATAGGATTTGTGTGTGTGCGTGTTTGTGTTGGGGTTGGTTTATTTCGGTGGTGGTCTTACTTTTCCTTTGCTTTCCTTCTTTTCCTTTCCTTTGTTTTTTTTCTTTTTCTTTTCTTTTCTTTTATATTAACATCCTTATTAATTATTATATTTACTATTATTTTTATAAAATATTTATTTTAGTTTATTTATTTATTATTAGTATTAAATTATATATCATTATTTTTAATTATGTTTTTACAAAATACATCATTTTGATTAGTATCATTCCTATTATTTCTATTTATTTTTATTGCCATTTATTGGTATATTGTCAATACATATTATTATTTTTATTTTTAAATAAAAAATTCTTAGAAAATTAGTGGATGTTACACGGAACGTGTTACGGCCCCTGGAGAAGAGCCTCCGACGCTTGTTCAGACACTCTCCACACCTTCACCGACTTATCGAAGCTTTCACTGTATACAATGTAGCTTGCAACCACACCGTCCTCTCCCCCACAGTTGCTCCAATCCTCTTCAACAAACAAGCACTTCACCGACCACATAGGTATTGTTTGTTTCCATGGATTGAATTTTCTTAGAATGTAGTTAGTTTAGTTCCAGTTGCCAAACCTATAGGTATTGTTTGTTTCCTCTATTATTCTTAAAGTTTTTTATTTTTATTTTATAATTTGAGGAATAAATTTATGGTCTTGTTGGCAGTTGACTAACTAGTTCTAGGACACTACCTATTCTACTCCTTAATAACCATGGATTGAGACTGGCTTTTATTTCATAACCTTGAGATATTTCTCTATATTTGTGTAATTTTACCTCAGGTCCATAGAATATGAGGAAAATATTGAGGTATAACTTTTGAGATTTTATGTTTTAACTCTGATAGGTTCTTTGGATCTCTTCTAGGATAATTAGTTAACATAAAATGAATTATGGTTAGGCTACTGGGAAAGTTTATCTGTTCAAGCTTCAGAGAGAAGGTGGCCTTTTTGTTCCCTTCTTGGTGTTGGGCTCATTATGACAATGACCAGCAATCGTGTATTTGGTGCTCTCAAGATCTGGTCCTATCTCTTTTTCTTAATCTCATTGGTCATTATGTTACAAATTGAATCTAGTACATATTTTTGGATAAATTTAATTGTCGATCTGAGTGTTATATTTTTTGGTTAGCGTCATGGTTGTTAGTTGACCCTACATTTTGGATAAAATGAGTTTAGCTCTGATACCATGTGACAATGGAGAAAAGGAAGGATAAATATTCTCCATTGTCAATGTTAAGACAAACTTTGGATTGTGTCTAGATTACTAGTTTACACATATTGTTTCACATGATGACGTTCGTCAAACTTTTTGTTATGTATACCAATTACTTATATACATGTCAAAATAGTAAGGCTTGATAAGGATACTAGTTCAAGTCGCAAAATAGCCTATCTATATACTTTGTTTAAGTCCGGTACATTTTGACCCTTCCCGTACCCTCTATTAGCTTTGCATGTAATTATCATAGTCCCTTGGTGCATGGATGGCATCAAAAGAAATGTCTTCTTTTAACTTTCTAAGTATAACAAAATAGAATTTTTATGGGATCAATGAGATTTGAGGCAAAATTTTGAAACAGAAAAAAAAATAATAATAAGCACATGTACATGCTTTATGTATCTAACAAATATTATTCATGAAAATTTCCTGATTTATTTTGTTCATGAAAAATTCTTTAGCTTAAAAGATGTGCATATTGATGTATATTTCCCATGTTAGGTAACTATATGAATACCTGATTTATTTTATTCATGAAAAATTTATTCTATAACATATGAAGGATGTTGCTATACAACATGTGGTTGAAGCTAAATAGGAATTTCTCTACTCTGACAACAGATAGCACTGCTTCCTATTATTTTAAGTTCTATTGTGTTTATGCTTAGCATATGCAGTTCTTTTATGATAGACGTAGTTTTATTTCTCTAAAAGCTTTGGCGTGTACTAGATTCCTAGATCACTTGTATCTATATATAAAAACTATTATTATTTGTTGCCTTCTGCAAAAAATTTACTTCTTGTAGATTTGTTCTTTCTTTTTTATTTTTGTATCTAGTGTTGATGTGGGTGATGGGCGGTCCTTGAGATCTTTTTTTTTTTGAAGGTGTAGTAACCTTACAGGTACAACAACATATTTTCATAGGCAATGAATTAAACCTTTATAAATGTAGCTGAAATGTGTTCGTATGTAGGTCTTCTTTTGCAAGTACACATATAATCTTTGCAAGAAAATGGCACCTCCTCTTGTAACTCTTCTTTTCTGCAGAACCTGAAATATGGTATATAGCCTTGCGAAACATCAATCTCATTATGCAGAAACGGCCTACAATATTGGCCCATGAAATTAAGGTGAACTCAAATAAGCATTGTTAGTAAACTCTCTAAAGATTGTTTTTGTTATTTTTGTTATTTGATTGATTAGTTTCATTCTCAATATTGGTATGTCGGTCTTCTTTTGCAAGTACAATGATCCAATTTATATTAAAATAGAGAAACTAGATATTATGATAAAGCTTGCTTCTGATCGGAACATAGACCAGGTACAAATGCTAATATCTCTTAATTAATTCTTTCCGTCGTCACCTTTTCATGACTTTTGCATCTATAATGGTGTAATAATTACTTTTATATATCTCAGGAAGTACCTTGGTTTACTATATTTGTCCTAAAATTACCTTACTGAACCTAATTTGATGGGACTTTACTATAAATAAATAGGTGGACCCTCGGAAACTTTTCAACTAACTAAGAACAAGCATGTTATTGGAATTTGGAACTATAATTCCCAATAAAAACTGGTGCCATGTGACACCAGCACAACCTTTAAGATTGAGGCTGGAGTCATTGCGGAAGTATGCGTTTTAAGTGAAAGGACAAGGATTTATTTTAAAAAATTGTGTATCAGAAGTCTTGTTAGGATGTGCACAGACTCGTACATGGTGTTGTACAAATTCATGACCTTCAGGCATGGGGTTCTGAAAGTTGCCCTGATGTTATTAAGCATATTGCTTGATATAGTAATTCTATTGCAATTTTACCATATCAAATGAATAGAAAATTAACCCTTGTTAATTGGAATGAAAATGGATACTTCATTTATTGGGCATCTCTATGACAACTTCATAAAGCTTCTTTATATAGGTACTCTTGGTTGTATCTTATATCACATGAACAGATGGATATACTGGATTTAACAGGGCATTTGCATGGTGAAAGAATTAAGTACTTCATTAGACCTTCATACAAAAACTACGAGTTTGTGAAGTCATAATAGTTAATTGACATGTATTTTGTTGCTAGTCCTATTTAAAGGAAGTGCTTCAAATTTTCTTTAAATGACTTGTGTTCTTTTTGTAATTCTTGTTTGTGGGAAATATGAGTTTGTGAAGTATTAACATAAAATTTGTCAATTGTTAAATGTTGAATGGTCTTATGCAATTAAATTCCTCTCGATTAAAATACCCATTTTTATTCTTTTGTATCTATCATCAAGAGATTTTCTGGTACACAATTTCTACTTTACATAGATACTTATTTCTAGCTTTTCTTCCAATACTTGGGCTATGACTAGAATTTTCTCTCTCAGTTCTGATTATTGCATCTTGTCCTGGGTTGTGTCACGGTTGTGTCAGTTTATTGAAGAAGGTATAGAAAATCAAGAAGTGCTTGTGAAGAAACTCAGGAAGCAGCTTTCAGCTACTGTTATATAGGAACATCCAATTGAGCTATGTAATATTGTGGTCTCTCTTGTCTTAGAAAACAATAGGGGTATGCAAAGTTCTTGTCCATTTTTTCGTTTCCTTTTTGTCAGATTTTTAGTTGGTCATATGCATATCATGTGTTAGAATTGTGATATTATTTGAGTATTCATTTTGTAATGGTAGTTTATAATTATATATCTTGATTAGAAGCATAGGAAATTTTAGGAAAAATTTAGATGATATATAGCAGATATGTACTTTGATCAATTCCAAGGGGTTTGGGGTTTCACCTCCCAGTTTTTGATAAATATAAATTCCTTAATGTCACGACCCGCACCCGGTATAGGGGCACGAGAGCGTGGGTACGTCCAGCCTACGCTGCAGCATCGGCGGTAGAACGCTGTCTAGGTCACAATAAATACTAACATAACTTATACCTGTCAATGATATCAATCTCCATAAGGAGGACAATATACATCTCACTATATCTCATAATGTAAACTCAATCACAACCACTATAAGAGTATAAAGGCACGATAAGAGATGAGAAGAATGATATAGTAAAATATTATGTCTCAAAATATAGATAAACCACAATCTAGCTATCCAACACAAGTCTCCACAAGTCTCCAATTAAACTTAACATAAGTCTAAACATAAATTGAAATAAACCTTAATAAGTCTCAGATGCATAATATAAGTACTATCTAGATAGCAACAGGTAATGTCTCATCTAAAGGAATAGTCTCCTCTAAGATCTCTGGTGTGTAGTCTGCATCTATACCCGGTCCATAGTGTGTAGTACAGAACTCCTCAAGATCCTCTGGAAAATTATCTAGTCAGGATTGGAACGAAGTACAAGCACTAACAGCAGTTCCACATATATTGACAAAAACTATAACACAGTGTAAAAAAATACAAGACAGATATGAATAACTGGCAATAAGAAATACTGGAATAAGGGAATGCTGGAATAAAGAAATACTGGAACATCATCATCAATATACATCTAGCAATGAAATAGAAATACAAGTACACGCAAGAAAAATGAACTGATATAAAAGTGTGTACAAGAATAATAACTAGAACATGTGGAGATGCTAGATCAATATACTAGAGATACATGTCAAGAATCATCTAACTAAGTGTGTGAAACATCAGCATATCATGTGATCGGCTTGGGACTGATCAGGCTCATTACATATGATTAGCTATCATCCCTGAGGTCACGCTAACCATCCGGATAGCTATGATGCGAGTAATAGTCAGGCTAACCACATGTAATAGCTATGAGGCATGTAATGGTTAGGCTGCACCGACGTGAGGTGTGGGTAAGCTATGATGCATGTAAAGTTTGGGTATGATCACATAAGCAACTAATATTTCCCCGTTTTCCCCAGCTAGCACGATGGATTCCAAATCACGACTCCTCGTGATAGGTCTCGATAATGCCAACTCGTGTAAATAACAGTGTCAGAGTCATGTACGCTATACAACAAGAATTATTGAGATAATCAACATAATGGAAATTGTCAGAGAATGTACTCGCCTGTGGTCCTTAGCTGGCAATACCAATATCCGGGTTCCAAAGTATCGTCGGAATGATCCAACAGTCCTATAGACATATCATATAATTCAATATTGCATCAGACATTACACTAACACACACAATTAAAACACAATGATCTAAGAGACTGCACTAGGGGTGTCACTTCTGTCGTTGCTGTGCATAACAGACAGTCAGTGGTACGGTCTTGCCAGTACGTCAGTGTACATATGGCAGTCTGCTATCATGCTACAGGGTCATAGGTCGATGTAACTACGGGGTATCCGTGGTCACATTCAAGACATCTAGTACATATAATACATAGTACATAATATGAACTAACATATATCATAATACTAGTTAATTTTACATATAATAGATATACGTATATACATACTTAATAGAATTTATACTATGCACGTATATACATATTTTAAACATGTACTAGGGATACACGTATAATACATATACGTATGTTTTATACTAAGTGAGAATTATACTATTTATATGCATATACATTAATATACATTTAGAAATATATTCATACGTATGCCAATACGTATATACCAACTATATATATATCCATATAACCACAATATACGTATACTAAACCATGGCTAAATATGTATGCAATACGATAAAGATCTATGCATATGCGTGTATGTTTACATGCACGAGAGAGGGGACTCAAACCTGAGTACGTTGAATGAGTCGTGTGCGTCGAGGTCATCGCGGAGTCGAAGTCGTTCAGTCGAGCGGGTCAGGCCTCCGGTCGTGTGCAGGCGACTTCTGGCGGTTGACAGCGGGGATGGCGAGGTCCGGCGCTGTACAGGTCAGGCGGAGATGGCTGCAGGGATCGTCCAGCGGTTGGGATGGTTGTCATCATATGGATGAGGCACTGCCGGGGTCGAGAAAGTTCGGTTCAGTCGAGGTAAAGTCTTCATCATGTTCAGCGAGGTCTGGTGGATAGGGTTGAAGTTCAGTTGTTGCTGCGCGTCTCAAGCAAGGGCTCTGAGCAATCGAGTCTCCGGCGAAGGACGAGGCAGTACGGGGTGCTGGTGTCGTTGGCCACGGGTCAGTTCGCCGAACCCTGGGGCTGTCTCGAGGCAAAGCGGAGGGGTTCAGGCATGGTGTAGTGCTCTCAGGCGAACGACGTTCAGTCCGGCGTAGGTGGCATCGACTCCGGTCGGTCAGCGGACAGGAAGGGTGAGGCTCCGGTCGTGGGTTGAAGGATGGGGACGATGGGAATAGGGTTCGGCTGATGACTATTAGCTAGGTTTGAGAAAAAAAAGGAAAACACAAGGAAAGGAATATTTATATGCAATGGGTTTGGGTTGACCTAGGAATAGGCTTGGTCAAAGCCCTCTTGGGGTTGGGCCTTGCCATGGATATTTCAATGGCTAGGATTTAAATGAATTCAAAAGAAATTGCTTGAATGCATTGGTTCAATGGTTTGAAGCCATGGTTCAAGGAGGTTGATGTTAAATTACACACTCCTGAGAATTATAGAAAAATACACGTGAAGGAGAATTTGGGTTACTTACGTGTCGTGTCCAATGGGGTGGATACCTTAATGCATTTGTGCACCAAGGTGCCCAACAATTGGAAAATTATACAAAGTTGGGTTTATGGTTTAATTAATTAAAATAAATGCAAGTGGTGTTCTAAAATTAATTAGAAGTACAAGGGACTAAATTTAAGTGGGACATAAGGGTCATCAATGAAATAGACTTGGAATAGAATATTATCCTAATTTGGGTTGTTCAAAATAGGTCGAGGTTGTGTCTCCAATTTCGATTGGAACATACAAGGGTACAAAGTTAGATTTATATAGAATTAAATACAATCAGTTGCGACGAATGTTGTACGTCTAAAATGAAGTACAACATGGCATGGTTATGAGTCACACAAGGATCAAAATAACAGTTTGGCACGTCTAGGACAAGGGTGTAAAATCTGTTGGAAGATAATGGCTAGCTTAGCGCTTTAATTATCGAAGCAACGGTAAAGTGCAACAATCAAATAAAATCATAATTATTAAATATAATTAATTATCATGCAATCATTTATTCATTAATTATGAAAAGACAAAAATACCCTTAATATGAAAAGTGGGGGTGACAAGTCTACCCTCCTTAAAAGAATTTTGTCCTCGAAATTAAAATGAACTAGCACAATGACAAACAATCAAACAAAGAATTATACCTCAAGTCTCAAAGAGATACGGATACTGCTCGCGCATTTCGTCCTCTCTCTCCCAAGTTGACTCTCCTGGAGAGGGATTTCTCCATGCGACACGAACCAAAGGAATAGTCTGGTTCCGCAATACCTTCTCCCTACGATCCAAGATCTCAACGGGTTGTTCAGGATAGCTGAGCGTCGGTCCAACTTCAATCTCCGAGTAATCTAATACGTGACTAGGATCTGCCATGTACCATCTCAGCTGCGACACGTGGAACACGTCATGCACTCCTTCTAGAGCAGGCCGCAAGTCAAGTCTATAGGCCACTGTACCGACCCTTGCAAGAATACTGAAGGGCCCGATGTATCGTGGACTAAGCTTTCCGCCTCTGCCAAAACGAATCGTGACCCGTGTCGGAGAAATCCGTAGGAACACCAAATTGCCAACCTAGAACAAACAATCTTAACACGCAATCTAAAACAAAATAATCACAAACCAATAAAACAAAACCTATACTTGAAACTCTGGGGGTCTACGGTGGCTGTCGGCCCAATGTCGCTGTCTGTCCTGCGCCACTCGCAGTCTGTCTCTGATAAGTTTTACCTTTTCTACTGCATCCACGACCATTTATGGTCTTAACAAAGCTATCTCTCCAATATCATCCCAAGATAATGGTGTACGATACCTTCGTCCATATAAAGCCTAGAATGGTGACATCTCAATGCTGGTCTGGTAGCTGTTGTTGTAAGCAAACTCTAATAGGTGTAGATGATCCTCCCATGAACTTTTGAGATCCAAAACGCAAGTGCGTAGCATGTCTTCAAGAGTCTGAATAGTCCTTTCAGACTGCCCGTCTGTCTGGGGGTGATACGCGGTACTGAACTTGAGCTGAGTGCCCAAGCTTGCCTACAGACTCCTCCAAAAATAGGAAGTGAAACGACTATCCCGATCTGATACGATACTCACAGGAACTCCATGTAATCTGATAATCTGCTACACGTACATCTCTGCTAGCTTCTCTGTCGATGTTCCCACTTTGAAAGGTAAGAAGTGGGCTGATTTGGTCAACCTATCTACGATGACACAAATCGTGTCCTTTCCTCCTGGAGAACGAGGAAGTCCTGACACGAAGTCCATAGTCACGTGCTCCCACTTCCATTCTGGAATGGGTAAAGGTTGAAGCAATCCTCCTGGCCTCTATCGATCTGCTTTTACCTACTGGCACACTAAATATCAGGATACAAAGCGTGCTACCTCACGCTTCATACCATACCACCATATATGCTTCCTCAAATCTCGATACATCTTGTTGGCTCCGGGATGCATCGAGTACTGAGAGCGATGTGCCTCTTGCAAAATTTCTTCACGCAGCTCTCCACTTGGCATACACATCCTCGCGCCATGCCGTAAAGATCCATCATCCGCAATAGTAAAGTCGTCTATCAATCCTGTCCGAACTTGTGCTCTAATATTCCTTAGAGTCTCATCATCATACTGTGCAGCTCTAATTCTGTCCATCAGCTCCGATCGTATCTGTAATCCCCACATCTGAATCTCAACTCCTGGAATTAGTACTTTAATTCCCAAGCTCTCAAGATCAGCTAATATATGTCTATCCGAAGTCAAACACATAGCCGTCGGATACCTGCTCAAGGCATCGACGACTATGTTAGCCTTTCCTGGGTGGTACTGTAATGAGATATCAAAGTCTTTTATCAGCTCCAACCACCTTCTCTGCCTCATGTTTAGCTCCTTCTGTGTAAATACGTACTTCAAGCTCTTGTGGTCTGTGAAGATCTCCACACGCTCTCCGTACAGATAGTGTTTCCACAGTTTTAGAGCGAAGAAAACTGCTGCTAACTTCAGATCGTGAGTGGGGTAGTTCTTTTCATGAGGGCGTAATTGTCTTGAAGCATAGGCAATTACTTTCCCATGTTGTTGAAGAACGCATCCCAAAACTTTTCCTGAAGCATCACTGTAGATCGTGAATCCACCTGTCCCTGATGGCAATGTTAAAACTGGTGCTGTCAATCTCTTCTTCAGCTTATCAAATACGGCTTGACATTCTTCTGTCCAGACATTCCACTTCTTTCTTGGTCAACCTAGTCACTGGTTCTGCAATCTTGGACAAGTCTTGTACAAATCTTCTGTAGTAGCCTGCTAGTCCGAGAAAGCTCTCGATCTCAGCTACCGAGCTGGGGGTAGCCCATGACTCCACGGCTTCGATCTTCTTTGGGTTAACTGAGATTCCGTTATCCGTTACCATATGTCCAAGAAATTCAACCTTGTCAAGGAAGAACTCACACTTTGAAAGCTTCCCGTACAACTTCTCTCTCCTGAGAGTCTCTAAGACCATCCTTGGGTGATCTTCATGCTCTTCTGGGATTTTTGAATATATTAGAATGTCGTCAATAAACACCACTACGAACTTGTCAAGGTAATGGTGGAATACCTTGTTCATCAAGTTCATGAATACTGCTGGTGCATTGGTTAAACCAAACGGCATTACCGTGAATTCAAACTGGCCATATCTGGTCTGAAAGGCTGTCTTCGGTATGTCTTCCTTCTTCACCTTCACCTGGTGATAGCCTGACCTCAAGTCTATTTTTGAAAATACCTTCGCTCCGCTCAATTGATCGAAAAGATCATCTATCCTCGGCAGCGGGTATTTGTTCTTGATAGTGAGGTTATTCAGAGCTCTATAATCGATACACATGCGTACCGTACCATCCTTCTTCGGTACAAATAATATCGGTACTCCCCATGGCGATGAACTGGATCTAATAAAACCTTTGTCTTACAGGTCCTCAACTTGCTTTTTCAGTTCTACCAACTCATTGTTGTTGACTCTATAGACATGTTACGAAATAGGCTCCGCTCCTGGTATCAAGTCTATAGAGAATTCAACGTCTCTGTCTGGCGGCAAACCTGGCAACTCCTCTGAAAATACATCCAGGAACTCCGCTATAAGTGGATATGGAAACTCCTCTTCTTCCATCCTGGCTCCACAAAAAGTGCCTCTGCTTCGCTCCTCTGCTCCTCTGGCGATCTCAAACTCTGGTTCTCCTGGTGGTCGAAATAATACTCTACCTCCATGACAATCTATAGATGCATGGTGTTTACTCAACCAGTCCATTCCGAGTACAATATCATATCTCGGAAGTGGCATAACGAGTAAACTCACGCTCAACTCTCGGCCTTCCTGAAATTAATGCAAGTGCTGGAATGAAATCGAGTAAAACTGAACCTGAAATCACATCTCCAGCTGGCTCAGCCTCCTCAGTAGTCATGACATAAGCTCATCCCTGTGGTGCTCCTCTCTGTTGCTGCTGGTGTTGAGCAAACCTCTGCTACAATGGAGGAAGTGGAGGTCCTTTCTGTTGGCCTACTGGTACAGTAGGTGCTCTGGCTGGTCCTCTCTGAGCTGCTGCTCCTCCCTGGCAAGTCTGAACAGCTGGGCAGTCCCTCAGCTGATGTGCTGCTGATCCACATGACAAGTTAGTGCCGAACCTCTTCCTGAAGATGTCTCTTGTATGTCCCATCTTTTCGCAATACGCACATGGGGCAACAGCTGATTCTGTCTCTGTGGTTGCTGTTGCTAAATATGTCCTCGAACTGGTGCCTGTTGCTGGTGTTGCTGCTGGTATGGGCTCTGTTGTTGTTGTTGTTGTTGTTGAAAGTGTGGGCGCTTGGCCGATCATGTGTTACCACCTGTTCTTCCGGAAGTATCATATCCTCTCTTGGGCCTGAGGTCCAAGTCATCTTCAACAATCTGGGAATCCATCAAAATACCCTCAAATATAGCAGTACGTCGTCCCGAAGTACGAGACTTGATCTCTCTATTCAATCCCTTTTTGAATTTCCGTGCTTGGTCTCCTGGGTCTTGAATCATCGATGGCGCGAATTGACTCAATCAATAAAACTCTGCGGCGTATTCGTAGACTGACATGCCTCCTTGGATTAAGTCATGGAACTGACTCTCCAATGCTCCCAAAGCCACGTCAGGAAAGAATTTCTCCTTGAAGAGTTCCTTAAAGTCCTTCCAAGTAAGTCCTTCAACAGCGAGTCTCGGCTCAGTACGATACCACGTCAGTGCGATATCAAACATCTGACTGTCAGCGGCCTATATCTGAAGAATTTTTGGGATCTGTGCTAAGCGCAAGTTTTTCTCTATGTCCTCTAACCAATCGTCAGCATAAAGTATTCCTTCTGTGCCCTTGAACTCTCAAGGAAACATCCTCTTAAAGTCCACTATGATACCTGGCCTCTGTTGTTGCTGGCTAGGATGTTGCGGTTGTCGTGCTACACTCTCCACAGCCTGGAGAGCCACCTGATGAGCATTCTCCATGCTCTCTCTCTTATCAGTTCTGTCTGCGCCTGGTGTGCTTCTGCTTGCACTCTCTGAGCTTCAGCTTGAACACGCTGAGCTTCTGCTGTTACTCTATAGGCCTCTAGCATGCCCTGTATCAGTGCGAACATCTGTGCCCCGTTAGTGGGCACTCCTCCGAGAATCGGTGTCGGTGGTGGTGGAAGGTTGTCTGTCATAGCTGGGGCAATCCTCTTAATAGGTGGAGGAGGAATCCCGTTAGATGCAGATACTCCCAAAAGAAATTGCGTGAACGCATTGGTTCAATGGTTTGAAGCCATGGTTCAAGGAGGTTGATGTTAAATTACACACTCCTGAGAATTATGGAAAAATACACGTGAAGGAGAATTGGTTTTATTCACGTGTCATGTCCAATAGGGTGGATACCTTAATACATTTCTGCACCAAGGTGCCCAACAATTGGAAAATTACACAAAGTTGGGTTTATGGTTTAATTAATTAAAATAAATGCATGTGGTGTTCTAAAATTAATTAGAAGTAAAAGGGACTGAATTTAAGTGGGACATAAGGGTCATCAATGAAATAGACTTGGAATAGAATATTATCCTAATTTGGGTTGTTCAAAATAGGTCGAGGTTGTGTCTCCAATTTCGATTGGAACACACAAGGGTACAAAGTTAGATTTATATAGAATTAAATACAATCGGTTGTGACGAATGTTGTGCGTCTAAAATGAAGTACAACAAGGCATGGTTATGAGTCACACAAGGATCAAAATAACAGTCTGGCACGTCTAGGACAAGGGTATAAAATATGTTGGAAGACAATGGCTAGCGTAGCGCTCTAATTATCGAAGCAACGATAAAGTGCAACAATCAAATAAAATCACAATTATTAAATATAATTAATTATCTTGCAATCATTTACTCATTAATTATGAAAAGACAAAAATACCTTTAATCTGAAAAGTGGGGGTGACACTTAATGATGTTAGCTTCTTCCATGTGTGCTCCTTATTTCATTTCATCCATTAGATCAACTTCAGACAAATTAGTTTTTGTTGCCTTGTTCATGCAAGATAGTTTCCTAATTGCTACTAGTCACTTCTTTATTAGAAGTACACATGTTGATCACTCAATAAAACTCGTGTTTGGTAGTTAGAAGTATGCCACACATTTCGTATGTGATTGCTTAAGATATCGATCAGTCACAAAGTATTATGGTTGTCAGTATATTTTATGAAACTTACTTTTAGCATGCTAAGGCCATCTCCAATGGTAATATCTAAAATTGAGTTTCTATCCTAGTTGTCATTGTACTTTAAGAAAATTTCTATCCTAGTTGGTTGAGTTTCCACATAAAAATTACAAAAATAGAAAATAATCTCCAATGGTTCTCCATTTCCATTTATATCCTAGGTATCTCCAATGGTTCTCCATTTCTATCTTAGTTGTTATGAGAGGGAGAATTTCTATGAGAGTTTTTACATGTAGAAACCCTCATAGAATTTTTTTCATCCTACATCAATGCCACATAGGATAGAAATTAGAATAGAAAACCCCATTGGGATAAGTTTTTAAAAAAAAAAAAATTTCTACCATAGAAATAGGGAAGATAGGAATCTTCATTGAAGATGGCCTAAGAAATCAGCTATGTTAAGGTAACCATAAGTAACTAAAAACACACTACTAGTTTTCAGTTGCATATTAATTATTAGGTATTTTATAACAAATAGTAGTCCTCTATAATTATATTATACATGTACCACAAGTTTAAAAATATTTCTTTTACGTTTCTCCCATGGCTATGTGTCCATTTTATAGGCTATAATGCCTGTTACCCACAACTCATAAATTAGCTATTTTTCAACATTCTACGTAGAAGCTCCTCTCATATCATAGATGAAAAGTTTCCTGAATTTAGAAATATTTGTTATGTACATGAAATACTACAAAAACCATTGGTATATTTCATGGCATTCTTTAATAATTATTGCTATGTTTTGGAACATCATTTTTTCTGTCATTGCCGCTATCAAGTAGTTAGAAAGTACACTTGGGTATTGTTTACATCTATCCTTAAAATGATTTATGTAGGTTTAGATTACTGGCAATACTTATTGAAATGAATGAAACTCTTTTCCTAGCAGACAGAGACAAAAAAAGAACTTTTCATATAACGGTTCCAGTTAAATACCTATGCCACAAGGAACCATCATATTCCATATTGAGTAATTTTTTCAAATAAAGTTTTCAGCTGGTTAAGGATGCTTAGCTAGTAGTAATTATATATCACTTCTCTCTTACTAGTTATTTATTTGCATTATTTCTTATAATTTAGCTATCCCTTGTCATCTTTTGGACTTAAATTTGTTACAGAACCAAAAGATGTAATATGGAACAATTTAGCTATCCCTTATCATCTTTCAGCACTTATATTTGTAATACATGTTGGAGCAATACTTCTCATAATTTTTTTGTTATTCATGTGATTACAGTTCAAGGAAATGTACAGTTTGAGAAATTAAAAAAAGTGGTTCCCTCCAGCAAGAGTATTGCAGCTGATGTAAGTTATACAAGGTTTGATTTTATATCCATGTAAATCTTCTTCCTTCTTTCTGCATTATGAATAAGTCTCTATATTTTGATTGAATGTATATCGATTTAACTTATTCTCTTTTATTTTCTTGTTCCTTCTTCAACATGCTCATTAACACAAATTGTTTAACTTCTGCTCAGGAAAACATCAAAAATGAAGGTTGTGATGGGATGTGCTTCGAGTTCAGATATTTTGTGATTTACTTGTATATATAGGTTTTATATGTTTAAGATATTGTACAAACTCTATATTTTGATTTATTTGAATATGTGGTTGTATGTTTGTGATGTACGAATGCATTTTTGTGGGTATAAAAATGTTTATTATAGTTCTTTGATGTTTGTGATAGTCTGGAATATATTGATATTATGTGTGTTTGGTATTTGGCAAATGGAAGCATATAATATATAATATAAAGAAGTTTCTCTTGACGGTTTAAAATGCCAACAAAATGTTATTTTTTGACGATTTTTAAACATCATGAAATATTTTCCTTGACGATTTTTCTCCGTCAAGAAAGGGCGGTCATTACACGTCATCTAGGACACAGTCAAGAAAAAGTTTTTATTTACCTTGAAGATTTTTTTCCTAAGTTTTTATGACGGTATAAAACCGTCAAGAATTTTTTACTTGGTGGTTTAAAACCGTCAAGAAAACCAAAAACATAAACCGTCAAGAAAAGTATCAACTTTTATTGACTGTGGCCTAGATGACTGATCCGAAACCGTCAAGAAAAGTCTTTCTTGACAGGAAAAAACCATCAAGAAATGCATTTTTTCTTGTAGTGTGTATAGAGGGACATAATATATGGAACAATGCCATTATATTCAGAGAACCTCGTGTCTTGAGCTTTGCCTCGTATACTCAGAAGGATTATTGTTTGTAACAGTGCTCCTCCTTTGGAAACTCGATCAGTTCGATGATAAACAAGACAACTTATGTTGTTGCCTTGTGTGAGAGCATCTCCAGGCTTGTACAATATCACGTCCCGAGGGGAACGACCGTCCCACGGGAGCGCTGGCGTGGTGACTCACGCCTGGCAGGGGCAATCGCGATCGAGGGAGATTGGGGCCTGACAAAGTGGTATCAGAGCAACTTGATCCTCTAGCCTTACACCATTTCACTGCTGTTCTTAGATGACGATTCCTTGCCATTGATGTCGTTGCTGAGTTGAGTATTCCATACAATAAGTCAATAAATATTCTTAAAAATGCACGCAAAAGTTTTCTGGATTTGATTTATTGCTTGAGAGTTATGATTTTGTGCTTCTTGATTGCTAGTATTTTCGATTGAGGATAGTGAGGGATGAGGACTATCGCTGCTCTGGATATCAAAATTTCTTCTTGAGTTTCGAGGGCTAAACTTTTTCTTGGTGGGTAAGTATGTAGTGCCCCGCTCCACATTGGCACTATATACAAGAGATATCGCTTTACTGGCTTGAACGGAAGCTTTCTCGAAGAGTTTTTTGAACGAAATACAAGACGACTGATCTAGGTGAGTGGAGAATACTTCATTCTCTGATCCTTACACGACTTAATATTGAATCTGAGTTTAAAATGCTTGTTTGCTATGTAGTTAATGTTCTCATAAGAATGAAAGAACGAGAATTTGCATGCTTAACTAGAGAACTTGTATGCTTGTCTAAAAGTGATAGAGAACCATTGCATGATAGTATAGTAAAGAATTATGGAATGCTTAGAATATTGTCACTACTATCGAATGAACTGCTGCCATGTTAATAAACAAGAGTAAAAGAATAGAATGTTGCATGCTAGGTCACACTGACACTACTATCGAACGAACTCTTGTCATGCTAATAAGAAGAGTAAGAGATTGCTTGCATGTTACCTTATCATTTTTGCATAGATAGAACTGTTTGAAATGCTTGAACGGTATCAGAGAGATGGCGTCCAGTCCGCATAGAGATAGATGGAATAAAAATCTTGTATTGTCACGTTGTGTTATGCTTGTGATATGCTTGTTATAGAGAAGTTGGAAGACTAATAGTGTGCCCTGAGCTCGGGGTATAGCTATTAGACTGGTTGATGGAGGCTAAATGACAAGTTTGGAGACTAATATTATGCCCTGAGCTCGGGGTGTGGCTATTAGAATGGTAGATGGAGACTATTGATAGGGTGAGTCTAATAGTGTGCCCTGAGGGTATGGATATTAGATGGGAGGCGGTGGTTCTGTTGGGAAGAGTTTGAGTTAGAGAAGTTAGCTTGTTCATAGAGATAACTGTATTTCAGGTAGTTAGGGCACATGCTAGGTTAGCCTCCTTGCATACCTAACTGTTTGATGTAGAGACGGACATAAAATAGAACCTTCTTTATATATGCAAATTGTTGCTAACTTGTATGTCTGCTGCAGGGATAACCGTTCGGCAAGGGATAAGAACAACTAAATATGTAATATGTCGATTTTGCTTATTGTCTTGTATCGCAAATAGAGTTGCATGCTTGCTTGAATATGATGATCGCTTTGAAGTATAAAAGAATATCCCACTAGATAATGTATTGTCCCTAGAGTCTTTGAGTATAGCTCATGAGACAGGCTACGCAAATACTGATTGGCATATCGTACATGAACTACTTTCCTTGTATGCTTAGTTGTATTGAACTGAACTCTGATTTCAAAGATGTTTTTAAAAGAATTAATATCACTACCAGAAAAAGTCAATGTAATATCGCTTTCCTTGTATGCTTAGCTCAGTAATATGACTATTCTCTGGTACTGCATGTAACGAACCTAGGTAAAGCTAGAAAGATCAGTAGTAATGTAATATTTTATCAAATGCTTATTTAGTATTTGTTTTAGTAGGTGTTGCTTCTGTTCGTTGATTTTATACTCACCAGTACTTTTCCTAAATTGCTGAACCACCAACAGTTTGCTTGTTCGCATGTGCTGGATCGTCCGAAGAAGCGATAACCGTGTCTCATCCCCAGGACCCGAAAATCTGGTGTCGATGCCTTGAGCCGTATCGAGATATTTTGACCTACTTTTGTATAAAGGGACATAATGTATGAAAAGATGCCATTGTATTTACAGAACCTCGTGCCTTGAGCTTTACCTCGTATACTTAGAAGGATTATTTTTTGTAACATTGCTCCTCCGCTGTAAACTCGACCAGTTTGACGATAAAAAAGACGTCTTATGTTGTTGCCTCGTGCGAGAGCATCTCTAGGCTCGCACGACGTCACATCCCGAGGGGAACGAAGGTCCCGCCGGAGCGCTGGCATGGTGATTCGTGCCCGGTGGGGGCGATCGGGACCACGGGATATCGAGGCGTGAATGCCTACATGCAATTCACGTACATGTGCCTACGTGATGCCTTGTTGAAGGCAATAAATAATGGGTATTTTTTCACATAAAAGGGGATCGAGAGATACATACACCCACACGTAAAAGAAGGAGGAAGTAGAGCTAGCCGCCTTTACAAGAGAAGAAGACAGAGCATCGTCGAAGCCTCGTCAACCCACCTTGGCCCCAGATCGTCAACGGAATAAAGGAACCGTTACAGTGCTCGATCTCTATTGTCAAACTTACCCTAGATCTTTTGTACTTAGATTCTCTTGTATAGGGTTTCTCTTGTACTATTTGTCAATTTGCAAATAAAAGAAAAAATACATATTCCCTTTTTTCTTTTTTTTGCGATATCGACAAAAATGGCGACTCTGCTGGGGATGAGCTTCTTCTCCAACGAGAAGCCGGTGACATAATCCGACGTGACCAAGATAGGTTTGACTCTGAGGATATTGGTCATCAACTTCAACCAATAGATATTTGAAGATATGCTGGATAAGCCGAACACTACCATGAGGCCCGTATGACCTCGCAGGACTCACAAAATTTGGAATTTTAGCGCCGCTGCGCCAATCCCAAAGTTAATAACCGATACATCGTCAACCCACACTGCAGTCGCACACGTGGTTGACCTGTACTTCGATAATATGTTAAGTTCTTTGTCGAGGCCTGCACGACCTCAAAAAGTAATAAGGACTCATATAGTCCTACTCCAAATTCCCTTTACTATGCGCCCAAGCGCGCTGGTCCAAGGAAGTCCAAAACACCCCGAGCCATGCGCGCACGAGGGTCTTCACCGTCAGCACTCCAGAAACATGCGCCTTTGTTTGTAATGTGCGCTGCCAATGGAAAACTCTATAGGGCAGACCCAGGCGCACATGTGCCGGAAGTTGGTCGACCCTTGGAGCTTTTAAAAACTCGCTTGGATGTCGCAGTCGCACAATGACCAAGTCGAGTTAAGAACATTAGAATGATGGACCCATGCGCCCAATCTGGTTACACGCATAGAGGGAGTCTATCTCATATCAAGTCTTCAATTAATGATCCGGTTGCAGTTTCTTCGGAAGAACCTAATTGGGGAGAAAAATCTTCGCTTTCATCTCCATGTGCAAGGGTTACCCGAGCACGTGAAGTGGGGGTAGAAAAGATACTTCCATCATCTGATTTATGCAACATGATTAGTCACAAGCGTAGGACAATAGAAACAACACTCGCACATGATGTGTCCCCTCTAAGACACTCCTGTGCCAGCATCATCATTAATTATTGTGCACTCAAACCCCGATTCCTCCAAAAAGATAATCGATGTTTGAGCGATTATAATCAACAATTCCAACCCAATGGCATCCCCGGAGGCCACTACATAAAGAGGAGGAATTGCCCGTTACCTCTTGTTCCTCACCATGGAGATCCTTTCCCTTAAAGAAGATCTCGAAGAAAGGCTCGCCAACCGTAAGGGTACCGGTCACCACTCCACGGAGCCATCCATGAGGTAGCAGACTGGTACCGACTGTGGGGGTATTTTAAGCCACGCACTCGCGAAAGAAGGCTTGGGGTAGCCATACCTCCCATAACAAAGTTTTAATTGAAGCTGGGAGTAATAATCCCCCAATATTTTATTACAACCCAGTTTTCCAAGAACAGGGAGAATCCCTGCAAGCAGGTGACAACGTAGCAGGGGATAGTCATACCCTTCAAAATAAACCCTCAATCGAGACTGGGTGTAGCAACCCTCCGAGTTCTGAAGATGATGCAGTAATGCCGATTTTCCTTGAGGACAACAAGACTCAAGCATCTGGGGCAGAAATTAAGACTTTCACCTTCCCGTCCACCTCATCTCGCATAATGCCAGTACATATGGTAGAAAACGAACATGGTGTGGAGTCAAGTAATCAACAGCGCTTGGAGATGCTTGAAGCCATGATTCAAGCTCTGAGCACTTAAATGCAGACTCTGACTCACACAGTGATGGAATTCAGAGAAAGTTTTGCCCTAACAGAGCCGCAAGCGCCGGGACAAACAAACAAGGTACCCGGTACGCCTGACTCGGTTCCTCAGATTGCAAGTGATCATCCAATGCCTTGATCCTTTGCTCCCCTTATGATAGTGGATATCCAAAAGACGTTAAGGGACCTGCGTGCCTCCGTAGATGCTCGGGACAACCAAGATAGGCTTCAAAAGCTTGGGATCTGGAAACCCTATCCTCCTGACTGGGATAATGTGGTATACCCTCCCAAATACAAATACTATCACTGGCTTTGTTCGAAGGAAAGATATTGTCACGACCCGCACCCGATATAGGGGCACGAGAGCGTGGGTACGTCCAGCCTACGTCGCAGCATCGGCGGTAGAACGATGTCTAGGTCATGTAACTATCTAATCAATCTCACATGAATATCCTACTCCATAAGGAGATACAGATATCACCATATAATACGGAATATACTCAATCACGAAAAATAAAGCACGATGAGATATCGAAGCAAGTAAAGAAATACAAGACAAGTCTAAACAACAATAAATAGTCTAACCTGCAATCCAAAACATCCGGTCTCCAAGTATGTCGAAAACAAGTCCTCTATGTCACAGTCTGGAAAAAATATCCAGTCAGGATTGGAACGAAATACACCTCTAACAGCAGTTCCACATATATTGACAAAAATTATAACACAGTGTAAAGAAATACAAGACATATATGAAAACTGGCAATTAGAAATACTGGAATAATAAGATACTGGAAATAGAAATACTGGAGCATATATCATCATAAATGGTGCACCAGCAAGGAATAGAAATACAAGTACACACAAGAACAATAAACTGGTATGTAAGTGTGTACAAGGACAATAACTAAAACATGTAGAGATGCTAGATCAATATACTAGAGATACATGTCAAGAATCATCTAACTAAGTGTGTGAAACATCACCATATCATGTGATCGACTTGGGACTGATAAGACTCATTACATTGATTAGCGATCATCCCTGTAAAGTTAGGCTAACTACATGTAACAGCGATGAGGCATGTAATGGTAAGGCTGCACCGACGTGAGGTGTGGGTGAGCTATGATGCATGTAAAGTTTGGATATGATCACATAAGCTACTAATATTTTCTTATTTTTCCCCAGCTAGCACGATGGATTCCAATCACGACTCCTCGTGACAGGTCTCAATGATGCCAACTCGTGTAAATAACAGTGTCAGAGTCATGTACGCTATACAACAAGAGTTATAGAGATAATCAACATAATAGAAACTGTCAGAGAATGTACTCGCCTGGGGTCCTGCTGCTGGCAATACCAATGCCTGTTTTCGAATCTTGTCTGAAATCCAACAGTCCTAAAGACAGCATATAATACAATATTGCATCAGACATTACTCTAACACACAATTATAAATACACTGGACTCAGGGCTATGCTAGTACGACTCTGGTCAACTAAGGTCAAGTGTGCGTCAATTGCATGGGTGTCGCGTCTGCAAATGCTGTGCAAAACAGACAGTCAATGACACGGGTCTTACTAGTACGTCAGTGTACATATGGCAGTTTGCTAACATGTTACATGGTCACAGGTCAAGATAGCTACGGGGTATCTGTAATTACGCTCGGGTCACCTAGTACATATATAATTATATTATTATTAACTAGCATTAATACTTACAATATATATATACACCAAATTAAATACATATATAATATATACGTATACCAATTAATTACATATATAATATATGTATATACACTAATGAATTTATACTATATCTATATATTAAACATACCAATCGATTGTATTCGTTTTAAACGTATACTAGGACATACGTCTACAATACATACACATAAGTATATATATACTAATTTGAGAAATATACCATATATATATACATATATATATATATATATATATATATATATATATATACACCAGCACTAATATTAACATATACTAATACTAATACACTAATTGAATTTATACTATATATATAATACGCGTTTACGCGTACGTATGCATACACAAATAAAGAATGCTCCTCACCTTGGCTTTGGCGTGCACGTGCATGAGCGCGACAAAGACGATGATGGCGACAATGATGACGTAGGTTACGACTACGGCGACGATGATGATGAAGGTATTGATGATGGCGATGGTGTTGAAAACGACGTTGGTGGTGAAGGTGATCGCGATGGTGAAGGTCATGGTGATGGTAATGGTGACGATAACGACCAGGGGTGGCCGGGGATGTCCAGGCGAGGGAATGTTCAGGGAGAAAAAGGTCGAAGAGGAGGATGTTTGCGGGTCTCAGGAGAGGGGGACAGGTCGAGTTCACGGCGGGGTCATGGTGAACGGGGATGGGATGGTGGAGGCGCTGTGAGTTGTCGATGTAGAGTGGTGGTGGTTCAGGTGACAATGGTGGTGGTGGAAATGGAGGTTGGCCGGCTCGGGTGGCTGCTGTGCAGTTGGCCGGAGGAGTCGGGGAGAACGGGAAGGAGATGAACGAAGGAGGATCAGCTTCAGGCGAGGGAGATGGCCGGGCTCCGGCGGACGAGCGGGGGAGCAGGGATGATGAAGATGAATAGGGATATGGGGGATGTCGGCTGGAACTTTAGGTGTTTAGGTATAAGAAAAATAAAAAGGAAAAGTAAAGAAAAGGAAAAGATTATTTATACAAGTAGGGGGTGCTTGACCTAAAAAAGTTTGACTGGTCAACCCCTCTTAGGATTGTGCCTCTCATGTAGGATTTCAATGGGCTAGGATTTGAATGGGTTCAAAAGAATGGCTCGGATTACATCGGTTCAAGGTTTGGATGGCCAGGGTCTTAAGGAGCTTGGTGTTGAATTACACACTCCTAAAAATTATGGAAAAATACCAATGAAGGAGAAATAGGTTTATTCACATGTTGTGTCCAACGGGGTGGACACCTTAATACATTTTTGCACAAAAGTGCCCAACAATTGGAAATTACACAAGGTTGGGTTTATGGTTTATTTAATTAAAAATTAATACAGTTGGTGTTCTAAAATTAATTAGAAATACAAGGGCTGAAATTAAGTGGGACAGAAGTATCATAAATGAAATAGGCTTGGAATAGAATATTACCCTAATTTGGGTTGCACAAAAAGGGTCGAGATTGTGTCTCCAATTTCGATTGGAACGCACAAGGATACAAAACTTGATTTATACCGAATTAAATAAACATGTTCGCGATGAATATTGTGCGACTAAAATGAAGCACAAGAGAACATAATTATAAGTTACACAAGGGTCAGTATAGAAGGCAGGCATGTCTAGGACAAGGTTGTGGAATTTGTTGAAAGGCAAGGGCTAGGGTAGCGCTCCAAATATCGAAGCAACGGTAAGGCGCAACAATGAAATAAAATTAATATTTTTAAATATAATTAAATATTATGCAATCATTTATACATTAATCATGAAAAGACGAAAATACCCCTAATCTGAAATATGGGGGTGACAAATATCGCCCCAACAGCATATGAGATACTTCCAGTCTACAACAGGCATCTACCTCAGGACGACGCCCTACTTACCAACCTATTCGTTAGAGTATTATCCGGGGTCGCCTATGAGTGGTTCTGCAGTCTCCCAGATAAGTGCATTTTCCCATTCGATGACTTGAGGGCTATGTTCCTTGCCCAATTTTATAAAGGAGGAATATATGTGACTATGTCCTCCCTCATGGACATCACCCAGGGAGATCGAGAGCTCGTACAGAAATACATCGAGCATTTTCGACAAGCATCGTTAAAATTGCCTCGTAGTTTTCCTGAGTCCTCATTAGGGGACACGTACCGAAAGAATCTCCTGCCTGCTGTGAGACTCTGAACGGCATATGGACCATTCACGGACTGGACATTGTTCATTATAAGTGCCACGGCTACTGAAAAGTGTACGAAAGATGTCCGCTCATTGGGATTCCAAACTTCCAGTACTGAAGATAAGGGAAAGCGTCCTTTCGTCGAAAACAATAATCATGACAATAAAAGGGAAGCAGACCTTGATAATAAACTTGGCCAAAAACCAACCTCACATGTTCCTAAGCTGACAAAGCCATCAACAGTACAAGAGACTTATTCCTTCAATGACGATGATGACATGGAACTCTTTGACATTTTGATGAAAGGTAACAAGCTCAAGCTACCCGACATTAAATGTCCTGATGAGGCGGGCAAGGTGGACAATCCCAAGTATTGTTACTTCCACCGATATGTCCATCACCCCACGCGAGACTGCTATGTGTTATAAAGGCAGATACAATAACTTATCGACTCCAAAGTTCTCTCTATGGACTATGAAGACAAGACCGTCACGGCAAATATGGTGTCTCTCCAGTTTAGCACTTTCCTAATGACAGAATCCCAAAATTATGTCGTACCCAAACCAAGTATAACCATGGAGGTCGTTAACCTCCCCCTAGCCCGAGTAGAAGGTTTGGTTCCTATTACGACTCCAATAGGACAAGTCATGTGGATTCATCCAGGCCTTGTCCCGGATATGACAACCAATAGCCCCACCAGTCTCTAAGGCAAAAGGGAAGAAGACCAAGTCCTTTCACGCGGTCTTCCCAATAATAAACAAAGCTCTAGCTGGTGCAACCAAGTTGGGGCTAACCTATCAGCATGATTACAATGCTCCCGATGACTCACTACCTCTAGCGAGTAATCTCCCGGCCTATGATTCGGGTCCGTCCCAGCTTTTGGCAGCAGACAAGCAAAAGCAGAAGGAAACTCGTTATCGTAAACCTCTACGGAAGGATGTAACGCAAGGGATGGAGAAGCCCTACAGATTCGATATACTGGCATAATTGACCAATACTCCCATGAAGCTATCACTGTTTGAGCTCCTGTGTCTTTCCAAAAAAACCTGCGATGCTCTGAGTGAGGTGTTGCTAAACGCCGACTCCTACTTGGCTCAAGTCAAGCCACCAACAAAAAATCCTGCCGGATATTCTCAATGCAATAGTATGATGGAGGCAATTTCCAGCATAACATTCTTCCAATAGGATAAGCTATTAAAAAATAATAGGCACGATCGTCCCCTGTATTACACATGATACATCAGAGATATTATAGTGGATCAGATGCATATCGAACCAGGGTCATCTCTCAGCATCATCCCACAGAGATTACTACAAACCCTGGGCATCCCGATGCATTGGCTGGCATCTACTAATACCACCATCAGCGACTTCAATGATGCAAGAAGTTATCCGCTAGGCAATATTCGTCTAAAATGCCAAATCGGTGACCTCCGTACAGAGGTGACGTGTTACGTCATCGACGTGGAAGTATCCTTCAATTTTCTGCTTGGACGACCATGGATACATGAATATATGATTGTTCCATCTACTCTCCATCAATGCTTGAAGTACGTCAACAAAGATGGCGTCGTCAAAATAGAATTCACCGACGTGGATCCTTTCAAGGGAATCGAGGAGTATTATTATGACTCGGTCTTGTAAAAACAAGTCCACCCAGACGAAGGTGCCAATGACATCGACGATGAATCCAACACCGTTATAGCTTCAGACACTCTAAGGATTCATCTTAAAGGACGCCCAGTCCCCACAACAGCTCCTTTGGTGGTCAAGAATCGTAAGAAGGAACCTGAATCCCCATTGGTCAAGCCTTGGAGGTTGAGAAACCTTCCAAACAAGGAACCCCCAATCGTGAGAACCCCAGAGTAGCTGGTAGTAAAACTCAGTAGGAAAGCTTCGGTACCGCCAGCTTCATTGGAAGCTACTAAAGATGAGTTGGAAGAATACATCGCAGCATCCACCGACGCATCATCATTCAAAGATATGATCCCTTTGGAAGAAGTCCCTTATTTCCTTAGAAAGGGATTGCATCCAAATTAAAATTTTATTCCCACCAGGGGAACAAAAAAGCAAACGTTTCCTCTCTCCATATTTTCTTTCTTTCTTCTTCTTATGTCCATCTGTAGCATACAAATAAATCTGTTACCTGTACTCGGTAATCCGAAGTACACAATAGGTAATGGATCCACAAAATTTTCTTATGCGATTATGAGTTTACGTCCATATTACCTCTGAACTACCTTCCAAAATATTAGTGATAAGGTTCACCATGTCCATATTACCTCTGAGTAAGCCTTACCATGAAACTATGGTTTATTACCGTACTCTCCCTAGTAAATTTACCATGTCCATATTATCTCTGAGTAAACATTACCGTGAAATTATAAGTTCACGTCCATATTACCTCTGAACTACCTTCCGAAACATTAGTGATAAGGTTCATCATGTCAATATTACCTCTGTGTAAGCCATACTATGAGACTATGGTTTATTACTGTACTCTCCCTCGTAATGTTACCATGTCCATATTACCTTTGAGTAAACTTTACCGCGGAATTGTAAGTTCACGTCTATATTACCTCTGAACTATATTCCCAAGCATTAGTAATAAGCTTCACCATGTCCATATTACCTCTGAGTAAGCCTTACCACGAGACTATGGTTTATTATCGTACTCTCCCTAATAAAGTTTACCATGTCCATATTTTCTCTGAGTAAATTTTACCCTAGAATTGTGAGTTCATGTCCATATTACCTCTAAACTATATTTCTTACCTCAAATATTTCCTTCTCCAACTTGGGAAACCACCTAAACTAATCATCCGTACTCTATTACAAGTACGCCAGCGGTAATTAGTCCACAAAAACCTATCACCTCTGATAGGATTCCTGTCAAAATTATTATTTTCGCCCAGGCGCATCACAAAAAATTACTCCACTCATATATCCCCGTAAAATTATTACAATATTATATTAAATCAACAAAATAGAAGTTTTTGATTCTAAAAACAAGGAAGCCACATCAAAGGGCATGTTAAGGCTCCAGAAAAGGAAAAGTACAAGAAAAAGAAAGAAAAACTATGGCTCTTGGGGTCCATCGGCATCAACACACAGTTCACCAATCCGATGCCTCAGCCGATCAGCCTTAACAAGGATACCGTCTCTCGCTCGACGTTCAGCCTCTTACCGGAGTACAACCTCATCACGAAAAATGTCTAGCCTCTCATGCTGGACTTCTAAATATTTCCTCAAAATTCTAAAGTGCGTAATGTACCGAGTATTTGCATCAGCTTATTCAGCAAGAGTGAGTTCTTCCACCGTCGCACGATGAACATCAGACTCTAGTTTGGCGTCCTCTACTTGAAGTTGTCCGATCTGTGCCCCCACATCCTCAAACGCTTTGCCAGCACCTCCTTGCTACGAGCACGAATCTCTCTGGCAGCTGCGAACTCCAACTCTTTGGCACTTGCTTCCACCTCTTCACGATCGAGAATTGCCTTACGAAAGGGGTAATCAGACATCTCCCTAGCTATGGCAGCAATCGGGTGATCCTTCTCTTCATCAACAAGAGTATCGAGACCGTTGTCGTCAAGTGACTTCAACTCAGTGAGACGAGTCTCAAGCTCATCTACCTGCGCTTCCAGAATATCTGCCTTGACCTCGTACCCAGGGCACTTTCAGATTAGTTTTATTTGAGACAACATCAACGATTTGGCTTGGGTAAATGGCTGGTTCCTTTCTAAGACACCTGACACCCCTCGCTTTAGAATACAGAAAAAAGACCTCATGTGGAAGGAGGTGTAGTCCTCCACATCAGCCAAAGAAAGAGGAGTCATGGGAGGTGGAACCGATGAAGTCCCAACTAATGCAGGGATAACTGTTACAACAAATGAAAAAAAATAGTAACCAAGAAATAATTGAATAAGGAAAGAGGGGAAGGCTTACTCTCCTACTTACTTGGGGAGCCAGAGGCTGTTCGGTTATCCGTGATGGCCCTGTAACCATTCCAAATGGCTGCACAATTTTTGTCTCAGCAATTGCTCAATAACTCGACTCACGGACGAACCCTCCGGCTACCCAGACTTGCTCTAGCACCCCAGTCTCCGGTGATGCCTCTACTCCCGGTGCAGGACTTTCTGCAGGTATAGGAGGAGAAGTCATCCCTCCAGTACCGACCCCAGAGGAGAGGCTCCGGCTACGAGCTCCTTCGCAGCCAGGGGAGCAAAAGGGAGCAAAATGCTCCTTCACCGGAGCGGGAGCGAAAGGCTGCAGAGGAGCTCATAGCGGGAGCGAAAGGGAGCTAAAGGCTGCCTCACTGGTGCTAGGTATGATGCCTATAATGGAGCGAACGGCTCCTTCTCTGCCGTAGTGCCACTTACCTCTCCCCCAAAGGATTATATCCGAGAAGTGCCTACAAAGGATGTCATAATCTGAGCCACCGTCTCAAGAAGGACATTAAAATGAAGAGAAAATGGATCACTGGTAGGCTGACCCAAGGAAAACGTGTCTGAAGTACGAGATCATAATGGGAGTTTGGCCCCGACATCATAAGCAGCTATCATATTAGAAAAGTCATCACCCTCTGAGTCAAGCGGGGTGCAATCATCTTTTGGGACATCCTCCTCCAACGGGCTGTCCTAATTGCTGAAATCCCTGGCTCGGTCAAAGATGCCTTGGGAGGATCAACTATCACTTCCGCCTCTTCAACCAAGGATGGAGGATCCTGGCTCAACCCTAGTTCAACAGGACAAGCCATGACAGGTGCCTCCTACACAAACGCAAAATAGAGGTCAATCACGCAAAATTGTTATGTAAAATGAAAGAAAAATACGGGATACATAACTAATACCAAAGACTATCCCCAGCTCCCTTACGAAGTCGAGGGGTAGGTTGTACTAGACCCGTCACCTTGGAAATAATAACCTTTTTTATTCTCTTCAAGGAAGAAGGCTCCGTCGAGATCAGAGTCGGTCGCATCAAAAAGACTACAGCCATTTCTGCCGGTTGGCTCCTACTCCAGGTTCTGATTCTATGGCTACCAGAATGGTGGGAATGCCTCTTAACAGTTTGTGAGACATCCAGCTTGGTCCCGACAATAAAGCTCGGCTCCCGATCATAGCCCGGGGATAAATTATTCGCAGAACAGTAGAATCTCAAAGCGTCGTACAAGATGCGAGTCGTAGGCTGCTGTATGGGTGCGGTAGGCTATAGGCTGAGAATACTCAATCACTTCTAGGAAAAATTCTTTTGATTCGTTCAACTATTCACCTTTGATATTGATACTTGATCTCTTAATCTGTCCTTTCCTTGAGTGTCTTACATCATGTGCCATATTGATCCTTATTCCGTCTTTTTATGAGACATACTCGGAGATACTTGCGGAGGCACGCAAGGTTGAGCGGGAGTTAGATTTGAAGCCCAAGAGAGACCGTGATTCTTTCCTGGGGACAAACAACAGTGCAGTATCTGCCAAATATCCTCATTTCCAGTCCATATCTTTCCAGCAGCCACATCACCACCAGACTCCAGCTAGGGCACCTTTTCACTAGGCACCACAGCAGCAGAGGCAGTCACAGCAATCTTCCAGCCACTTCTGCAAGAAGCCCAGCCATATCTGGGAAGTTTGCAGGAAGAGGTTGGGAGTTTGTTTGCATTGTGGTACTAAAGGGCATCAGCTGAGAGAGTGTCCTCGTCGTACAGTTCAGGGAGCAGCTTCAGCTCCGAGGGCACAGACGAGACCACCTGCAGTACAGCCGAGGGGACCGCTTCCGATCCAGCAGTATCTTTTTGTCCAGCATCAGCAGCAGGGAGGTGCACGTCAGGGGCGAGCGTTTGCTATGACCGTCGAGGAGGAGGAACCCACCGGAGATGTCATCGCAGGTTCTATTCTTCTTGATTCCATTCCAGCTTTAGCTTTGTTTGATAGTAGTGCTTTCCGTAGTTTTGTATATGTTTCTTTTGCTCTGAAGCATGGTATGGTAGCTGAGTCTTTGCTTAGGACTTGCAAGATCATGACCGGGGGAGGCATTATCCTGGTTAATGATATTTGCAAGGATCGGAGAGTTACTCTAGGAGGCCGGGAGTTGAGTGTGTGTCTACTTATAATGCCACTTCCGAGCTACGATATTGTACTCGGGATGGATTGGTTGAGTAGGCACCGTGCTATCATAGATTATAGAGGAGGTAGAGTTTTGTTTGCGCCGCCAGGAGAGCCAGAGTTCATGTTTGCTAGAGGAGTTGCAGAGCAGGGAGAAGGCATTATTTATGGAGCTATGGTGGAAGACAAGGAGTTGTCGCATCAATTGATAGTAGAGTTCTTGGATGTGTTTCCTAAGGAATTGTTAGGATTGCCACTAGATCGAGATGTTAAATTCTCTATAGACTTGGTACCAGGTACAAAACTAATTTTGCAATATGTCTATAGAGAAACAACCGCGAGCTGGTCGAGATGAAGAAGCAGGTGGACGAATTGCAGGATAAGGGGTTTATCAGATCGAGTTTTTTACCGTGGGGAGCCCCGGTATTTTTTGTACCGAAGAAGGATGGATCGGTGCGCATATGCATTGATTACAGGACTTTGAATAATCTCACTATCAAGAATAAGTACCCTTTGTCACGGATTGATGATCTGTTCGATCAGTTGAGTAGTGCCAAGGTATTTTCTAAGATAGATTTGAGATCAGGCTACCATCAGGTGAAGGTGAAGCCGGAGGACATACCAAAGACTGCTTTTAGAACTCGGTATGGTCAGTACGAGTTTATGGTAATACCGTTTGGTTTGACTAATGCACCGGCGGTATTTATGAACTTGATGAATAAGGTATTCCATCAGTACCTTCACAAGTTCGTGGTAGTGTTCATTGACGACATAATCATATACTCGAATATACCGTAGGAGCATGAGGAGCATTTGCGGATTGTGTTGGATGTGCTGAGAAAGGAGAAGCTATATGGGAAGTTGTCCAAGTGTGAGTTTTTCTTGGACAAGGTGGAATTCTTGGGACATGTTGTGACTGGTGATGGTATTTCAGTAGATCCGAAGAAGATCGCAGCAGTGGAATCTTGGAAGACCCCGAGTTCGGTAGCAGAGATCAGAAGTTTTTTGGGATTGGCATGCTACTACAGGAAGTTTGTGCAAGATTTTTCGAGGATTGCCGAGCCGATGACCAGATTCACCAGGAAGGTTGTAGAGTTTGTTTGGACAGAGGATTGCCTGATTGCTTTTGAGGAATTAAAGAAGAGGTTGACGTCCGCTCCTATTTTGATGTTGCCATCAGGGTTTGGAGGTTTCACTATTTATAGTAATGCATCGGGAAAAGGATTGGGTTGTGTTCTTCAGCAGAATGTGAAAGTAATTACCTATACATCCAGGCAATTGCGTCCTCATGAAAAGAACTATCCAACCCACGATTTGGAGTTGGCAGCAGTCATCTTCACCCTAAAGTTGTGGAAACATTATTTATACGTAGAGCGTGTGTAGATCTTCACAGAACACAAGAGCTAGAAGTACGTTTTCACGCAGAAGGAGTTGAACATGAGGCAACGTCGGTGGTTGGAGCTGATGAAGGATTTTGATATATCTCTGTAGTATCATCCTGGGAAAGCTAATGTAGTTGTCGATGCTTTGAGTAGGTATCTGGTAGCTATATTCTTGACGCATGATCGATATTTACTGGAGGACTTGGAGAGCTTGGGCATTGAGGTGATAGTTCCTGATTTTGCTATACAGATGTGGGGATTACAGATAAATTTAGATTTGATGGACAGGTTCAAGGCAGCACAGTATGAGGATGTATCTCTGAGGAGTATCAGAGCTCAGGTGAGAGCAGGATTGGAGGGTGATTTTACCATTGCTGAGGATGGATCTTTGAGGCATAGAGTTAGATTGTGTGTGCCTAGTAGGGAGCTGCGTGAGGAGGTATTGCAGGAAGCGCATCGCTCTCAGTATTCCATAAATCCAGGTGCCAACAAGATGTATCGGGATATATGAGAGAGAGTGTGGTGATATGGCATGAAGAGGGAAGTGGCACGGTTTGTATCCAGATGGTTAGTGTGCCATCAGGTGAAAGCCGAGAGGCAGAGGCCAGGAGGTTTACTTCAGCCATTACCCATTCCAGAGTGAAAGTGGGAGCACATTACTCTGGATTTTATGTCCGGACATCCACGATCTCCAGGAGAAAAAGATGCGATTTGGGTCATCGTTGATAGGTTGACCAAGTTGGCCCACTTTTTGCCTTTTAAGGTGGGTTTGTCTACGGAGAAGATGGCAGAGATGTATATGAGGCAGATCGTTAGGATACATGGAGTTCCCGTCAGCATAGTCTCGAATCAGGATAGTCGTTTCACTTCTCATTTTTGGAGGAGTTTGCAGGAGAGTTTGGGCACTCAGCTCAAGTTCAGTACTGCATATCATCCCAGACAGATGGGAAGTCAGAGAGGACTATTCAGACTCTCGAGGATATATTGTGCACTTGTGTACTAGATTTCGGGGGTTCTTGAGAGGACCATCTCAATTGGGTAGAGTTTGCTTATAACAACAGCTACCAGGCTAGTATAGAGATGTCACCTTTTGAAGCTCTGTAAGGTCGGAGGTATCGTAATCCCTTGTCATGGGACGATATTGGAGAGAGGGTTTTGCTTGGGCCAGAGATGGTTGTAAATATAGCAGAGAAGGTTCAGTTGATCAGAGATAGACTTCGTGTGGCGCAGGACAGACAACGGTATTGGGCCGATAGCCACCGGAGACCTTTGGAGTTTGAGGTATAGTTTTAGATTTTGTTTTGTTCTTGTTATTGGTTGTTTTTATAGATTAAGTTCTTAAGATTATGTTTTGTTCTAGGTGGGTGGTTTGGTATTTCTGAGGATTTCTCTGACATGAGGCACAATTTGCTTCGGTGGAGGCAGGAAGCTTAGTCCGCAATTTATCGGACCTTTCACTATTCTAGAGAGGGTCGGTGCAGTTGCTTATAGACTAGACTTGCCACCTGCATTAGAGGGAGTGCATAATGGGTTTCACGTGTCGGAGTTGAGACGATACGTGGCAGATCCTAGTCATGTATTGGATCACTCGAAGATAGAGGTAGGCTCTACTCTTAGCTATCCAGAACAGCCAGTTGAGATTCTGGATCAGAGAGAGAAGGTGCTGAGAAACCAGACTATTCCTTTGGTACACGTCGTATGGAGGCATCACTCTCCGGAGTAGTCTACCTAGGAGAGAGAGGATGAAATGCGAGAGCGTTATCCATATTTATTTGTGCTTTGAGGTATGTTCTTTCCTAATTATGTTATGTTCTTTCATAGCTAGTTATGTTCTCTAGTTATGTTCTTTTGCTATGTTCAGTTATTTTCTGGGGGTAGTTTTTGTCCTTTAATTTTGAGGACAAAATTATTTTAAGGAGGGTAGACTTGTCACTACCACATTTTCTAGGAAATGATATTTTAGTAAATTCATATTTAATTAAATATTATGCATGATAAATAATTATTTATTGTATTATTTAATTGTTGTTAGATGTTAGTTATTTATTTTGGACTTGTGTTAGTAGACCTAACAAGTTTAGTTTAGACTCATGGACCAACATGTATTAATTGATAGAATTTAGCCTATTTTGAAAGCCATTGTTAAGGAGATGGATTAAATTTATTAAACCATTAGACTAGAAGCTTCCCTCCTTAATTATTTCTTCATGAGAGGCCCCAAGGGGTATATTGGACAATTCATAGTAGCTTGAGGAAGGGGAAAGGGGGGGCAGCCTATATAGAGGGGGGGAATAAATTTCTCTCTCCTTCTTTCATTTGGAAATTAGATCTAGAAATTTTCTCAACCAAATTTCTTCATTCCAACTTCATTTTCCTACCAAATTTCATCCTAATTCTTTCCCAAATCCCCATTAAAGGCTAGTAGAGCAAGGATCTAGAAGGAGGAAGCAAGGATCTACAAAGATGAGTAAGGATCTACAAGTTGGAGGCCAATTTCATCATATTTGGAGGTTGTATTGGGAATCCATCTTCCAATAGGTACAATTTAGTTTTTTCTTATAAATTAGGTTCTAAATCTGAGATTCAACCATGGAAAATTAACCCATATGCATAGGCTACCCATAGGATTTGGTTTTGTGTTCATAGGAGGCATATTGTGAAAGTTATGGTACTTTTTATGTCAATTTTGGGGGAATTCCGAGATTGACAATTCTTGTGTGTGTCAATTGATCCTATAGATCAATTTGGCATCTGCTTGTGTATTTTGGGCTAGTATTGTGTTCACAATTGGGTACGTGTAGGTCGTATCCCATCAATTTGGGGTTTTTTGTGTTTATTTGGGGGTTTTCCCTCCGACACGGGACTTTGTACATGTCACATTTTGACACGGACACGTAGAATTATATTTGACTCTTCGTATTGTTCATAAATAATATATGTGACTTGTTCGTGTCCTTCGAGGTATATTTGGATGTGTAGTGGACTCGTGTCATATGCGTATCCTAGATCTAGTGGGATACGGTGTGATACTCTCCATGTGTTTGTGCAAATTATATGTAGATCTATTCTTGTGTTCTTATTTCATGGAGAATATAATTGTATATATATGTAGATATATATATAAGGTGGTGTATAAATATTTATGTAATTTTGTGTCTTAGATCTATGTACCTATGTATATACTATAGGTGTATATATTGTATGTAACTATTCTTCTACATGTATATATATATTATAGTATATATATATATATATATATATATATATATATATATATATATATATATATATATATATATATATATATATATATATATATATATATATAGATATGTATATGTTAAGTATAATTACATGTGTTATGGTTATATTTATATAATGTGTGTTATATATGGAGAATGATTATATGTACATACATATATATATATGTGTAGTTATATATATGTATCACTATGTATGTTACTAGGTGTATTATGTACATAATCCTATGTGAGGGTGTATGTATAGTTATTGGTAGTAATTATGCATATGGTGTATATATATATATATATATATATATATATATATATATATATATATATATATATATATATATATATATATATATATATATATATATATATATATATATATATATTTTGGGTTTATATATATGTTATTATATATATATTGTATATATATATATAATAACATATATATAAACCCATAATATATATATATATATATATATATATATATATATATATATATATATATATATATATATATATATATATATATATATACGTATTAATGACAGCGGGCAAGAGCGTCGCTGAAAGGCAGTAACACAGCAGCAGCAGCAGCAACAGAAACAGCGATAACTGTTGGCGACAGTTGCAGAAAACTGTCGCTTAAACAGCAGCAATATCAGCAGCGTATAAGGAGCTTTAGCGACGACTTTGGCGAAAGTTGCAGAAAACTGTCACTAAAATAGCAGTTTATCAGCATCAACAACAGTCTTCAGCGATAGCAGGCAGGGTTTTAGTTCGGTTTGGCAGTTTTTCTATCTTTTAATATTTATATATATATAGATAGATATATATATGTATATAGTATTTATTATATATATAAATATATTCCTTGTATGCTATAGTATTTATAATATACTGTGTATAATAAATAGTATAGTGTGTATGTATATTACGGGTAGTTAGTATAAACAAGTTTGGGGTATTACCTTGAGATACCAAGGTAAGTACCAAGGTAATTGGGGAAAGCCAAGGTATTGGGTTTGGGTATCATGATTATGGGTTTATGTTGTGATACCAAGTTGGTTCAAAACCAAGGTACCTATTTAATGTTTGTCTTTAAGATTTTATTTAATAATATTATTTTGGCATTTGTATGTGATGTTTTTCTTTTGGATTTACGTATCCGGAGATACGGTATCCTAGTATTTAAGATATGGGTTTTGTGACCTAGACTTTAGTATTTGAACCCAATATCTTTGTGTTAGACTTGTGCAACCTAGAAATAGGTAGTTGACCATAGCTTGACCATAGTTGACCATAGTGACCTTAAAGTTGACTTAGTTTGACTTTTGACTTAGAATTGACTTATTGACCTAGAAGTTGACTAGTTTAACTTATTTAATTTCTAGAACCTTGTATTGATATTGTATTCCATATCTAGGTCTTCGAGGTACCGTATCAGACATCAGTGAGACTATTCTTTGGACTTCAGGCGAGTACATTCTCTGATAGTTTCTTATTTATGATATCCTCTATGTTCATTGTATCTAGTATAGATATCCATGTTTCTTGACACGATAGTTATACGGATTGGTATATCCAGATCTCATCATGAGATATTATCCCTTGTATATGGTGTATCTAGTACAAATCTTGTTTCATTGATTATCTTGTGCATGTACAGACACTGATTCTCGGGGAGATTTGCTACCTTCCTAGAGAATCCCGTGCCATAACATACCATGGTTGGATCTATTATACCAGTCGACGGTGGGGAGTATTTAGTATAGATATGTGATCATACCTTCCTTTGCAAGTATTGTTTTCCTGTGAGTATTGGTCATACACCACACGTATGACTAACCAGGCCATTATTCCTGTACAAGTTTTCTTGTTCAAGTTCCCAAGCCGATCACATATTAAAGCTAGTGCTCACTCACTTAGTCATTAGTATTCTTGTTCATTGATGTATTGTTCATTATTGTATTTATTCCAATATTTCCTTATTATGTATCTCTTGTATCTATTGTTGCATCTTGTATATTCATATCTATTTACTGTTACATAGTTTTTATTATTGATTTGAACTGCTGTTAGATATGTACTCTACTCCTTTCCTGACTGGATATATTTTTCCCAGATGATACTGAGGACTGGTACCCTACACATTATGGACCTCAGGATATTGTGTATTTAGAGTTAGAGACCCTGGCTCAGGAGGGACTTATCCCGACTGAGACAGATGACCCGGGATTAGTACCTCCTTAGTATTTCTTGTACTGGATTTGTCTCCAGCTTATTTTTTAGTATTCTTTCAGACTCATTGATGTATTATTTTAGACTCATGAGTTGTATGTAACTTTTCTATTCTTTATCATATTCGTGCTCGTTCCATCTTAGATCTGTGATTGAGTATATTGTAATTGTTGGTGGTTCTTTATATTGCTAGATAGATTACCCAGACAGCGTTCTACCACCGATTCTGTGGCGTAGGCTGGGCGTTGTTTCCGACTTGCATCCTTACATCGGGTTTGGGTTGTGACATCTGTTACTTCTCATGCTCCTCCGGGGTCTTCGAATATATCAATATATCATTAATGAATACTACCATGAACTGATCCAAGTACTGATGAAACACCTTATTCATCAGGTTCATGAATACTGTCGGGGCATTGGTCAATCCAAACTGATGAAACACCTTATTCATCAGGTTCATGAATACCGTCGGGGTATTGGTCAATCCAAACGACATCCCCAAAAACTCAAACTGCCCATACCGAGTCCTAAATGCTGTCTTCAGAATGTCTTCCTTCTTCAATTTTACCTGGTGGTACCCCGACCTCAAGTCTATCTTTGAGAATACCTTCGCTCCGCTCAACTGATCAAATAAATCGTCAATCCGCAGCAACAAGTATTTATTTTTTGATAGTGAGGTTGTTGAGTACCCTGTAGTCGATACACATGCATACCAACCCATCCTTCTTCGGTATAAATAATACCGGAGCACCCTATGGTAATTAACTAGAGCGGCTGAAGCCCTTGTCCTGTAACTCATCCACCAGCTTCTTCAACTCTACCAGTTCGCTATTGTTCACTCTATAGAAGTGCTGTGATATTAGCTCTACGCTTGGCACCAAATCTGTAGAGAACTTTATATCTCTGTCCGGTGGCAACCCCGATAACTCTTTCGGAAAGACGTCCATATACTCAACAATCAATGGATGTGGCGGCTCCTACTCTTCTACCAAAGTTCCACAGAAGTCGCGTTTCCTCTGCTCTGCTGCTCCTCTGACGAACTCAACTCTGGCTCTTCCGGTGTCTGAAATAAAACTCCGCGTCCTCGACAATCGATACTAGCATAATGCCTACTTAACCAATCCATACCGAGTACTATATCGTTGCTCGGAAGTGGCATTATGAGTAGACATACGCTCAACTCTCGGCATCCCAAAGAAACTCTCCTGTCATTGCAAATATTACTGACCAGGATAATGCCACCGCCTGTCATGATCTTGCAAGTCCTACCAACGGTTCAGACTCAAGATGATGTTTCAGAGAAAAAGATACAGATACAAAACTATGTGAAGCACCAGAATCAAATAAAGCATGAGCTAAAAAAGAATCAAGATAGACTGAACCTGAGATAACATCACCGACTGGCTCCTCCTCCTCGACGGTCAAGGCGAAAGCTTACCCCTATCTCTGGGAACCTCTCTGTTGCTGCTGGTGCTGAGTGAGATGCTGTTATTGCGGTGGTAGAGGAGGTCCTCTCTACTGTCCCACTAGTGGTCTCGTAGGTGCTCTCTGTGCCAGAGCTCTGCCCTGAGCTGGACGAATTGGGACTTTAGGACAAGCCCTCAACTGATGGTCTCCTAATCTGTACAATAAGTACTGGCCCAATCTCATCCTGCATGCATTCCATCCATGTCCTAGCTTCTTACAGATAGTGCAAGGAATAGCTGGTCTCTAAATCTGGTGTATCTGATGTGTCGGTGCTCTCGCTGGTCCATGATACTGTTGCCTCGGCTACTGGAAGTGCCTCTGGTGGTGCTGCTAAAAATAAAGCCGCTTTATTGGACCCGTGTTGGTTCTGGATCCTCCTGTGTCCCTCGCCCTCTTAGAGCCAAGCTCTAGATCATCCTTTTTCCGCTGTGCCTGTCTCAGAATCTCCTCGAAAGTAGCGGTATGATCTTCATTCGTATATGATTTGACTTCCCTCTTTTGGCCCTTCCTGAACTTACTGGCTCTTCCTCTAGGGTTCTGCCCCTCCACAAAGTGGCCTAATCTATAATACTTCACCGCATACTAATCCACCGTCATACCTCCCTGAATAAGGTACTGGAACTGGCTCTCTAGAGATGTCAGAGCCACGTCTGGAAAAAAAACTTTTTCTTAAAGAGCTCATTAAAATCTTCCCAGGTAAGTCCTGTTACTGAGATCTTGGGGTTCATCCTGAACCAAGTCAATGCAATGTCGAACATCATGCACCCTACATCCTCTATCTGCAACATTTCTTGAATCTGCGCAAGCCGTAGGTTCCACTCAATGTCTTCTATCCAATCATCAGCATAAAGAATCCCTTCTGTGCCTCTAAATTCCTTCGGCCCCATCCTCTTGAAGTCTATGAGGGTCCCCGACCTCGGCTGCTGAGGGGTAAACTTAGGTGGTGCCGTCTGTGGCTGGACTAAGGTGGCTCTCTCAACTGCTGCGAGCACAATTTGGTAAGCATTCTCAACGCTCTGCCGTATGACCTCTGACAGACGCTGCTGTGCCTCCATCATCTGCTAAAAGAGCAAGAATATCTATGTCTGATCGACTACGGGTGGTGGGGGTAGAAGATCCCCTGAAACTATCGGCGCTGCCCTCTGTACCGGAGGTGGAGAACCTCCGAAAGTGCTGTAGAAATGCCCACCTGGATCGGTGAAGCTGACCTCTGGAATATAGGTGCTGGAATATCATCTGATGGTGCTGCCTTCATAGGCGACGAAGTGACTGACCGTGCTGACATGGCACCTGATCGCTGGGAATGCCTCTTCGGCGGCATCTTTAAGATAGATGGAACAAAGGAATCGATATTGAGTATGATACGATATCATCAAAGAAGGACATAATTTATTCAAAGCAACATTCAATAGATAAGGATAGCAAAACTGATATTGGAAGTATTTTCTAGTTCTGACTGAGTATACTCTCCGCCTAAATCTTATTTCCTAAATCAGGCTCGTAGCAGTACTCTAGATGAGCACTACTATGATATCGCTCTAATTGTGACTCTTGACCTACATGGGCCACCACTAAAAATGTGTCACGACCATCATCCGGATATTCGGGCACGAGTACGTGTATACGCCTAGCCTACGCCACAGCATCGGCGGTAGAACGTTGTCTGGGTCAATTCTAACTAATTAAACATCTCAACAATATAAATATGGTACCTTTCAATCATCTCAACTCCAAAAGGAGGAATAATATGATATCTCACAAATGTAACTATACTCAATCATAATGCAAACCAAGAAAGATAAAGCACGAATGGAATAACGAAGAGAAGAATCAAAAATACAATCCACAAGTCTGAAATAATATACATGCCATGAATCCCAATATCAGTCTAATACAAATCAATCAACAAAAAACTAAAACTGCTCAGGCTCTGGAACTAAGTCCTCCTGGTCTATAGGAGTATCCTCTAATGGTAAGCCCTCCTACGGCCCGTAAAATGTGGGATACTGATCTATGATCCAATCATCTAGAAAAATATATCCAGTCAGGATTGGAGCAAAGTACATACATCTAAAAGCAGTTTAAAATTCATAATCGAGCATATAAAATAGATAATAGAAAATAATACAAGATATCTAAACAACAGAATTAAAAGAACGAGAGTGAACAGGTAATGTACTGGAATGAAGAACAGGCAATCTGAATATATGTAATATAAAGGAATAACAAAAATCTAACTAATGTGCCTCAGAATACAAGTTCACTATGTGATCGGTTTAGGTTCATCACGAATACAATATGGTGACTCATTTACAAGTGTGGTATATAATCGACATATACACGAATACATTGGGGCTTTGATCACATAATAAACTCCTACTCCCCCATCCCCAACTAATACTAATGGATCTAATCATGACATATTACAAATACGAATATGGGCACACTGGACATGAGCAGTGTGTGTATACGAATATAAGCACACTGAACACGAGCAATGTGTGAACACGAAATATAAATAATCAATAACTAATACACACGATGAAATACATGTGAAAGAGTACCCGCTGAATATGGTAGGGGATAACATTTCCTGACAGGATCCATGTAGTACCAGTCCAGGAAACCACTATGTCAGAATCAAGTATACAGTTCTAAAACATAAGATATATACACTATTATGAAATGAAAACTAACAGAAAAATATAGTCGTCTGAGGTCCTGAGCAAGGTGTGGCTCTTGATGCCCAAGCTGGTGTCTCATGGACCTATATATGGTATATTGTATCAATACAAAGTTTAGAAAGAAAATAAGTTAAACTATCTCAATTCTAGGTCATGAAGCCATTTCTAATTCAAAACAGTCAAACTAGGTCAACTCTATGTCAAACTTGGTCAAACTAGCTATGTCTAGGTTGTATAAGTCCAACTCTAGGATATTAGGTCCATACACTTTGTAACTAGGCCACACTAGCTAAACTAAGATACTAGGATACACACAAAGAACCGTATCATTGGATACACAAGTTTTTAGATATAAAAATACTAATTTATATATATATAAGACAATACATATAGTAATCTTAGCTAACTAATGCAAAGATGATACCTTGGCTTTGAACCAATGCGTATCTCACCACTTACACACCCATCTTGATACTCAAACACAATACCTCGAGTATCCACTAAACCTTGACATTACCTTGGTGTATCTTAAGGGAATCTTATAGAACTAACCGTAACTAATACCAATCTACCAACTAAAGTATATATACCAACTAACTAACTAATAAATAATAACATATACTAACTAACATGTTAAACTAAATAACTAACTATACTAAACTGTATATTACCTAGTAATGAACTAATATACTAAACAATAACTAAACTAATTAGAACAATAACAAATTAACATCTATATTAGTTTATACTAACATCTATATCAACTAATCTAAAAAATGAATAGCTAACACTTACTAACATAGTAAATAAACAACTAACAACTTAACGATATCTAAACTAATCCATATAATATCTATCTAACACTAACATATACAGCTAATATCTACACGAACCATCTACTGACATTACTTAAACTCCCTTGTATTCATAATTACTGATACTCACCTACTACCATGTACATACCTTGTATCTAACACTATTTGAACCAATGTAGTTGCTGAATGCAGTTGGTTGCGGCAGCACTGGTTTGCTCCCCTTGCTGTGTTGGCAGCAGTGCAGATTACTGTGCATTGCTGCACAGTTGGCTCGATGCTGCAGTTGGCTGTTGCAAGCATACTGCTACTGCTTAATGCTATATATTGTAGATACTTATTTTCCACTGTCCCGATCTCCTCTCACACTGCTCACTTACTCACTATGAACACACACACACACACACACACACACACACACATACTTATATAGATATCAATATATATATATATATATATATATATATATATATATATATATATATATATATATATATATATACCCACATACACACATACGTATATATATATATATATATATATATATATATATATATATATACATATGAATAACTATAAAGTACTACAGATATATATATATATATACACATATCACTACACATTTACATATAGCTATATATACATATCTATATAATATAATAGAGATACATATACATATACACACAACCATACAATTATATCATTCTAATAGATAATACCAAGTCAAATTGAATTGAGGTACAAGAAAATAAACACGTGTAATGCACCGCACCCGTATCACACTCATTCTATGATACGCTTGCGATACGGCTCCACCATACAACCAAACGTATCCTGAAGGACACGAGCAAGTCTAAAATCATAATTCGAACAATATAAAGAACTAACTACTCAACTATGTGCCCTTGTCAAAATATAACATGCACAAACCTCCCGTGCCGAAAAAAACCTCAAAATCAACCCGTATCGCCAAATTATCGGGATTCGGCCTACACGTATCCAATTATGGATATGACACTAGTCACACACAATCAAACACATGTCAATTTAGTCTAATTGACTAATTGACAAACACAAGATGTGCCAATCTCAAAATTTCTCCAAAATTGACACAAAATACCACATAACTTCCTCCATCGGTCTCCTATGAACCTAATTCCAATTCCTATGGGTAGTCTTAGCATATGGGGTGGTTCCTTCTTGTTAAATTATAGATTTAGAGTCTAATTGAAGAGAAAAAACCTGAATTGTACCTATTTGGAGATAGATTCCTAATAAAATCTCCAAATTGGGTGAAAGTAGCCTCCAACTTGTAGATCCTTGCTCCTCCTTGTAGATCCTTGCTTCCTCCTTGTAGATCCTTGCTCCTTCTTGTAGATCCTTGCTTCCTCCTTATAGATCCTTGTTCTAGTTGTCTCCAATGAAGAATAGGGAAGGAATTTGGAAGAAATTTGAGTAGGGATTGGTGTGGGAATGAAGAATTTGGAAGAGGGAAAATTTTAGATCTTGATTGTAATGACAAAATAAGAAGAGAGAGGGAGTCTCTCTCCTCCCTATAGGTGGTCGGCCTCTACCCCTCCTCCAAGCTACTATAAATTATCCAAAATACCCTTTGGGGCCTCTCATGAAGAAATTTACTAAGGAGGGAAGGTTCTAGTCAAATTGGTTTAACTGATTAATTCATCCTCCTAATGAATGAGCTTACTATTGGGCTCAATCTTAACTAGAATTAAATATTGGTCCATAGATCTAAACTAAACAAGTTAGGTCCACTACACAAGTCCAAAAATAAATCTAACATCAAACAATAAATAAATAATACAATAATTAATATTTACACATGCATAATATTTAATATTATAATCCTAAAATAAAATACACATGCCAAATTACCAAACTACCCTTTATTAAAAAAGTGAAGGTGACACTTTGTAGCCTTTAGTAGATTCAGGGTTGATCTGAAAAAAAAAAGGCAAGAGGAAAAATATAAGGCTTCTTTAAACTATATCAGTGCATCAAACTGAAGTTATGCCAATAAAAGCTATGAACATCGAGCACAAACAAATTAATTTCATATAACCACAAGGACAGCAATAAGAGATACCATGTAAGCAAATCGAAATCTCCAACAAATTTGCTCAAAATATTAAATTAGTAGTCCGATATGTAACTCTGATGATGGTCGTAGACCAAAAAGAGGATGGTCCATCAAATGTATGTGTGTGCGTGAATAAAAACCAAGCAGCACATAATCATCTTCCGTGGAAACTTAAATACACTATCACTTGTTTAACACTAGCAAGATTCCTGATAACTGACATAAGGATAACCTAAAATCCAATGTATAACAAGAAATATAAGAAAATTTTGCAATCATACCAATAGAACAATGGATGCACATCCAAATCATTCTTGGAGTTTTAGCCCTTGTTTCTAGCCATTCCTTTTACCCACAAGTATAATATATATAGGACTCATGGGTTATAAATTTCTACTAAAGACTACTTTATAGATGCAAAATTTCATAACACCAGTAAACTTTGGTTTCATTGAGTTAACCATATTACAAGGTCTGAAAGTAAAAGTAAATTGGGGGAATAAAGTTGAAGAAGTTACCAGGGCACGAAATAGGTAACGACCAGTGACTTTATATCGAATAGAACTTCACTTTCTTTATTTCTGGTGAACTCCCACCCCTTTATTGATTGATTAGAAAGATTAGGATATAACATTGTAGAATATTGCTTATGCCAGAAATAGAAAAAACTTACAATGAAGCATCGAAAGGGACAGAGAAATCTCGCTACTGTAGAGACCCGTCGTCAAGAATGATGTGCGTTCACCATGCCAGAATCGCTGTCGTCGATTTCACGTTTGTCATCTTCAAGAACCCGCCAACAATCTTGAACCGCTGGAGATGTTGAAGGAATCGTCAGAGACAAAGATCTCCCACCGGAGCGAGCGAGGTGGCATGGTGGAGCTCACCATCGCACAAGGAGTGCTCGAGAACAGAGCTCACCGCTCAAACTCAATATCGTCGGAAAGTGAAGGCGATAAGACCTGGTGCCCAATGCAGGCAAGTCTCCCAGAGATAAGAAACTAGGGTTAGGGTTTCGAAAAACTTAGTAGGGGAAAGAAGAAGAGGTAGAGTTCATAAGACCTTCATAGTCACAAACATCAAGAATTTCCTTCAAGCGTTGGCGCAGACCTGGTGCTCGACGCATGCAAGTATCCAAGAAATCATGACAAGGAAGACGGCGAGATCACCTCCTTTGTGATTTGATGCAACGGATCTCGAGAAATGGGTGATGAAGGCCGCAAGGGTTTGGAATCACCTCAAACTTCATCGCATAGGAGTGACCTGAGCTGCAATTCTCGTTAAGGTTTTAACTTTTTTGCTCCGGAGGAAGAGAAGAAGAGAGGAGTGGTGAGAAGAGGGGTTTCTTTGAGGGATAGGAGGGAGAGGGGTTTCTTTGAGGGAAAAGGGGTTTCTCTGAGAGTTTGGGGAGGAGGGAGAGGAGGTGACGGAGGAGAGTAGCCCTATGGAGAAATAGAGATAGGATGGAGAGAGGAGAGGCTCGGAAGAAATAAAAAAATGAATTTAGAAGCAACGATTAAATTAACCTCCAAATCGTCAACCTAGAACCTATAGTAAAAAAAATTCAAAAAATTAACGAAAATGCTATCTGAGATGTGCGCGACAATTTTTCTACACATGCCTTACTTGACGGTTTTCAGCAAACCATCAAGTAATATAATGGATTTTCTTGACGCTTCATCTAAAATCGTCAAGGAAAATGGTCAAATTTTAATACTTAACAGTAAAAATAATTTTTTTTTACGTATGTCTAAAACCGTCAAGATAACTGCTTTCCATGACGGGTTTGGCCATATGTCAAGAAATCGACCGTCAAGAAAGGCCATTTTTCTTGTAGTGTAGGGAAGCACTACTCGGGGGAAGTCACCCTTGTTTCCTCCTTTCGGATTAAACTTCTCTACAAACTCTCGTAGCCCGCGATGGATGTTATAAACCATTACAGGGATGAGGGCAAGAATGTGACCAAAGACGAGTTTTACGACAAAAAAATCAAATTTCTGCTAACTCATTCCAGAGAGCCCTTACCTCTAATAGGGCTTGGCATTATCATCGTTATAACGTCGTACACGTCTATAATACCTCTGATATAGTACTCATAAATCGTGATATCTATAGCAACAAAAAAAGTTCTAAACAGGAAGGGAGGCAAAATTTTCATTCAAGATCATGAGTACATATGGAAGTTCATTACATTTAAGAAATTTTTATTAATAGTCAATATCGTGAGTACTTTTGAAAATAAGGGGACCCCCGCTATGCTATTTCTGGTACCAACACATGTGAAGCAGACAACTCAACGCATTATGGGTCATCACTCTAGCAAGACTTCTTACTAATGGAACGTAAGGGAGCTTGCAATTCAGAGCTAAGCCGCTGCAGGCCCAACTCTGTCATGTTAAAGGATGCAAATAGAAATCCATGTTGGAATAACTAGTCCCATTGCTGCCACTCAGATAGGCCATCAGGACTCGACCCGAGATCCAGCCAACACATCCTGGCCGCATACGGAAAGAAGCTACAGTGAGCTAGGTAGGAAGATCGCGGACAATCCTCCGGATAATATGCATGTTCACTAAGAACAATAGTGACTATGATATCCTTCCATGATCCATCACATTCAGAGCAGTCCGAGACAGTTCCTACATAAACAAACACAAAAAAGTCAGAATGATTGTAAGACCGTACAAAAGCGCGTATTAGTGTCATTCTCCAAGCAGTAGATCAACCAGAGAAGCTAGGCACAAGAATCATTAGTGTCATGCGTATCAGTGTTAAGGCAAACTACCGCCACAGTGCCAAGGTGGTTGCCGCAATACAGGGGCCAATATGCCCCGATGCGGGATCATATATCAAATTTTGGCGCATGTCTTAGGTACGTGTCCAAGGATAACTTCACCCATGCTGCCAAGAAATAATCCTCGCCATCAGCGCATCCTTAAGACAAAGCCCGTTGACTACGACCATGCGCGTCAGGTCGAGAGATTCACATAGTGCCCGAGTAACCCAGAAAAGAGTGTTCGTAACTTCATCGACGGTCGATAGTTAATTGACCATCAGAGGGAGAGGGTCGACAAACTGCTCAATGGGCCTCCTCGTGCTCATTTGTAATAGAGACGTGAGGAGAAGAAAGAAACACACTATTCTCTTCGTCCCTAAAGACATTTATTTATAGAAGGTAAGCCATTAATGACTAGGCGCTGAAACCGCAGAATGAACCTAAGGGTGAAAGAATGAATATTCTTCCCAGTCCACTGCGCCCATCAGTCTAATGCGCCTAGAAGTCTGCTGTGCTTAGCCAGGCTATCCTATGCGCCAAAAACCCAGAAGCTCCAAACAACGTGCTACGATAAAAAAAAGAATACTCTGTAGATGCGTCGCATATGGGGATGCCTCACATGCGTATCAAAATAATTCCCCCACCCATGTTCTCCATGCTTCTATTCAAAGTATTCTGAACTTTAAACTTAGAAAGTTTCTGTTCAGAAACTTTGAAGGGGATCTTATAGAAGCATGAAAAATCTTCTCCATGTGCCCTCGAGACCTTGCTCCATGCTCCATAATGACGATCCTCAATAGTCTAACTCCTTGTGCCTCAAGAATTCTGGCCAATGCGCCAACAGCCTAAGTGGAGTCTCATGCGCTCGTAGTGCTATGTACCCTCCTACATCTAGGTGTCTCATGTTCCCACAGTGCCATGCGCCCACCTACATTTAGGTGTCTGTCTCATGTGCCCGTAGTGCCATGCGCCTACCTATATTAAGGTATCTCATGTGCTTGCAGTGCCATGTGCCCCTATATATCTAAGTGTGTCATGTGCCCGTAGTGCCATGCGCCATTACGATCCTGCCAACTCTCATATGCCTGCAATGTCAAGCACCATGCAATTCACTTACATGCGCCTACATGATGCCTTGTTGAATTCTATAAATAGTAAGTATTTTTCCCACATAAAAGGGGATCGAGAGATACATACACCCACACGTAAAAGAAAAAGAAAACAAAGCTAGCTGCCTCTGCAAGAGAAGGAGAAAGAGCGCCGCCGAAGCCTAGTCGACCCCCTTACCCAGATCTTTTGAACTTAGATTCTCTTGTATATAGTTTTTCTTGTACTCTTTGTCAATTTGCAAATTAAAGAAAAAAACATATATAATCCCTTTTTCCTTTTTTTTGTGATATCGACAACATGGGTCAGTTTTGTACAACTTTTTGTTAGGGACACGCATTACAGTTAGCAACGCCTGCTAACAGTCGGTCGAATGAGCAATTGCTTGAGCTTGGCGAGCTCACGTTACCCTAGACTTCTTCGCCTTATCATGCGCTGATGCGTAGTAAGAAGATTCCAAGTTTACATTTTTTCCTTTCTCAGCATGGCCGCGGAACCATCGCAGCATGATATTCGGTCGAAGACAAAACTTTTGTTCCTATCTTGGCCACATGCAACCATCTACCTGCAGCTGACGACCAGTGCCGAATATTCTTCCTTTTGCGGCCTTTGACATGGTGGCATGGAACGTGTCTTAGCGCTCGAACTCCTGGCATTATAGTGTTTTTCTATGTCATAGCTCAAGTGATGAGCACTTTTCTTGTCAGAAGAGGCTACCACTTGAAAGATATCAGCTCGTGTGGACGTATTATGTGCGTCCCCTACGGCAGGGAGAGATACGGGAAGCACATACTCTGCATTTGGGTGAGGTACAATGGCCTTTGCAACCCATATCCTACGTGCCTTCAGGTGCTGAGCACTTTTTTTGTCCAAAGAGGCTGCCACATGGAAGGTGTCAGCTCGCGTGGAAGCATAATATGCGTTCCCTGCGGCAGAGAGAGAGACGGGAAGCCCATGCTCCGAAGTTAGGTGAGTAATAGCGACCTTTGCAACCCATGTCCAGTGGATCTTCTTAGGCTTTGCCAGCCTTGGAGAAGCGCTGCCGTTAGAGAGCATTTCCTCACAGGCTTGTTGTTTGAAGCGGACAACCAACATCCTATGGGAAACTTTTGTCATTGAAGTAAGTTTGGGAAACTTTTGTTTAATAACAAATAAAAAGTACTAAGAAATCCTATACAAAAAATCTAAGTACAGTATTTTTTATCTGGATAATATGATGATGGAGACAGAATACTGCAGCGAATCTTTTACCCCATTGTTGGTCCAACGAGGGAATGGGGTATTCTATCTTCTCTTCTCTCTCTCTCTCTTGATATTGTGTGCATGTATGTAGCTCAACTGGTGGGGTATGGTCTCTGAAAGAGAAAAGCCAGCCCTTGGAACGTCCAAGTTGCTGTTATTTATAGCCATCATGTTGGTGGGCTATAGGTGCCATATATGCTTCTATTTGGTTTCCGTATGGAGCTCGTTCAACATTATACGGTAAAAACTGTAGGCATAAGCTATGGGCAGGCTGCAACGTGTATATCCATAATAGGATGTAGTTGAGTCCAGGTCGAGCTGCCATATGGACGTTTGTTATGATTTGTTGTTGCTGAAGATCTGGTTGATTCTCGTCTTTTGTTTGCGTAACTTAGTCAGCTTGACACTTGTTCCGCATTTAGTTTGAGAGAATTACTTCAGTCCCAAAAAATATATTTTGTCTCAAGGAAACACATGGAGTCTGGGACACATGGGATGCATGGAATGCATGGAGTCTGGATCACATGAGCAGAGACTCATGGAACGCATCGAGTATAGAACGCTTGGGGCCATAGTCGCGTGGAACGTATGGAGTCTGGAATGCATGGGGCTAGAGTCGCGTAGAACTTATGGAGTGTGGAACGCATAGGGCCAGAGACGCTTGGAGTCTGGATGCATGTGGCCTCTTACACGTGGTGCAAGATGCCTGTTAGGAGTCATTATTAGTCTGACGATATTTTATTGTCATTTAGCAAGCTCACATCTTTCGAGGCGTTTAGAAAAAAATTTGTCAGGATTCTGTGCCTGACATAATCTTTTTATCAGACCTTTATGTAGCCAATATTGGGGCGCATGGATGCTGCTTTTTCTTGGCCGCATGATCATTCTACGGTCTGATTTCTTCTTAGTCGATCTTGGGGCACATGTTTGGTGGGCACATGGATCTAGATTTTCTACTACAACCTTTTTGCACATAACTACTTAGAATTTTAAATCCTTATTTCATCATCTTTCCTAAAAATTTGTGTTCAATATTTATCGATTTGTCTTTATAAGTTATAACCCTAAAGTATTGGCAATCCAAAACCTAGTCATTAATTTGTCCATCCATATATGCCCAAGAAATTATTCAAGAAATATATATATCAAAACTTAAAACTAGCAATTACCTTTATCCAGTACTGGAGGGCGTGGTGGTGCTCGAGCTAGAAACTAACCATTACCTCTATCTATAATCTTTGTTTCTTCCTCTTCCTATATTCATCCCATGTATGTTTCGACTTCCTACAATATACACAAGTGGGACTCCTCTTAACTGGCCTCTGCTAAGATATGATGCACATGCTCTATATTTGGGCGCTTCAGGGGCCCGAGGTGGATACCATCTAATGCCAACTTGAGTCTGGATCCTTCCTCTTGGTGATAAAAAAATACCCAATAGTTGTTGGATCCTCTGACCTTGCTCCCTCTGTACTCTTCTTAGCTCTTCCAGTTCCTGCATAACCCTTGCTTCATCCAACCCTCTCTTCCTGTGATCCAAGGTTAGAGACTCTGTATGTCAAGCCTCGATCCCACAATGGTCAATCATCCTCGCTTGGATCCTTTGCGGAACCGATCGTCCTCGCTTGGGGTGTGATATCGTGCGAGCCTTGAGTTACGCTCGCACAAGGAAAGAACGTGCAATAATAAAAATCCATTTAAAGCACAAGTTAGAAAACATATTCACAAAGAGTTGAACACAGTGTATAGGAAGAAACATACTTTTTTATTGATTGAAATTAGAGTAATTTACATAGAATACGTCTCTCAGCTACATTAATTTCATTACAAAGGAAAACTCAAAAGGCAGGTCCTTCCATCAGATAATCTTCGAGGTCTCGTGCATTACTCACTTGTATAGGTTAAAATCTATGCTTCCAAAATAAACTGACTTCAACTATACTACAAAATATAAAGCTTACAACGCCTTCTCGTCTATCCACTAGCGTTGTGCACCCTGAATACCTGAAATAGTGCCCATTAATATGGGTCAGTACTCAGCGGTACAGGTGAGCGGGACGAACCCACTCGCCTAAATGAATACTTTTTTATTAAATGAGAGCATGCATTAAAATGGGCTTGATATTAAGAACTAGAGTGAATTCAGTTCATATCAGTTGTATGTTTTTTTTAGTGAATAACATAGAACCCATTTTTTCCATCGGTTGCTTACTCAACCGATGTGCCCCTTTCCTGTACTGAAAAGTATACTTACCATATTCATAAGTCAATAAATTAGCATGTGTTCTATCTATATATGATCATTGGTATGATCGACACCTTGAGGACTTATCGAACGGTATTACGGTGCACCCTATCAGCCCGGGTTGTAAGCCCTGGTGAAGGTCCCGTAATGCATCGCGCCAAGAATGATCAAATATTTTCTCCAGGATCAATTTGGTACCAGTACCCCAGAAACCATTTCGAGAAAATGCCAAACCTTGTTCTCAAGTTGTCCCAGACCTTGCAGAATGCGTGAACTGTTAAACTATCAAACAATTCATGAGATAAAACAGAAGAAGTAAACCAGCTATGTACTTATGCTACAGTACATATTTTCTCAAAGTCGTATTCCGATTTTGGTGTCCCGTAGGTCTAAACTCTCTGAGGCACCAGGCCACAACCAATGATTCCGATGCCTCACCCCATTAAGAAGTTTCATGGTTTCAAACCACAACTGCTCGCTTCATTACAAATCTCGTGTTATAAATCGTGTACATTTATATACAAGTTTGGCTACAACTATCCATGTTCCTTTCTTAGTAGCTGACATGCATTGTGGCTAAGGATTTCCTAAGTATTCATCTGAACATCATCGATTGAACATTTAAAACATTAAGGATATTGGCATGAAGAAGTAGGAAAGAAGGGTCCGAAACACCCACCAAATAAAAATGTGCTGAAAGAAGGAGTCCCACCTAGCGACGATCAAACATAAGTTACACGGACCTGCAATAGCATGATCATCGAGTTAGAATTATTTTGCCTATCCTTCCTCCCCAAAATCCCCAAGAATCAAAGCTCCAAGCGAGAACGCCAATATCAAAAACCAAGCAAATCGAAAGAAACACCAAAATAAAATTCCAAAGTGAAATCTAGAAAACCAAGCAACAAAATACGAAAATTGTTGGACTATTTCAATAGAAGCATATCCATTTGTTGGAAAGGATCATCATATTTCATCCGTGGTAAGAGGATGCCGAAAGACTGCTAAATACGAAGCTACAACTCATACAACTAGCCACAAGCCCATTATACAGTGTGCATCCTAGTCGGATCGGGATTTGAGGTACTACATAATATACCACTAAGAAAAAGTTTTGTCCTGAAACTTAAGGACAAGGTCTCATCTCCAATTGAATGAAAAATGAAGGGAACTTCTCCTTCATCTCTGACTCCATCTCCCACGTTGATTCTTTGACCAAATGGTTCTGCCACAATAAGCGAACCAAAGACATTGATCAATTTAGTAGTACTTTCTTCTTGCGATCGAAGATCTGCACAGGTTCCTCTGATTAAGATAGGTTCATGCGTAGCTCCAACTAATTGAAACTAACTACGTGACTCAAATTATGTACATACTTCCAAATTTGAAAGACATGGAAGAAATCATGCACTTCAGCCAAGGCAGGGGGTAACATAATTCGATAGGCCACAGCTGCCACTCACCCAAGTATCTCAAATGGGCCAATAATGTTTGCCATCGATGTACGTTTGGGAAACTTTTATTTAAAAACAAAAAAAGTACAAGGAAATACTAGACAAAAAATCTAAGTACAATATTTTGATCTGGAAAATATGACGATAGAGATCGAGTACTGTAGTGACTCATTTTCTCAGTTGATGGACCAACCCGAGAATTAGGATGCTCTCTTCTCTTTTCTCTCTCTTGAGCTTGTGTTCACATATATAGCTCGCCGGTGGCTTTGTGGGGTATGCTACCCTTGTTATTTATAGCCATCCTGCTAACGGGCTATAGGTGTCGTATATGCCTCTGTTTGGTGGCCGCATATGGCATTTTCAACAGAATACGGATGCAACAGTACCCGCATACTAAGGCAGGCTTCTACATAACTTCAGTTGGGATATACTGTTGATAGGATCTCAGGGTTATTTTTAACTTCGTTGTATGCGTGACTCGGTCAGCAGGATACGCAGTCAACACTGATTGTTTGAAGATCTTTTCGGCTGCAACGAACATATATTTCAAGCTAAAATTCATATAACATCTTGGTTGCATATGAGATCCTCTCTCACGATTCTCGAGGCACTCAGGGTGACAAGTGGTACGTCAAAACTTCTGATGGGCATTGAATATCGTGTCAGGGGTTTTCATGGGTCCCCTTACTTCATGGTTGTAAAGGCCGCATGGGATCTTCTTATGCGGCTTCTCACTTCTTAGCTATTTGGGCCTCATGGGGCTCTATGTGGCTCCTCTGCGGCCTGCTTTTAATTTGAAGGGGCATGAGCTCTATGCGGGTTGCATAATTTTTATGCTTCTACAAGACCCCCTTTAAAGTTTCCCAAAATGACAAGTTTGTAATACTTTAAATTCGAAGCAAGGTGGAGACTTTTGGCCGCATATTAGTGACATACCCTATAGACATGTTGCCGCATAGTCAGATCTGTCAGATCATTAATGATTATATTTGGCTCAATCTACGAGAAAATTTGTTAGTATTTTGTGCCTTATTTTGGGTTCATACTCTGAGATGACGGTTCAGATGGGATAAAGTTGCACAACAAACAAGGAGTCATCGTCATCTCTTATCGCTACGTAGATCGAGGTAGATCGGGATTTGAGCCACATATCTTAGCCTATATAAGGGGGTCTGAGGAGAGAGAGAATTCTTTTACAAACCCACAAGTCTCTTAAACTTTCTTCTCTTTTTGTTCCTTGCTGCCATGGCTACCAAAGCTTCCTCCTACGCCTCTGCTGGCAAGAAGGCCCCGAAGCGCAAGGGCAAGACCAAGGGGATGGGTCGCGTTGCCGTGACCGAACCTCCTTTGTTTCTCGATGATGTTCAGCCATCGATTAAGGGTAGGTCATTTAGGGAAGATGAAGTGAAGTTCTGAATACAGAGACACATATGCACAGTTGGATGCATAGATGAGTCTATTTGCCAATTCTTACTGTCGCATGGGTAGCCCATCTGCATGGGCAACCCAGCAGCATAAACAACCCTTTCGCATGGGTGACTAGGTCGCATGGGTTGACTCGGCCATAAGAGTAACCATGCTACAAAAATAATCTGTCGCATGGTTTGGCTCTACCGCATGAGCAAGCCAGCCGTATGACAATATCACTTTGGAACATGGATACTCCTCTCAATGATTCTTACCAAGATCCTTTGTGGTTTTTGCTGTGACTTTTCCCACCGCATCCTCTAGCGACCTAGCCCTCGATCATGGTCTGCTTCCATTGAACATGAAACTCGAGGACTTGATTGCGGCCATTAAGACCCAGAGTGACAAAGATCTCCCATATGAACGTTAAAAGAATATTGCTGAGAAGATGCCTTCCTTCTTGTTGAGCCAGATAAACTCGGGGGAGATCCCTACTAAAAATGGGAAGCACTTCTTTAAGAAGCTGTACTTCTCGTTTGGTGATGCACTGGAGTCTTCTCAGTCCGATATGGGGACGACCAAGAGTTGGTCTCTTACCTTCTGCGAGATGGAGATGACATTTCCTTCTTTTGAACGTCACATGCTTTTGTTGGACCTGAAGGTGATGATGGGTCCACGGCGGATAGACTGGAACTTAACCCCTGAGCCACAGGGGGCCACCTTGGCAAACTTCGGTGTGGGATTGGGAAGAACAAAGGAGTGTTTTATAGCGCGAATGAGACACCCTTGTACTCCTTTCTTCTATTGAAGCCTGGTCTTGTCGGAAGTGAACTGTGATCGAACCTTAGCATATATGCGGCGATCACCATCCTTCACCAAGTTGCCAAGAAGGGGACCTATCCCACGGGATAACTGGTAGCTCTTAGCTGGGCATATTATAGTAACTTTTGGTGTCATTTTACCCTATGGATTCTGAAGAAGTACGCGCGGGAGCTCAGGGCCGCCAACTAATTTTTTTCGTAAGGGTACGTGTCATGGTTTGGAGATAAACCGCCCCTCTCCATAGCCCTGATGGAATTTTACAACATTCGTATGTGTACTTTCTTTACACCTGACGGTGAGATAGGACTGGCCTTGCACGAGATGCATACTGTCTCCAAATTCCTTTGGGGTGAAGAACCCTACGAAGAGTAAACCCCAAGCAATAAAAAACTCGGATAATTAGAAGTCGAGAACCCGGAGATCCTGGCGGTGTACCAGGAATTGATTTTTTACCATGGTAATTGTCAGCGGATGTCGAAGAAGAAGAAGAATTTCTCTGAGGGATCTTTAGCTCATATCATAACTTGGACCCGCCACCTCTTTTTGGAGTCAAAGGAGTCCACCATAATTCATGTTCAGGCACCGCGATCCGAGCAAGAAGTAGCTGATTCAATTCAGGTACTAAAGGTACTGGCTGCTGAGGATGAAGGAATTGAGGGTTCCTCGGAGGCAGGGGACGAGCTGGGTGATGAGCTGGTTGACCTCGAAGAGGAACTTAGCTATTTCTATATCGACACCCACAAGTTATCCGCTAAGGCATGCTGGCGGAATACCTGATGCTCTGATTGCATAACTGCGTAGTCCCGGATGGGTCTGGGACAATAGGGAGGATTAGTCGTACCTTCATTCTTTTAGCCGTAAGTTGGCCCTTCTACCGGCCATGGTATGCTGCAACTATCATGATCTTTGCAACTTTGCTGAGAAGGTGGAGGACCATCCTGGCAAGGGGCATTTCAACAGGGTCGAGCTCCCTTACCATTATCTGATGGCTTGGCTTCTCCTGCATCATGGGTCCATAATGAGCCTTGGGACTAATGAGAACATGGTGGCTTCCGATGCCCTGATTGGCAGGTATCGCAGAATAAAGTTAAAATACGACACGGTCCCCGCTGGTAGGAGAGAGCTTCCATTTACGACAAATTAGACTTTTTTCACAACCGAGCCTTATTTCTCTAATGATGAGAGAAAAATCATACACTATGATAATGGAGAAAGAGCTAGAATTTGTCTGAGATGCTCTTCCGCTAGCTTCAATCCATTCCACCATCTCATTTAGTGTACCATAATTGAGCCACTATTTTCGTGGAGCCTTATCTGCCTAGCCGGTTCGCTAGTCAGTTTGGCTACACTCAGCACTTACTGGGTCACCCGAGTGCGTCCCTTGGATACAACAACAACTTGATTGATGGAGCCCAAGCATGGTGTTACTATAGTGCTACTAGCACTTAAGCTCGGTTTCAGTTGCCATCGGCCAGCGTCATGCCCCGAATGTTGTACACAACGGTAAAGTATTATTGCAAGGCCAATGCCCCGCCGGTTGACTTTGACCCGGAGAGGAGTTTTATCGATGGAACCATGCTGATGGCTATGGAACTAAAGGCGCGTAGGATGCCTGAGAAAGGTAAGGGAGTTGCCAAACCTTCGATCGTTGAGCTGGACCCATCGACCGGGAAGAGAAAATGTCTCATTCCGATGATCCTCTTCTTGCTAAGTGCAAATCAAAGGTTGAGACACATCATGCTCATTATTCCAAGTAGACGAGGACTGAGGTAGTCCCAGTGACGGGACCTGCGGCGAAGTTGAAGTCCCTTGCAAAAGGGACCGTGAGCGAGGAGGTAGGACCCCTTGCATTAGCGACTTCTAAACCAACCCCCCCCTCTAGATGCGATGGAGGTACCCATAGAACCTCTAAGTTTGATTCTTTTTGGTCCTCTCTATAAATACCTTTTTTCTGGTCTGTTTGATAATGGACAGATACCATCGAAGAGGGACCGTTCCCGACGGGCAGCTACTTCGGTGGTCTCTTACGCCTATAAGGATGAGGAAACCACCTCTCTCGAGTCTAATGTAGAACCTGTACCTAAGGCTTCGGGAGCTCCGGGTTTGGATGCAGCCATAGTGGAACCTTATACCCCTTTGGAGCACATATCCATGGATGACCTGGATGCCATGGGGAAGGCTTTGACAATGCTGGGCAAGCCATAATCTCCATCGCCTCCCTCTGGTAAGTTATTTTACATCTTCATAATGGATGAGATTTTTGGGCTTCATCTCTCAATTCTCTGGGTAAAGTTAAATACTAGTTGTTTTGGCTTTGCAGACCCTGACTCTCCCTTGGAAAGATCGACGCATCTGTTGAAGAAGGTATAGAGGAAGAAGGAGACGGTGGGCTCATTTAAAAGAGGTTTGGGTCTCTACCTCACTCCTATGGGGGTGGAGAACGCCCTGCGGGGCAAGCTATGAACCCCTATGGTGCAGTAGCTGCTCCATCCATGGTTCTTGCTGGGCATTCTGCCATTGCAGCCTTTTTGGAAGCTGGAGCGAGCCGTTCTGAGGAGGCTGCCTCCGATGTTCTCGGAACCACGGCTACTGGGTCATCCTCCGAGGTTGCTGTGATACAATCTTATGATGGCATACATGTGAGTGTAGATGTCGTGGGATGCCCTAGTACCCCTGTTCCTGGTTGCAGTGCTACCCAGCTGTCTGTTGCCAAGTTGCCGGGTGTGCAGACACTCCGTACAATCCTGAAAGACTTAGTAGCATGCAGGATCGTCGGTCGCTCTTCCGCTACTCCTTCACCTCTTAGGCGGTTGGGGTCCATCATGTAACCTGTTGTGTCCGTGGCTACTCCTTCTGTTGTGTTACATCTTAGACGGTTGGGGTCCAGAGCGTGTTGGAGTAGAACGGATCCTTTTCCTGGGCTAGGCACTTTGCTGACTATCAGGTCAAATCTCTGAGGGCCCTCTACAATTTTCAGCAAATGGCCAATCTCCTGGATTAGAAGATGATTGAAGTTGAGTAATGCCTGAAGGAGTTGAAGCAGTACAAATATGCGGATATGGGAAGGCTGATATCCCATGAGTATGGTGAGTTTTTGAAGTTTATCAAGGAGGAAAAGGCATTCTATGCTTTATCAAAGAAGGGATTATATTGTGACCTCCAGTGTTTGTAGGAGAGTCACGACAAGCCGGGTGATCTCCGAAAGGGTTGCCTCTCGATGCAGAAGGACTTGAAAGTATTTATATTGCTTGTGTTATTTGTGTTATTGGTTTAAGTTCTTTTACATTCAGTCTTTACCATCAGTATTTGTATTGCTTGTGTTGTTGGTTTAAGTTCCTAGATTGGCTTTCTTTGTGGTACTTATTGTTTGGGGGTCTGACCCCAGTGGTTTTGTATGGCCAGATCAGTAGCAGCACAGGAGGATCTTTTGTACTTTTCCAAGGATGGTGACCACCCAGAGCACTAGACCGCTTGAGTGGGTTTTCTTACTTTCCCATTTTAATGTACATTCTTCTTTTGTTGGCGTTTAGCTACCTAGCACGTGTTTAGCTCGTGTTTTGGGTTTGATTCTGTTAGCCTACAGGAATTTACATAATTGACATATCCTAGGGTTGATCATGTATAACATACACACTGGCTAGTTTATTCATTTTGTGTTTACTAGCATCATGATCATCTTTATATTATAGTTTGGGACACTTTACTATTATATTTCAGCTGATCTTACATCATGTTATTATTCCTGTTATTCTTGTGATGGAGACACTAGGGTTTGGTGGACCTAGACTTGACTGATGGTTTGTAGTAGTGACCCTCATGTCTTACAGCTTCACCTTATATGCAGAGTACCAGGGTGCTCTAAGTATACGTAGTTGGCCTTGTTAGCGCCACTCTTAAGTATTCTGGTTCTGGGATGTGACACGGTTTTAGTGGTGGCCCATACAGGTTTTATTTCAGATATATGGGGGTTTGTTGTTGTTGCTAGATGTCTCAATCCTAAACTTTTTTCCTTGATCCCTAGTCATTTATCTCCATCCCTGATTCTTGATCTGATACCTGCTTATTCGTTGATCTATCATGTTCTTCGATTGACTCTTGTGTCCTTAACTTTCAGGGGCACTGTTTCTGTTACTATCGGCCAGATGGATCGAGTGCAGCTCAAGGAGGGTCAGTATTCGGGAGCCCAGAGTATTCCTGGGGATCGACCTCATCATTCAGGGGCATGTTCTAGAGTAGATCCCGAGGCAGATCGGCCGGCAGTATCGGTCCAGCAGGCCGTACCATTGCATCCAGTATACCCCCTTCCGCCCGAGTAGCCAAAGGTATTGTCGGAGCATTGATGGATGAACTTTGAGGTTTTATGATGACCCAGTAGCACCAGAGTGATTTACTCACTCAGTCGATCAAGACAGCATTAGAGCGAGGTGGTTCTTAGATTCATAATTCTGCGACCAGCTTTAGACGTCTTAGTCCTCCGTACTTTTATGGTACAGAAGATGTGATTTTGTCTGACGCTTGGCTGCAGGACAATAAGGCCGTCTTGGAGGCAGCAGGGACTCCGGCTAGATAGCGTGTAGCAGTAGTGAGGCTACAGTTGTTGGATTTGGCCCATGACTGTTGGGCAACGCTGGAGGTGTCTCTCATAGCACTGATTCTATGAACAATTTTTACTTAGAGGTTTAAGGCGAGGTACTTTAATGTGGTGGCGCATTATGAACCTCAGTAGAGGCAGTCATCTTCTTCTTCCTGCAGTTGTTTCAGATTAGAAAACATGGGCATATAGTATCAGAGTGCCGTAGGGCACAGGGATTATGCTTGGTATGTGGGGCATCAGTCTACATGGTCGGAGCATATCCTAGGAGGAACCATACTAGATCATCATCAGCCTAGTCAGTAGTACGGCCAGCAGCGCCCCAGTATATGGTACTAGCACCTGTTTATGGTAATAAACGAAAGAAAGAATGTATATAAGACGGGGTTTATACGAAACCCGTTTCTTTGGTTTACAAACAAGCTTGTATAATTAATCCTATACGAGGATGTCGAGTACAATTTTTAAATCTGGGTAAATATTACTATAGGTGTCTGATCTGCAGTCAATCACTTTAGCCCTTGGACCACACGATGGTGAAGAAGTGCCGTAGAAGACAGAAATCAGCTTCGAAGGTTACAAAAGAGGGTGGATGCACGATGCCAAAGTCGTCGATCACTACTCTTTGCCTGAGCTCTGGATTCTTCTCTCTCAAAGACTCTTTGACCAATCTTCGATTTTCGATCCTTGCTCGATCTTTTCAAAATTCGACCACTTGATCCTTTTGACCAATTTTTCCGACCTATTCCTCTGTTGATAGAGGTCTCTATTTATAGAGTTTTAGTGACAGTGACCACTCAGTCGGTATAAAAACCGAGTAGTGAAAAGTACAGCACCCTTTTACATGATGGTTAAAATAACCATTGCCCACGTATAGATGATCTTTTGTATGAGCGTGTGACGCTTGTCCGACTAGGGGACAAGCGCGTATAACTGCTGCGAAGATCACGGCGTAGAAGCCACGTAGGTAGGTATCCCTCGTGTAGAAGAGGTTGGAGTAGAAGCCAATGTCTGTCACTATGGCGTAGAATCCAAGTAGGCATAGAAGCCGAATGGGCGTAGAAGCTGAGCAGGCATAGAAGCCGAATGGGCGTCGAAGCCGAGCAGGCATAGAAGCCGAATGGGCGCAGAAGCCGAGCAGGCATAGAAGTCGAATCGGCGTAGAAGCCGAGCAGGCATAGAAGCCGAATGGGCGTAGCCTGAGTGATCCTTAGCCGGAATTACGGCTCTTGGGGATATAATCAAATCTCCTGCATTAAATGCAGAGATCCGCCATCATCCTGTGCATTAATTGCAGGGGCGTGGCCTCGAATCCTGTACGCAGAGTAACTGCTGATGTGGCAGTCTGTTTGTCTTCCGCCGAGCGCAAGAAGCTCACGTCTGCCTGTGTAGAACTAGGCAGCGTATTCCCTTGTATGGGTAGAAGCGTTTACGCAAAGGGGATGTCACTAAATACAGAGATTCGCCATCATCCTGTGCATTAATTGCAAAGGCGTATCCTGAAGGTCTGCCATCCTCCTGCGCATCAAAATACAGAGACATGCCTCGGGCATCTGTCAGTATTTTGGCGCTTTAAATGCAGAGACGTGCCTCGAGAAACCGTCACCGCTCTGCGCATTAAATGCAGAGACGTGCCTCGAGCCCTGTACGAAGTGCAGCTTTTGACGTGGCAGGCTGTTTGTCTTCTGCGGAGCGTAAACAGCCCACATCTGCCTGTGTAAAACTAGGCAGCGTATTCCCTTGTATGCGTAGAAGCGGTTTACGCAAAGGAAATGGCAGTAAATGATAACTTGGGTTGTAGTGCCGCGCCATCATTATAGCCGTCGTCTGGGTAGTCGTGCAGTACCCTTTGTCAGGAGTCCAGACGTCAGGTTCATTGCATGATCTGACAGGTTCATTTTTGAAGAATATAAAGCGTTTCCTCGTACGCTTAAATGCTGCATTGAAGGCGGATGAGTTTCACGCCATAGAGGCGATGTAGCACCCTCTTTACGCTGAAGCGGCCTGGACATATTGCATTTACGCGGATGGTCCTTGAGTTCATATTTTATGCTGTGCTCAGCGAAAAGCTCTGTTGCACGCTTGATGCTCTGAGGTCCTCTGTTTACGCTGCTCTGGATCAATATGCTGCGTATAGCTATCCACCGTAGTTTTTATGCTTCTACAAGAACCCCTTCAAAGCTTTTAAATTCCTCATAATTTGAAACGCTTTGAATGAAGCATGAACCATTCCTCGTAACTCGAAACATTTCTGAATGGAGCCTGAAATGGTCAAGTCTGACACGTTTTTTCAAGGCTGACTTTATGGCGGAGTTATTGGGGATCGGTGTGATCTCTTTCGCTTATAAAAAGGCTGAGGAGTTAACCTGTTCTTCCCACGTTTCCGTCACCACGCAGAGAAGATCGCCGGAGTTCGTCGGGTCGACCTGAGGAAGAAGAAGACCATGTTCTTCCAGCATGTAAGGAGCCGAAAAAGATGGCGTCTTCGAGCAAGTGTCATCTGCAACGATGGATCATGGAAGGATATCATAGCCTCCCTTGCTCGAGATAATCAGCAACTTTGTATGGCGGTTCTTCCGGAGAGAGGAAGGGTCATATTTCACCACGCTGCTTGCAAGCGGTGCCTTCTCCCGTTACCTCCGTGGACGAGAGCAGATAGACTAGCTTTGTCCAGGATCGAGTTGGGTTTAATACCTCAACTCGATCTGTCATGGCGTTGGATGTAGGAAAGCAGATTTACTCTGCTTTTCTTCTATTGGAGGATGGGTCTATGCCCAGTTTTGTATACTCCCGCCACTGACAATATGTCAGTCGGTTTGCGGCAACCGACTGACTGCTGGAGAAGATGGATGAAGAATTGCAGCCCATGCGAGAACCTGGCAGAACAGATTCTGGGTGAGATCTTCAGACGACGACGAGGAAGTCCTTTGTAGACGGGATTTCCCTCATATGTAATCACGAGAATGAAGAAAACCCTTGTAGAGTGGATTTCCCTCATATGTAATCGTGGTTTTAATCTTTAATAAAGTCGTCTTTCTTCTCTGCATATGATTATCTCGCCATACTTTTTTTGCTGTGAAGTCTGAATATGTGTAGCTTCGACACGTCTGGTATTCTTACGCCGACTCTGATGGAAAGAGTATTAGGTCCCGCCCTGTCTTTTACGCATAACTAGGGATGCGCAGAAAGCCGCTTTAGCATTTAAGTCGAGTCTTCGAACTGTTCTGCTGTTAGGAATGAGGAACCGCGTAGAATTCTGAACTGTTGCTTCTGATAAACAGAATTCTTGTTCAGACATCATCTTCAAGAATGATTTCTCGAAAGTCCCTTGGAATTAGGGCGAGAAATGGCTGTCAAACTGAGTCGCCATTTTGAACTGTAGATGAAATATTCAGACTGGAGTCTGGATGAACTTCCAATCGACCCATGAAGAAGAGTATTTTTCGATGTTGAACTCTGCATGCTTCGGGTACTTGGGATATCTTCTGGTCAAGGAGGAGTATCTTCTGTGTGAACTCTTGCAATTGACCGCCTTGAGAATCGTTCAGATGTACGCGTACTCTGGCTTGCGTATCTTTCAGATGTACGGAGAGTCATAGCATAAGATCACAAGTTCGTAGCCTCGTGAGCGTAAACTAAACGCCATCGAGCGTGAAATCGTAGACTTGTAGTTCCTGAGCGTGAAGTCGTAGGTTTGTAGCCTCTCGAGCATAAAAGCTTACCGAGCACAAAGGCATCCGGGCGTAAAACCATAGACTTGTAGCCTCCGAACATAAAACCATAGATTTGTAGCTGTCGAGCGTAGAAAGCTCCTTAGCGTAGAACTGTAGATCTGTAGCTTGTGAAAAGGAAGCCTTCCGAGCGTGAAGTTGTGGATCTGTTGCTTCTGAGCGTAAACTAAACTCCGCCGAGCGTGAGATCATAGATTTGTAGCTGCTGAGCGTGAAGTCGTAGGTTTGTAGCCTCTCGAGCATAAAAGCTTACCGAGCACAAAGGCATCCGGGCGTAAAACCATAGACTTATAGCCTGTGAGCGTAAAACCGTAGATCTGTAGCTGTTGAGCGTAGAAAGCTCTTTAGCGTAGAAACCACGAATCTGCTTTGCGCGAAAACTTTTTGAATTCGCTGACTGTCCGCCTTCTCTGAGTAATAGGCTGACGTAGTATCCAATCATAACCGAATATTAATTAGGAGATTTGTTTCGGGTTTCGAGGAGTCCATCCGAACTCTATATATACCCCAAGTTTCTGAGAGAGAAACTTGTCATCCGTCTTCTGTGAAAGAAAGCCTTCGACGTTTCGAGTTCTTCTCCGCTTCTTCTTCGGGTCTTCAAAGTTTCCAGTAATGGCCTCGAAGCAATCCTCCTTCCCTAAGGAAAAGAAGGTTGATTCTTCTTCTCGTTCTTCTGCTCAAGCGAGAGTGCCTCCGGTCGGGTAAGGCGAACTTCATTCTGAGCGAAGTGTCCCGCCGACGAGAAGTGCACCCGGCCTGAAAGGTAGAGTTTTTGGGATGAAAAAAATGACTTAAAAAATCCTTCGCACAAGTTGTACGTGACCGCGCTAGGTCGTCTTCTGTGCTGATAACCTCTTTGAGGAAGATGATGCACGGAGACTTTTCATCTTTTTACGTCCATATTTCTAATGTGCCAACGTAGAAACTCCATATTTTCGCATTCGGGCGTAAAAGCTTTGACTGCCGAAAACTTGGTGTATACTATAAAGTTTGAGCTTTACGCTTGTGGATGAAAATTCCGGCGTAACATCTCGAACTTTGGCAGTCTGGAGTAAAGCACAGATTGTATACTGCCAGCCTTGAACTTTTACGCTTTTAGGAAATGGATTCCAGCGTACTGATCAAGTTTTTACAGTCTTGGCGTAAAGCACAGACTGTTGCCTTTTGGAATATACTGCAAGATTGTAATGCCTAGTATAGAAACTGACGTGTTTTTTTTGCACCCTTGTAGTTAACTTGCATGAGTCTTCGCTAGCCGATGTGATGGGTTCTGCTGCCGGGATGCTGCACTCCAATTATCTGGAGGATCTGTCGCACGTTACATTTCCTATCTCTGGGCCCCAGTATCCCGAAGGAAGGGAAATTTTGATATCGGCTCAGGGCGAGCGATCGTTGCTGAACATGATTAATGGAGAGCCCCTGACGTACGTAGACGAGGACCAGTATATAAAGTCGGCTTTTCTCTTTGGGGACATGATTGATAAGCAGTCCCAGACGAAGCCCAAGAAAGAACTCTGTATTTTCCCTGCCGGGGGCTTGGTCTTGCGTCTGCCCAAGATGCCGAGAGATTATCCCATCTCAGCATTCTTCCTTGCTACACATCCCAGGAGGATGTCGTGGACGCTAACTCCTGATCTTTACGGCAGGCCGGGAAAGATCTTCTACCAGAAAGGATCTGGCCTATTTGTCAGCCGCCCTTCCGGCTCCGTGACGACGTTCAGGGGATTGTACCCGGGCAGTGTCCCGAGTGAAGACAACTTGGTTCTCCAGCCGGTGCAATTGCCGACCTTCTGCAATGATTTCATGGGGCGCGGAGGAGTATACCCCAAGGTGAATCCTCGATGCAATGGGTGGATGACCCCTACAAATCTTCGATGGGCTCGCTTAGTTGATTGGGCCCTGAAGCATTTTCAGACCGAGTTGGAGAGCATCGGTCTGTTTGCAGCTGTGAGTGCCACCAGTGTTGGGTTACCTCCTAACCCCAACCTGTTTCTGGCACTGATGGAGCAATATATTTCGCTCACCGGGACATTCGCCACTCCACTGGGGGACTTAGGATTGGCCCTCCATGAGATGGCAGAGATCTCGAGACTGCCGATAGGGGATACTCCATATGAAGAGTATGTTCTCACGAACCGGGAGCTGGGGGATTCAGACCCTCGGGTAGTGGAAGTGTACCAGGAGCTGATGTGGCACTACCTTGCTTGCAGCGCCTTCTATGGCGAGCCTTCAGATTTGGCTCACACCAGTAAATGGACGTCCTACCTCTTTTTTCACAAGGCCAGGACTGCTCAGCCGGAGAAGGTATTGGAAGGCAAGGATCAGCCTTTGAATCCTCTGAGCGTGCTTACTTCTCAGGTAGTCGATGATCTTATGGAAGACGCTGGGGCTCCAGATCAGATCCTCGATGAAGGGATAGGAAGATATCCTGCAGGTACTAAGGCCTACAGTTATCTGAGGCATTGCCGCAGGCCTCTGTCCAAGGAAGCTCAACTGGCTGGCTTCCTCTCTATATGGCTGCGCCGACTGGTGGTACCCGGCATCGCATCTGCGGATCGTATTCACCGCAACACCTTGTGGCCTAAAGTACGTCTGGTGTTTGGGGCGAGACTAGGCTTGCTCCCTGCAATGGTGTGCCACATACAAGCTGGCCTGAGGGCGATGACTGAGGCGCTGCTCGCCGATGAAGCTCGGCGTGAAAGCTTTCCCCGGGTGGAATTACCATACCTGTATTTGATGGGATGGTTAATTCTCCATAACCCCTGGGTGATGTCTCCAGGCTCCGGCAGTAGCTTGGGGGGTAGTTTCTTGCTGAATTACAAGAAATCCTCCAGGAACGTGCTCACAGTTTTAGACTGTCGGCGGATGCTGAATTGCAGCCATAGCTGGAAGCTCTTTTGCACTGCCCCCTCTGTACATCGCAATCAATTGGGGATTAGGCTTGAGGATTCAGGTAGAGAGAAGACCATTCTTTCTCCCGAGGCCTTTAATTGGTTGGTCTGCATTAGACCTTCCCACTTGTCACTACCACATTCCGAAAACAGGGGTATTTTTGACTTTTTATAATATTTAATATTGTGGTAGATACAATTAAGTAATTTGCATGATAGTATATTTAATTTAAATAATTATGTGGTGTGTAATTAAAAATATAATTAAATACAGTGTTCTTTTGTGTTTGTGCTGATAGACTTGACCTAGAGACCACTAGACGAACACCTGATCGAATATTGGGGATTTCGTATTTAATTGTTTTATTTTAGAATTTATTTATTGGAGGAGGTATTTAATTACCGTAATTTATTTAATTATTGCGCGCTGTCGTTGCTTCTATATTTGGAGCGCTCCCTGACTTTTGCCTTCCAACAAATTTCACAATCTTGCCCTAGACATGCCAGCCTTCCATTCTGCTATTTTTACAACTCATAATTATGATCTCTGTACCTTCATTTTAGCCACACAAAAATCGTCGCGGACGTTTATTTAATTTCTGAATAAATTTCTATTTTGTATCATTGTGCGTCCCAATCGAAATTGGGGGCAATCTTGACCTATTTTTCGTGCGACCCAAATTAGGGTAATATTCTGTTTTGAGTCTTCTTCATTTATGCTATTGATGACCCGACCTGATTTTGGCCCCATGTCCCCTAATTAATTTTAGAACACAGCTTGCATTTATTTCTAATCTAATTGGGGATATCATTTTGTCTGATCCCGTTAATCCTAAATTAGCCCAATGCCATTTTAATTAAACCCGTGCCTAACGCACAACACCCTCTCACCATGAAAATTACCAAACACATTTTTCTCCACAAATTTTGTGTCATTTTATGTGTTTGTGCAATTTCCCGAATTTAAGGAGCCAAGTTGCAATTATTCAATTGTAGGTGTCATCACCCCATTGGCCAAGACCGAATGGAAAGGTTATTTATTTGTGGACCAAATTGCATTTTTCCCACTCAACTTTACATGAAAACAATTTCCTTCATGAACAATCCTGGCCACTCATTTGAAATTGGACCATCACCACCCTTCATCCACATCTCACCCCTCCCTATTTAATCTCCTATCAAGCCCTAATCCCAAAAATTTAACCTAGGGAAACATACCTCCCCCAAGCCCCAACCGTAGCCTCCACATTTTCATTCTTCTTTCTTTTTCTTCTTCTTCTTCTTCTTGAATCATCTCTTTCCTCCCAAGGACAAGAGCCACCTCCACTTTTCTTCTTCTTTACAAGAGAAACTAATCCATCACCACCTATGAAAATCTCATCTCTACATTCCCAATACCACTGCATATTTTCTCACTGTAAATTCCTCTCCTCACCCCAAACAACTTCGTCACACTCGACGTTGACTTCTCTGGACTGAGCACATCCTTCCACGGATGGCCGATGTGCTGTCAGTCCGCCACTCGACGCTCCCGCCAGCCCGAGAGTCAGGTCTTGACTGATCGTAGTCTCCCTCCCATCGTTGGCCTCGTATTGTCCGTCCCGTCCGAGAAGACCCCGTTGTCCTCCGCGGTTAAGAAACACGTCACCCTGGCCAAGAATTCCGGCACGCCCGGGTCCGGAGAGGCCCTGCTCTGTTGCCAGGTGAGGACCCTGCCTGCGCTCCTCGACATCACCAATGACTCATCCCGATCTGCTCAGCCTTGAGCCGGCCGCCTCCATTGCACGAGCTGCTGCCGCTACCGAAGACCCACCACCGGCCTCTTCAGGCCTCTGTCGCGTGCTTGGTCGCCTCCCCCTCCCCGCTTTCAGTGGCCAAGGTTCTAAAGTTCCCCGCAGGAGATCAAGAAGTGATGGAGCAGGGAAAAGTATGGAAGATTATGTTAAGAGGAAATTGGAACAATTCTATGAAGGATCGGATGGCCCACCACTACGTGTTATTCCCATAGATGGAGCCACAAAAATTGAAACAGTTGTCATAACACATGGCCATGAGGACCACATTGGTCATTCCAGCTCTGGATCAGCGCACTCCTATATTTGCTTCATCCTTTACTTTGGGACTCATTAAGAAGAGATTGAAGGAGTTTGGGATTTTTCCTACATTCAGGTTTAAGGTATTTAAGTGCAAAAAGAGGTTCCTTGCTGGACCATTTGAAGTGGAGCCCATTCGTGTTACACACTCAATTCCTGATTGTTGTGGATTGGTTCTCGTGATGGTATAATTTTCCACACAGGGGACTACAAGATTGACGAGACACCACTGGATGGGAAAGTATTTGATCGTGAAGCTCTAGAGGAGCTGTCAAAAGAAGGAGTAACTTTAATGATGAGTGACTCAACAAATGTGCACCGACCCCCATGTGAGCTCTTCCCCTTCCCTCTTCCCTCTTTCTTTCGACTCAAACACTGTAGTTAATTAGTTATATATTAATTAGTTAGCTAATAGATAATTAGTTTAGTTAATATCTGATTAATCAGTTAATTAATTTTTATCAGTTAATTATTTTTAATCAGATTTTTAATCAGTTAATTAAATTATTAATCAGTAGCTAATGGTAATCAGTTAATTAATTTCATAATCAATTAGTTAATTTATGTAATTAGTTTAGTAAATAAAATAAAATTAGTTTTATTGTTTATAGTGTATAAATTTAGTTATGTATTATATATAGGGATTTGGTTATATTAATATGTAATTTAAAATGGTTTTTGATTATGCAAAAATATAATAATTTTTGGGGTTATATTATTAATTAGAAATATAGTTTCAATAATAAAAATAAGATCAAAATTGTTATTTGGGCTGGTGACCAATTTTACTATAGATATAAAAATATATGATGGCTTTTACATAAATTCTAGATTTTTATAAATAAACTTTTAATTGTAATTATTGTTCAAAATAATTTCGAAATGATTTTCATTAAATTAAAGTGTTTTCTCTATGTTTTGAGGACTCGGTATCCTTACCTCGATTTTCGTACCGAACTCCGATCTTGAACTTCTTTATATAGTTTCTAGCTATTTGGACTGCTCCGGACCCATTGGAACTAACTGCTACTTCATTTGGGATCACCTTGAGAAGTGTGGCATTATGTACATTCTTTGATTGTTAATATACATATATAAAAATATTTGATTGATATATATATACACAAATATGTTTTTGGTATAAAAATATATATTTATATACATCTATTAGTGTATATACACAAATACATATTTTGTACAATTACTAAGAGACACTCATATATAATATTATATATGTTTTATTGGTATATACTCTGAGTGTAAATGTGTATTATATACGTATCCCTACTAGATGACCCTAGTTGACTAGAGCCATGCCTGGCATAGCCCTGAGGCCAGTGTATTTCTATTGTGTGTTAGTGTAGCATCTGATACAAGTGATATTATTATATGTTTATAGGACTGTCGGATTCTCCAGACGATACCCTGGGACAGGACATTGGTATTGACAGCTAAGGACCCAGAGCGAGTACATTCTCTGATTAGTTTTTAATTTATGATATCTCCTATGTTCACTGTATCTAGTATAAATATCCATGTTCTTGACACGTTGGTTACACGGATTGGTATACACGGATCTCGTCATGAGATGTTATTCCTTATTCATGGTGTAGCTTGTACAAGACTTGTTTCCTTGATATCTTGTGCATGTACAGACACTGAGACCCGGGAAGATTTGCTACCTCCCTAGGGAATCCCGTGCCATAGCGTACCATGATTGGATCTACTATACCAGTCGGGGGTGGGGAGTATTTTAGTGTAGATATGTGATCATACCCAACTTTTCATGCATCATAGCTCACCCCACATCTCACGTCGGGTGCGGCCTGACCATCTCAGTACCTCATAGCTGTTACGTGTGATTAGCCTGACCTCTACATGCATCATAGCTAACCAACGGTTAGCCTGACCTTCCATGAATCATAGCTAATCACATGTAACCAGCCTGATCAAGTTCCCAAGCCGATCACATGTTAAAGCTAGTACTCACACACTTAGTCATAGGTTTCTTGCTCATTGACATATTGTTTCTTTTCCTGCATTTACTTACAGTATTTCCAGTATTTCTTTCCTTGTATATTTCTCGTACCTATACATGCATCTGGTATATTTTCATCTAGAACTGCTACATAGTTTATGTCATTTATATAGAACTGCTATTTAGAGATGTACTTTGCTCCTTCCTGACTGGAAATATTTTTCCAGACCCTGACCTTAGTAGACTGGGTTCTGACACACTTGGGGATTGGAAGTTAATGATTGCAGGTATGATTATTTTGTCATTAGACTTGTGTTGTATTCTTTTGTTTCTTCAAATTCCTATCGTGCTGTAGTTGTGATTGAGTATGTTGTTAATATTTTCATAGTGTTATCCGAGTCTCCTTATGGAGTTGGATACTAGCGTGAGATTTTATAGATAGTACTTGACCTAGACAGCGTTCTACCGCCGATGCTGCGGCGTAGGCTGGACGTACCCACGCACTCGTGCCCCTAAACCGGGTGCGGGTCGTGACACGTTTTTAGTGGTGGCCCATGCAGGTCAGACTTCGCAAGTTGTGCGATGTCGTGGTAGTGTGACGTCTTCGTTGTACTACTGCGTGCCTGCTATAGAATATAGGACATAGGATACTAGGATGAGAGAGGATACTCAATCACAAATTCTTGAGAGATTCCTGGGACGACCCCTTGAGAATCTTATTACAATTTCTAATTTAAATCCTTCCCCCTTGTTTTCGTCCGTTCTCACTTGCTGATATTGAGTTTGATTCTTGTTGACCAGTTGTTAACTTTAATTCTTGGTATCGTTGTTGAGCTTTGATTTCATATCGAGACAAATTTTTACGGACTAAACTTTACGGTATCATCTGATGACATATGTTGATGAGGACAGTGAGAAAGGTAAAACGTCTACTTTGGTTATGGAACCTAGAGTTTATCGCAGCCATATTAGCTGTCGTGACGAGAACGTAGGAACCTGACTTCGGATGTACATATCTTAGTTATAAATTTAGAGTTCTCGCAGCCATACCGGTTGGCGTGGCGAAGATTCTAGATGACGTGATTATGGAGTTGCATACCTTAGTTACGGAACCTGTCGTTTATCGCGTCTATGCTTACTGGCGTGGCGAGGATTCTGAGTGTCATGATTTCAGATAGACGTGTATGATTATCAGGTTGTATCTTAATTTGCTTCTTAAAATATCATCTCAAGACTTATCTATTTCTGTTATTCCAGGACTTTGTTCCCTCGCTTCCTTCTTTATTAGCAGTAAAGATACCTTCTGTCCTCAATCCAATTCCTTTTGAGCTTCTATCCCTTGAGGGTTCCTTGTTAAGTATGATAATTAGTGACTTATAATTATGTCTGTGTCTTGAGTATTAGTATTGACTGAGTGTTGCTTGTGAGTTGTAAGTGTTTCCTAGTTAGACCTGTGAGCAGTAGGCCTTGATCTGGAATTAACCCATAGCATAGTACCTTGTAACAATGGTTCTAGGATAAGGTCATAAGAGACTGTGAGTAGAAGGAGAGTATAGAGTACCAGTGATAGTTCAAGAGTTAGTATCAGAGCTAACATACCCGTCCTGGATAATCATGATTATGCAATTGGATGATCTACGTGAACAATTAAGTATCCAGAAATTGTGTTAAGGATTATGGAGCATGATGTTCAATTTGATGATTGATATCGGGTGTGTTAAAGGTAAGGAATTGTATATGCAAAAAAAAAAAAAAAGGTTAATGAGCTGTCATGAGTGGAGAAATATCGGAATTGGTAATGAAATTGGTGAGGCGTATCACAGATCAGTTTACCAGGCTGTAAAAGATTAACAGGGAAATACATATACAACAATCGAGATGAAGAACCATACACATACCCACGAGAGTAAAGAAACATGAGTGTTATAGTAGATACATGTAATCATGAGTTATAATGAGCTTGAAGAGATGATGCATTAATGAAGCTAGTGATATAATACCAAGAGTGCTAATGATTCTATATCAAGGATTATTGAAAATGGTGCTAGTAACAGTAAGCACTCAGTGTGATGATAATTAGATGATATACCAGTTGACATAAATTGAAATCATGAAAGAAAACACAGTTGATGATAACTTTGATCATTGGAGGTAATAGTACAAGTGATTCAGGCAGTACAATTTTAGTACACAATTGTAGACACTAGATGCATTGAGTGCACCTTGAGTATCAGAGACGGTGAGCACCGATATGTACATTGTGGAGTTATAAATTAAAAGGTGGAAATAAGATTTTATTTTAAAAATTTAGAGGAGTTAAGATTTTATGTTGTATTCGAATTCAATTCAATAAGCATAGTCAAAGCTATAAGGAATTTAAAAGTGATTAAATTTTTCGATATTGAGTACCTGATTTTGAGGAGGTATATGCAATTATTTTAAGTTGATCGAGAAGTTAAACCTTGACGATTATTTTGAGGATTAATTTTATGGTAGATAAGAGATGAATATTAATATATGAGTAGATGATATACATGTGTAAGGATCTGATGACTTCAGCAGGATTGAGATGGCACCGTAGACTGACTTGGGTGTCCATCTAAAGTTGTATTGGAAAGAGCAGTACTTAGTATGGTGTTGCACTTGGTGTGCACTGGAGTGATGAGAACAAATAGTATGGACAATTGCAGTAGGAACGGGAACTAACAGAGAGTATGGTACTAAAGAAATAGAGGTATCAAACTTAGATACATTATTGAACCATGGTTATATTAGAGGTTCTTGGTATCAGATTCTGGTATTAATAGACAGGTGTGTGCAATACGGATATATTCATAGATCTTGTGAATAAATGATTAGTTGATATGGGTACCAGTGTACAGGGATAGGAATTAGTTAGTGAATTTGCTAGAGTTAAGTGTTTGTTAGAAGGAGATACCGCAAGAAATGTGTTAGCAGGTTCTGTCCTTTCCTTCCTTCTGTCCCCACCTATTTGATTGATTGACTGATACCTTAGTACCGTAGCTTGTATGCATGATTCTTGTTATAATGTAGTTAGTAGTACCCCTGATACAGAGACTACAATACCATAACAGAAGACACCATGACCGTACATATTCCCTTTAGGTTGCATGTTGTATGATTATAGGACAGATTTTTAGACCAGGATTATTGGGGTTTGACCATGACGAAGATCTATGACAAGGTTATGACATGACAAAGGGATAAGATGATTCAAATTCAAGGATAAGCATTTATTTAAATAAAGAGTTAATGAGTTAATATAACAGAATTGATGGAGCATTGATCTTTCGAAGATCGAGGTATGATTGAAAATTGAGGATAAACATTAATTTAAATAAAGGATTAAAAATTTAACAAGGCAGAATTGATGATTTATTAATTTCAGGAAGATTGATTATGATATATTGGAAATTTGAGGAAAATTTGGGAAAATTATCATTATATATACTTGATTGCAATATAGTAATTTAAATTTTATTATTGCGGACGTTGCATTTGAAGGATCCATAAGTGTCGTATTATTAAGTATTTCGAGGAAAAAGAAAACTGAAAAATCAGATCATTGATGGATTATTGTTTGGATTCAGACTTTTTGGGACGAGAATCAATACATTGATTGAAATTAAATTTGAGGAACAGATATCAAATTCCGAGTATAATTTTTTATTTAAATTCGTGGGAATTGTGAGGAGATGGAATCTGATTTTATTTTGAGAATATTTTAGAAATTTTTGAAAATTGCGAAACGATAAGGCGGATTATTTCAGGATTTTGTGGGTTGTTGAATTTCACTATTTTTGGAAATAATAATATGTATGAGTAAATACTACTATTGAGGATTTTAAATTTCGAGGACGAAATTATTTTAAGGTGGGTAGACTTGTCATTACCACATTCCGAAAACAGGGGTATTTTTGACTTTTTATAATATTTAATATTGTGGTAGATACAATTAAGTAATTTGCATGATAGTATATTTAATTTAAATAATTATGTGGTGTGTAATTAAAAATATAATTAAATACAGTGTTCTTTTGTGTTTGTGCTGATAGACTTGACCTAGAGACCACTAGACGAACACCTGATCGAATATTGGGGATTTCGTATTTAATTGTTTTATTTTAGAATTTATTTATTGGAGGAGGTATTTAATTACCGTAATTTATTTAATTATTGCGCGCTGTCGTTGCTTCTATATTTGGAGCGCTCCCTGACTTTTGCCTTCCAACAAATTTCACAATCTTGCCCTAGACATGCCAGCCTTCCATTCTGCTATTTTTGCAACTCATAATTATGATCTCTGTACCTTCATTTTAGCCGCACAAAAATCGTCGCGGACGTTTATTTAATTTCTGAATAAATTTCTATTTTGTATCATTGTGCGTCCCAATCGAAATTGGGGGCAATCTTGACCTATTTTTCGTGCGACCCAAATTAGGGTAATATTCTGTTTTGAGTCTTCTTCATTTATGCTATTGATGACCCGACCTGATTTTGCCCCATGTCCCCTAATTAATTTTAGAACACAGCTTGCATTTATTTCTAATCTAATTGGGGATATCATTTTGTCTGATCCCGTTAATCCTAAATTAGCCCAATGCCATTTTAATTAAACCCGTGCCTAACGCACAACACCCTCTCACCATGAAAATTACCAAACACATTTTTCTCCACAAATTTTGTGTCATTTTATGTGTTTGTGCAATTTCCCGAATTTAAGGAGCCAAGTTGCAATTATTCAATTGTAGGTGTCATCACCCCATTGGCCAAGACCGAATGGAAAGGTTATTTATTTGTGGACCAAATTGCATTTTTCCCACTCAACTTTACATGAAAACAATTTCCTTCATGAACAATCCTGGCCACTCATTTGAAATTGGACCATCACCACCCTTCATCCACATCTCACCCCTCCCTATTTAATCTCCTATCAAGCCCTAATCCCAAAAATTTAACCTAGGGAAACACACCTCCCCCAAGCCCCAACCGTAGCCTCCACATTTTCATTCTTCTTTCTTCTTCTTCTTCTTCTTCTTCTTGAATCATCTCTTTCCTCCCAAGGACAAGAGCCACCTCCACTTTTCTTCTTCTTTACAAGAGAAACTAATCCATCACCACCTATGAAAATCTCATCTCTACATTCCCAACACCACTGCATATTTTCTCACTGTAAATTCCTCTCCTCACCCCAAACAACTTTGTCACACTCGACGTTGACTTCTCTGGACTGAGCACATCCTTCCACGGATGGCCGATGTGCTGTCAGTCCGCCACTTGACGCTCCCTCCAGCCCGAGAGTCAGGTCTCGACTGATCGTAGTCTCCCTCCCATCGTTGGCCTCGTATTGTCCGTCCCGTCCGAGAAGACCCCGTTGTCCTCCGCGGTTAAGAAACACGTCACCCTGGCCAAGAATGCCAACACGCCCGGGTCCGGAGAGGCCCTGCTCCGTTGCCAGGTGAGGACCCTGCCTGCGCTCCTCGACATCACCAATGACTCATCCCGATCTGCTCAGCCTTGAGCCGGCCGCCTCCATTGCACGAGCTGCTGCCGCTACCGAAGACCCACCACCGGCCTCTTCAGGCCTCCGTCGCGTGCTTGGTCGCCTCCCCCTCCCCGCTTTCAGTGGCCAAGGTTCTAAAGTTCCCCGCAGGAGATCAAGAAGTGATGGAGCAGGGAAAAGTATGGAAGATTATGTTAAGAGGAAATTGGAACAATTCTATGAAGGATCGGATGGCCCACCACTACGTGTTATTCCCATAGATGGAGCCACAAAAATTGAAACAGTTGTCATAACATATGGCCATGAGGACCACATTGGTCATTCCAGCTCTGGATCAGCGCACTCCTATATTTGCTTCATCCTTTACTTTGGGACTCATTAAGAAGAGATTGAAGGAGTTTGGGATTTTTCCTACATTCAGGTTTAAGGTATTTAAGTGCAAAAAGAGGTTCCTTGCTGGACCATTTGAAGTGGAGCCCATTCGTGTTACACACTCAATTCCTGATTGTTGTGGATTGGTTCTCGTGATGGTATAATTTTCCACACAGGGGACTGCAAGATTGACGAGACACCACTGGATGGGAAAGTATTTGATCGTGAAGCTCTAGAGGAGCTGTCAAAAGAAGGAGTAACTTTAATGATGAGTGACTCAACAAATGTGCACCGAACCCCATGTGAGCTCTTCCCCTTCCCTCTTCCCTCTTTCTTTCGACTCAAACACTGTAGTTAATTAGTTATATATTAATTAGTTAGCTAATAGATAATTAGTTTAGTTAATATCTGATTAATCAGTTAATTAATTTTTATCAGTTAATTATTTTTAATCAGATTTTTAATCAGTTAATTAAATTATTAATCAGTAGCTAATGGTAATCAGTTAATTAATTTCATAATCAATTAGTTAATTTATGTAATTAGTTTAGTAAATAAAATAAAATTAGTTTTATTGTTTATAGTGTATAAATTTAGTTATGTATTATATATAGGGATTTGGTTATATTAATATGTAATTAAAAAGGGTTTTTGATTATGCAAAAATATAATAATTTTTGGGGTTATATTATTAATTAGAAATATAGTTTCAATAATAAAAATAAGATCAAAATTGTTATTTGGGCTGGTGACCAATTTTACTATAGATATAAAAATATATGATGGCTTTTTCATAAATTCTAGATTTTTATAAATAAACTTTTAATTATAATTATTGTTCAAAATAATTTCGAAATGATTTTTATTAAATTAAAGTGTTTTCTCTATGTTTTGAGGACTCGGTATCCTTACCTCGATTTTCGTGCCGAACTCCGATCTTGAACTTCTTTATATAGTTTCTAGCTATTTGGACTGCTCCGGACCCATTGGAACTAACTGCTACTTCATTTGGGATCACCTTGAGAAGTGTGGCATTATGTACATTCTTTGATTGTTAATATACATATATAAAAATATTTGATTGATATATATATACACAAATATGTTTTTGGTATAAAAATATATATTTATATACATCTATTAGTGTATATACACAAATACATATTTTGTACAATTACTAAGAGACACTCATATATAATATTATATATGTTTTATTGGTATATACTCTGAGTGTAAATGTGTATTATATACGTATCCCTACTAGATGACCCTAGTTGACTAGAGCCATGCCTGGCATAGCCCTGAGGCCAGTATATTTCTATTGTGTGTTAGTGTAGCATCTGATACAAGTGATATTATTATATGTTTATAGGACTGTCGGATTCTCCAGACGATACCCTGGGACAGGACATTGGTATTGACAGCTAAGGACCCAAGGCGAGTACATTCTCTGATTAGTTTCTAATTTATGATATCTCCTATGTTCACTGTATCTAGTGTAAATATCCATGTTCTTGACACGTTGGTTACACGGATTGGTATACACGGATCTCGTCATGAGATGTTATTCCTTATTCATGGTGTAGCTTGTACAAGACTTGTTTCCTTGATATCTTGTGCATGTACAGACACTGAGACCCGGGAAGATTTGCTACCTCCCTAGGGAATCCCGTGCCATAGCGTACCATGATTGGATCTACTATACCAGTCGGGGTGGGGAGTATTTTAGTGTAGATATGTGATCATACCCAACTTTTTATGCATCATAGCTCACCCCATATCTCACGTAGGGTGCGGCCTGACCATCTCAGTGCCTCATAGCTGTTACGTGTGATTAGCCTGACCTCTATATGCATCATAGCTAACCAACGGTTAGCCTGACCTTCCATGAATCATAGCTAATCACATGTAACCAGCCTGATCAAGTTCCCAAGCCGATCACATGTTAAAGCTAGTACTCACACACTTAGTCATAGGTTTCTTGCTCATTGACATATTGTTTCTTTTCCTGCATTTACTTACAGTATTTTCAGTATTTCTTTCCTTGTATATTTCTCGTACCTATACATGCATCTGGTATATTTCCATCTAGAACTGCTACATAGTTTATGTCATTTATATAGAACTGCTATTTAGAGATGTACTTTGCTCCTTCCTGACTGGAAATATTTTTCCAGACTGTGACCTTAGTAGACTGGGTTCTGACACACTTGGGGATTGGAAGTTAATGATTGCAGGTATGATTATTTTGTCATTAGACTTGTGTTGTATTCTTTTGTTTCTTCAAATTCCTATCGTGCTGTAGTTGTGATTGAGTATGTTGTTAATATTTTCATAGTGTTATCCGAGTCTCCTTATGGAGTTGGATACTAGCGTGAGATTTTATAGATAGTACTTGACCTAGACAGCGTTCTACCGCCGATGCTGCGGCGTAGGCTGGACGTACCCACGCACTCGTGCCCCTAAACCGGGTGCGGGTCGTGACACCACTTGCTGTACAGGAGTGAAGACCAGTGCTTCTTTGAACCCTACCTGCCTAGTCGGTTTGCCAGGCAGTTTGGGTATGATCAGTTGCACGTGGGCAACGCCATCACCAGCTTCAGGTCCAGAGGTGGACTCATTGATGGAGCGAGAGGATGGCGATATTTTATCATGGGCTGCATTGGGGCAATTTTTACTGTGCCCGTCACCACACTCTCCACGGAGTTACGCATCCTCCATACGTATGCCCAGTTCTATGTGGCAACCAACACCTTCCATCGCGATTTTGATATGCATGGAAGTTTTAGGGTGCCCTCTTCCAAGCCTGGGGGAAGAGTCGAAGTCCCCTCGATTTCTTCTGACGAGGGTGAAGAGTCCGTTACTCCATATGAGCCTCTTGTATCGGTACCGAGGGGTGAAGTGCCTCCGCCTGCAGGGGCTTTGGTAATCTCTGGGAAGTGAAGGGCTCCTGCTCCGAAGGAGACTTCACCTCGTAAGAGGAAGAAGAATATGGTTACTCGTTCTCCCCATGTTAGGGATGATTCTTTGATTGGAGGTTCCTCGCCTTTTAGAGAGGGACCTTCTACAGTTTCGGCCGGCGGTGCCGAAGAATCTCAGCTGGAGGCTGCTGTCGCTGCTACTGCTTCAGGTAGTGGAACGAAGTCGCCTCCGGGGCCGAGTATAATAAGATTCCGTATACATTTATCTGGATCAGCATCGGGAGAGACCCCTGTCGTGCCTGTCAGCGCCTCTAGCGAGATTCCAGCCGATGAGCCTCGGTTGAGTCTGGGTGAAGGCTCGGAAGAGCTCCTGCCGATGTCAGTTAGCACACCCCCTTCTCCAGGTATGACAGCTGGCTTAGCATCACTAAAAAATGATTTAGCTGTACTGGCTGCAGATGCGACATATATGCCGTCGGCCATGGGTAAATGTCGTCTTTACGCCCTTCTTTTTAGAGAGATTAACATCGTGTAGATATTAACTTTCTTGTCTTCTTTTCAGAGGAAGACATCTTCGGGGAGAGCAGTGTAGATGGGCTTTTTGGCTCCGTGTCAGGTCCTTGCGGCGATATTGAGGCGCCTAACTTCGAGGAGGAAATGTCTTCGGGTGCCAGCTCACCCGGAGGGGTTTCGACATCTCAAGAGGAGGATGAACCTGTCATTGTGACATCGCCTCCTTTGAGTATGCCGATGACTTCGACTGTTGTTGGCACATCTTCTTTTGTCGCACCGCCTGTTAAGACGATGACCGTGGCCACATCGATTGCGGTCATCCCTGGAGCGAGGTTTGCCAACATCGCAGCCACTCCCAGCATCCATTCAGACCTAGCCCTGGTGATTGAGCAGTACACCGGCATTTTCTATACCACCCTGAAGATGCTCATATCCAGGGTGTTAGAGAAGAGCTTGAGCTTTAAGGCTTTGAAGAGGTCCTCTCATATTGCGATAGCGTCGGTCAGGGAATTCGGCGACACCGGGGTAGCTGACGCCCTGGAGGAGGTGGTTAATGGTTTGGAGCAACCCATTAACGAATACCTGCAGCTATCCCAAGACAGCGTTGACGATCTGGTCCAGGCTGAATACGACTACTTGACTGCAAGGCTGGGGGAGTTGGAAGCTCTGAGCAAGTCCATCGAGACGCGGCAGAAGGAGATAAATGATGAGCACACCATCTTAGAGTGTGTCGTTCCCCAGTTGGCCAAGAGCAAAGCTGAACATGAAGGAAATGAAGCGAGGGTCCGCAAGTTGGAGGCTAAGCTCGCTTTAGGGAAGGAGTGGTCTCGCTCTTCAGCCGCAGGTGTACATGTATTACAGAGCCAAATGGAAGCGGCTCAACAGAACTTGGCACATGCGAGTGCCATCCACGCCGGTCTTGCACATGCTCTATCTGATTTATCTGGCTTGAATGATGAGGAGACAAGGTTGGAGCGGGCTCGAGCTACCATTTTGTACTCCAGGAACGCGAGGATGGCTGCACTGGTGCAGCAGATTCGCGATTTGACCGCTCCCCCTAATGATGTACTTTTTTTTTTGCTTTGCAAATGTAATTTTGCTCTTTTTTGGGAGTAATAAAGAGGCTCTTTTCTGACTTTGTGGACCCATCATTTTGGAATGTAAATGACAGGTTTGGGTAAGAGTGATATCAGAGGTAGTATGGACGTGATATACTCTCGATAAACTTTAGAAGGGCATATCTATTCAGAGGTCATACGGACATGATAGAATATGCTTTAGTAGGACATATCTATTCAGAGGTTATATGGACATGATAGAATATGCTTTGAATAAAGTTTGTACACAAAACACTATCAGAGGTAATATGGACGTGATAGGTCTTGCCGTTCCAAATTAGTCGAACATATCTATTCAGAGGTTATATGGACATGATAGAATATGACCCAACTAGTTTCATTTTGGAAGTAGTTTTGTCAGAATGAGATCTTTACCATACTCCATTTGAGCAAAGGAGGTTAGGCATAGTACCTTTTCAGGAATTTGCCATTGATAGGAGCCATCAATAAGTCTCCGTTAGGCTGGGCTAACCTGTAAGCGCCGTTTGAGAACGTCGTCTCGACCACATAAGGGCCTTCCCATTTGTGCTGGAATTTGCCCTTACTCCTATGAGTGAGAATCATCGGCCTTCTTACGGCTAAGACTAGCTCGCCGACTTTGAATACCCTTTCCTTCACTTTTTGATTAAAAGCTCTGGAAATACGTGCTTGATAGAACGCGATGCTCTGTTGAGCTTGAAGGCATTTCTCGTTTAATCCTTCTAGCTCCTGAAGCCTTAGCAGGTCATTCTTTTCCTGAGTCAACTCATTAGCGACTGCTATCCTGAGTGATGGAATTTGAATTTCGATGGGAAGAACTGCTTCACTCCCATAGACCAATGAGAATAGGGTACAACCTGTCGGTGCTCGGACCGTTGTGCGGTATGCCCAGAGACATTCTTCCAGCTTCTCGTTCCAATCTCTCTTATTCGAAGAGACGAACTTCTTCAAGAGTTTGATAATGGTTTTGTTGAAGGCTTCCGCCAAACCATTAGCAGCTGGATAATATGCCGTAGAGGCAATATTTTGTATCCGATTTTTATCGCAAAATCGATGAAACACTTGGCTGATGAACTGAGGCCCATTATCGTGGATTATCCTTCGGGGAATCCCAAAGCGATAAATGACGTGATGCTTGATGAATGCCTTCACCTCAGCAAGTGGGATCGCCTCTGCCCATTTGGAGAAATAATCTGTGATGGCCAGTATGAACCGGTGACCTCTGAAAGAAGACGGGTGAATAGGACCAATGATATCCATACCCCATGCTTCGAAAGGCCAGGATGCAACCGTAGGATGTAGATGTTCAGACGGTTGATGTATGAATTCTGCATGAACCTGACAGGCTCTGCATTGTCTTGCATATTTGATTGTGTCTGCGATCATAGTGGGCCAGTAGTAGCCCATTGTCCTGATACGATCCTGTAGCTTAGGACCGGGTTGATGCGCCCCGCATACGCCGTCGTGGGCTTCACGGATAATCTGCTGTGCTTCGTCATTGGAAAGATATCTCAATAGCAGTCCGTCGTAGGTCCGTCGATATAGGCATTGTGAAGATGCATCGAAGTAGAAGTGTAAAGATCATCTTTTGACGGATACTGCTTCTTTAGGGTCCTCCGGCAAGATTTCGTATGCCCCGAAATCTATAAAGGGGCTTTTCCAATCCCTCGTAGGAGGATCGGTGTTCACAGCGTAGCTACGTTCTTTGTGAAAGTTGTTCTTCACACAGAATAAATCTCTGTTAAGAAGGATTACCAAATTCTACCTTCTTATAGGAGTAGCTAAATCTGCAGCTAGAGTGGCTAGGGCATCAGCTTCCAGATTCTGAGATCGAGGTACATGCTCAAGGAAGAACCCTTTGAATGTCATGGCTATCTCGACCGTTGCTCGGTGATAGGGGATGAGGTCTGGATTTCGGACTTCATATATTCCTCTCACTTGATTGACGATCAGTAGAGAATCACCGAAAGCTTCCAGAGATTCGACCCCCAGCTCTTTAGCGACTTGGAGCCCGATTAGTAGAGCGTTATACTCTGCGACATTGTTGGAGCAGGGCTCGCTAAGAGAGTATGCTCGATAGATGACGAGTTTGTCAGGAGTAACAAGGACAATTTCTACTCCTAAAATTACGTTTCCCCTGGGACCAGTCCTGGAGGCGCCATCGAAGAATAGTTTCCATGCGTAACTTTCCATTGCAGAATTATATTCTGCAACTTCGTCTGGAATGTCCTCGTATAATTTGGAGGCTTCCGAGATCGGATAAGCAGCTAGGAAGTCAGCCAATGCTTGGCCTTTGATGGACTTCTGAGGGACGTACACCATGTCATATGGTGTTAATAACATCGCCCAAGTCGCGAGTCGGGAGTTAAGAACACTTGGCTTGTTCATCAGTACCCGAAGAGGATTGATCCTGGATATGATATGAATAGTCTGGCCGGTGACATAGTGCCGCATCTTCTGAATAGCGAACATCAGAGCCAAACATTCCTTCTCCACTGGATTGTACCGGTGTTCAGCTCCGATCATCATCCTACTTAGATAGTAGATAGCCTGTTCATGTCCCACATCGTTCTTCTACGCGAGAAGAGCTCCCAGAGAATGGTCCATCGCTCGAACGTAGAGGAAGAATGGTCTTCCTATGACGGGAGGCACCAGAACTGGCGGATGGGTGAGGTAGCGTTTGATATCGTTAAGCGCTTGCTGACAGGCTTCGTCCCATACGAAGGATACACCTTTCTTCATGAGACGAGAAAAAAGGCTGACATCTTCCAGAGAGGTTGGATATAAATCTCCGGATATAAGCCAGACGACCTTGAAATCCCCTGAGTTCCCTCAGATTACGGGGTGGTCGCATTTCTAAGATGGCCTTGACTTTATCAGGGTCCACTTGAATGCCTTTGGCGGTAATGACAAATCCCAGGAATTTGCCACTAGATACACCCAGAAAGGACTTTGTAGGATTCATCTTGAGTTGATGTTGGCGCATCAGCTCAAATACCGTCTTCAAGTCTTGGATGTGATTATCCTTGAGGCGGCTTTTGACAGCTACATCGTCCACGTAACATTTCACTGTCTTGCGTAAATGCTCATGGAATATGTTACTCATAGCCCGTTGGTATGTAGCCCCGGCGTTCTTCAATCCGAAGGGCGTGACTGTATAGCAATATACCCCCAATGGCGTCCGGAAGGCAGTATGCTTCTCATCTTCAGGATGCATCTTGATTTGATTGTATCCTGAGAATCCGTCCATGAAAGACATACGTTCAAAACCGCATGTATTGTCCATCATGACGTCTGTGATGGGAAGAGGAAACTCGTCCTTGGGGCAGGCTGCATTCAGATCTCGGTAATCGATGCAGATGTGTACTTTCCCATTTTTCTTCATGACCGGGACAACATTGGCGACCCAGTCGGGATGTTGTTCCTTCCGGATGAAACCGCAGGCTATCAACTTCTTGATTTCAGCTTCAATGGCGTCCATCATATCCGGGCGAAACCGGCGTTGGTGCTGCTTCACAGGCTTCGAATCGGGCAATATGTTGAGTTTATGGGTAGCCACCTTTGGATTAAGTCCTGGCATATCCTTATAATTCCACACAAAGACGTCGATGTATTCTTTTATCGGTTGAATAACTTCTTCCCTTTCAGCTGGGGAAAGATTGATACTGATAAATATTGGCTTTGGTGAAAGTTCATCCCCAACATTGATCTGGATAACTTCATCTTCAGTGGGAGGTTCTCTCTGCTCGAACCGGAATTCCCATTGTGTATCTATTTGTTGAGCCCAAGAGTTATTCTCAAACGGCTCAGATTCTTGTTCGTCTGCTTCGAAGGAATCTGCCACTACCATATTCACTAATAATGTTCGTTCGAGAGCCTCGGATGAGTCGGAGGGCGACGAGCCATCTTGAAAAGAGGAAAAGATATCCTCGTTCGACTCGAAATTTGCAAGGGAGGCGGCATACCCTAACCCGAAACGAGTTTGTTGATAGTGGGGATTGCCGAGCAGCGGTGTTCGTCTGCCTTTCCGGTAGTTGAGACCTGGTTCCAGCTTCAAGTCATAACCCATAATTTGCATAATTTTTAAAACTTGCGGGCTATACCTGTGAACTTGCATTTCACCAGCATCGTCATCGAAGGCATCTTCTTGTATAGTCGGTTCGTTGCGCATGCGGCCGAAGACTATTGAACGCTGACTGCTGCGGGCAGGCGGAACAATGAAGATAGAATCCTCATGTAGTCCATATATCGTGACGACATTGGATGATGACGCTACTTCCCACAGGTACGGATGATAGGAATCTATAGCTGTCAAGAATTTTTGTGCTATAGGCTCTATATCGTCATGGGGAGAGGATTCCTGATTTAGAATTTGAGCGTCGATATACTGAAAAAGATGTCCTTTATTATCATCAGAAACCGCATTCCTGGTCGCATTTACATCACTCGGCTGGCTGTCGCGCCGAAGATTGATGACCAAGGGTGGAGGCTTCTGGTTCAAAGTGATCACCAGAGGACGACCTCCTCTTCCTGACCTGGTTTTGTTCAGGTGGATAGCCATAGGCTCCATGGCTTTTGGACGAGTAGTTCGCCCTTTCACTCTGATTGAGAGTGGTTGTTCGGCAGAGGGTTCTTCTGGCTCCCGGTGGGATTCCTTCTCTGCTTCGGCTGACACCTCTTCCATGTAGTCTTGAGAGTACAACACAGCATCGGAATAGTAGGATTCTACTCCTTTAAACGGGTTCAGGTCAGCAACCTCCGTTTGTACTGTTCCTTGAGTATCTACATATTTGAAGCATTGATGTAGAGTCGAAGGAACGATGTTGTGGTCGTGGATCCATGGTCTACCCAGCAGAATGTTGTAGGATACCTCTGAATCGATGACATAGCATGTAGCCACCGATCTGAGGTCACCGATTTGGATCCTCAGACGAATTTTCCCCAATGGCTTGCTTCTCCGAGCGTTGAAACCCATGATTGTGGTGGTGGTGTAAGCCAATTCGCTGGTGGGGATCCTCAGTGGTCTGAGCAGACTATGAGGAATGATGCTGATTGATGACCCCGGATCTATGTGAATCCGGTCGACCGCCATGGAACCGACGTATCCGGTGTAATAGAGGGGTCTGTCATGCCTGTTATGTTTTAACAGCATGTTATCTTGAATGAAAGTGATATTCGGGACCACCTCCATCACACTGTGACATTGAGGACATGCCACGGGTTCTTCGTCAGGGGACTTGAGCGGGGTCAAGTATGCATCCGCCTGGATTAATTCTTCACTCAGGGCTTGACGAGTGTCCTGAGAGAGCCTGAGTAGCTCGAAGATGGACAACCTGGCTGGTGTATTGGCCAATTGGGCCAGGATGTCGAAGTTGTATGGCTTCTCTAAACCTTTGTTTTGAATATTTTTCAAAGGTTTGTCAAAGCGCACTTCTTTTTGCTTCTTCTTGTCCGCCGAAGTTGGTCTCGAAGGACCGGCCTCTGGTACGGCGGGCTCTGGTTCTGAAGGTTTGGCGGCTGAAGTGTCTGCCGGTGCATCTTCCTGACTCGCTCCGTAGTCCTTGAGGTAAGCTTTCCCTGAACGGATCGCAGCCAATACCTCATCTTCGTCTGATGTCGAAGAAGTCCCAACCATATGGCATGGTTTGCATTTGGAGCTCTTTCTAGACTTAGCCTTAGTAGCGTTAGTCTCTTCCTCGAGCTCCGACACCAAATCTGGATGAACCCACATAATCTCGTCCCGCCGGGTGGTTAGGGGTACCAGGTCATGATTTTGACCCCTAGCTGGAGGGAGATTGACGATATTCATCGTTGCCCGGGAAATAGGTGTAACACCGTCCGGGACCTCTCGGGGAGGTAGATTGCCAAACTGCAGAGAGATCATGTTGGCCGTGACCGTCTTCTCGCTGTTGTGCAGAGTGATGGCCTTAGCATCGATCAGCTCCTGGATCTTCCTTTTCAGTACATAACACGCCTTTGTAGGGTGGTGTACGTATCTGTGGAAGATGCAGTACTTAGGGTTGTTAGTACTGCCGACTTCACTGGGCCGCTTCTCCTCAGGGAGGGTAATCTTGCCGCTCTTGACGAGACACTCGAATATGCTCGGGATATCGTCGTCGTAGAAAGAGTATACTTCGATGGCCTGGAAGTCCCAGGTCTCGTCTGTGCGGTCGCCGCAGTCTTTTGCCTGGACGTGTTGATTGTTAGGGCTTCTTTCCCTTTAGAACCACGAGGATGGTCGTTGTTTGGAGATGACCTCTTGCCTCTGTCAGAGGCAGAGATCATGATGCCATTGTCACGCGCCTTCCGACTGTTGTCTTCGGCGGCTACTACTGAGATGATGAACGAGGGCCAATCATGGAACTGATATGGTCCTGTGAACACTGAGATCACAGGAAGAAGGTTCTTCCTGCAAATGTACACCAATGCCGAGTCTGGAACTCCGGGAGGCATTTGCAAAGTGGCCTGACGAAAACGTTCGATGAAAGTGCGAACGTCCTCTTTTTTCTTCTGCTTTACTTCGATGAGAGAGGACATAGACATGTCCATCCCTCCCTCGTAGAATCGTGTAAAGAATAAAGCCTTGAAGTCTTCGAAGGATGAGATGCAGTTGTCCGCCAGGCTACGGTACCACTGATAAGCTATTCCCGAGAGACAGCCCTTGAACACCCGGGTGAGGAGGGCGTCATTCCCTTGTAATAGCACCGTCATCATACTGAAGTAGTTCATGTACTGACTTGGTGACGTTTTTCCTTCGAACAATGCCATGGTCTGTGGCTTGTATCTCGGAGGGAAAGGGACCTCTTCCCAGATAGCTGGTGTTTGTGGTATTAAACGAAAGAATGAAATTGTATTTCAATGACGGGGTTTATGCGAAACCCGCGCCCTTCTGTTTACAAACAAACTTGTACAATGTAATCCTATACGAGGATGTGGGAGTACAATTTATTTAATCTGGGTATGAATTGCTATAGGTATCTGATCTGCGGTCGATCACTTTAGTCCATGGACCACACGATGTTGAAGAAGTGCCGTGGAAGACAGGTAGCAGCTTCGAAGGTTGCAGAAGAGGTTGGATGCACGAGGTCAAAGTCGTCGATCCCTGCTCTTTGCCTGCTCTCCGGGCTCTCTCCCTCTCTCTTTCTCCCTCTCCTTGGATGATAATTCTCTCCTGGACGATGATTCTCTTCGGTTCTCAATTCGCCTCCTTCGTCCCTTCTTTCCCATTGATAGGGGTCTAAATTTATAGAGTTTTGGTGACAGTGACCACTCCGTTGGTGTAAAAACCGAGGAGTGGGAAGTACAAAACCCTTTTAAATAACGGTTAAAGTAACCAATGCCTGCGTATGGATGATCTTTTAAATGAGCGTATGACGCGGGTCCAACTAAGGGGACACAACACGTACTATTGCTACGAAGATCACGGCATAAAAGCCACGTAGGTAGGTATCCCGTGTGTAAAAAAGGTTGGCGTAGAAGCCAAATGACTGTCACCCTGGCACAGAGGCCAGATAGGCATAGAAGCCGAGTAGGCGTAGAAGCCGGATAGGCGTAGAAGCCGGATAGGCGTTGAAGCCGGAGAGGTGTTGAAGCCGGAGAGGCGTTGAAGCCGGAGAGTCGTAGAGACTGAGTGGGCGTAGAGAGCCGAAGGGGTACCGGTCTTGAATGGGCGTTGAAGCCGCTGCGTACCGTGCCCGAGTGCTGATGTGGACGTCTTAGCCGGAATCACGGCTTTCGAAGATGTAATCAAATCTTCTACAGAGATTTGCCATCATCCTGTGCATTAAATGCGAAGACGTGTTTCGAAGGTCTGCAGCCCTTCTGTGCATCCGTTGCAGAGACGTGCCTTGACTGGACCTATCACCGCCCTGTGCAATTAGACGTAGAGACGTGCCTCGAGCTCCGTGCGATGTGCAGCTTTTGACGTGGCAGGCGGTTTGTCTGCTGCAGAGCGTAAACCGGCTCATGATTGCCTGTGTAAAACAAGGCAGCGTATCCCTCTGTACGCAAAAGAGCGGTTTATGTTGAGGGGACGTTAGTAAACGACGGTTTGGTGGTATCTTAACCCAATCCTCTGCATTAAATGCAGAGATCCGCCATCATAATGTGGTGTGCGTCCCGAGGGGTCTGTGCTCGTTTTCCAGCCGTCGTCTGGGTAACCGTGCAGCACTTTTTGTCAGGAGTCAGAGGCTAGGTTCACTGCGTGACTTGACAGGTTCATTTCGGGGAAGACGAAGCATTCCTCGTACGCTTTTAACGCTGCTTTGAGAGCGGCTGAGTTTTACGTCCTGGAGGCGATGGGGGGTCCCGTCTACGCCGAAACGGCTTTGGACGTGCTGCACCCTACGCGGATGGTCCCTTTTGAGCTTTTACGCCTGATGGCTCTGAAGGCTTTTGTTTGTGTTGCTCTGCATCAATATGCTGCGTAGCTCTTGCCAGCGTATTTTTCATGCTTCTACAAGACCCCCTTCAAAGCTTTTAAATTCCTTGGAATTTGAAACGCTTTGAATGAAACATGAATGGCCCCTCGTGACTCGAAACGTTTCTGAATGGAGCGTTGAAACGGTCGGTGCGGCCTTTATGGCGGATTTATTGGGGACCGCTGTTATCTCTTTTTGCCTATAAAAAGGCGGGGGGATTAACCTGTTTCCCCATATTCCCATCACCATGCTAAGATGATCGCCGGAGTTCGTCGGGTCGATCTGAGGAAGAAGGAGATCATGTTCTTCCAGCATGTTGGGAGCCAAAAAAGACGGTATCTTCGAGCAAGTGTCATCTGCAGCGATGGATCATGGAAGGATATCTTAGCCTCCCTTGCTCGGGATAATCAGCAACTTTGTATGGCGTTGCATCTGGCGAGAGGAACGATCGTTCTTGACCGTGCTGCCTGTAACTGGTGCCTTCTCCTCTTATCTCCGGTGACGAGAGTCAGACAGACTCGTGCTGTCCCGGTTTGAGCGGCGCACGGAGTAGGGGATCTGCAAAATCTATGCAAGCCCCAACTCTGTTGTGCCCGCCGGTGATCTTCTTGGAAGAAGAAGAAGACCTTCACCGACGTGAGAACCTGTCAGAACAGCCTCTCGGTGCGATCTTCAGACGATGATGAGGAAATCCTTTGTAGATGGGATTTCCCTCATATGTAACCATGAAAAGTAGAGAAAACCCCCCTGTAGACAGGATTTCCCTTATATGTAATCATGATTTTAATCTTCAATAAAGTCGTCTTTTCTTCATATGATCACTTGCCATACGTTGCTGTGAAGTCTGAATGTGTGCAGCTTCGACACGTCTGATTCTTTACGCCAACTCTGATAAGAAGAGTATTAGGCCCTGTCCTTTTCAGCGAATAATACATAGAGCGCTGTTTTAGCATTTTGAACATTTTAGAATTGTCTTTTTGCTAGGACTGAGGGTCGGCGTAGAGCTCTGAACCGCTGCTTCTGATGAGCAGAACCTGTTCAGTCCTCGTCTTCAAGAATGATCTCTCAGAACTCCCTTGAAACAGGGTCGAGGATTCTGGCTGAGCTTTGTCATCTTGACAGACGAGATGTTCAGACTGGAGTCTGGATGAACCTTCAATTTTGGACCCGAAAAGAGTAATTTCTTAATGTTTGAACTCTGTGTGTTTCGGGTACTTGGGGGTCAAGAACGAGTATCTTCTGTGTGAACTCTTTGCACTTGACCTGGTCGGGGATTGTTTTGGATAAGCGGAAAGTCGTGGAGCGCGAAATCCTCAGTCTGTAGCGTCCGGGCGTAAAACACCGTCGAGCGTGAAGTCATAGACTTGTGGTTCCTGAGTGTGAAGTCGTAGGTTTGTCGCCTCTCGAGCATAAAAGCTACCGAGCACAAAGGCATCCGGGCAAGAAAAACCATAGACTTATAGCTGTTTGAACGTAAAGCCGTAGAATCGTTGCTGTTGAGTGTAGAAAGCTCCTTTAGCGTAGGACTTGTGGATCTGTAGCTCCTGAAAAGAGAATTTCTTCGAGCGTGAAGTTCTGCGGATCTGTTGCTTCTGAGCGTAAACTGAGCGCCACCGAGCGTGAGATCATCGATTTGGTATCTGCTGAGCGTAAAGCCGTAGGTTTGTCGCCTCTCGAGCGTAAAAGCTACCGAGCACAAAGGCATCCGGGCGAAAAAAAAATCATAGACTTGTAGCTTGCGAGCGTAAAATCGTAGATCTGTTGCTATCGAGCGTAGAAAGCTCTTTTAGCGTAGAACTGCTGAACTATCTTGCGCGAAGAATTTTTCGAATTCGCTGACTGTCCGTCTTTCGAGGGTAGTGGGCTGACGTAGCACCCAATCATAACCGACTATTAATGCGAGACTTGGTTAGGGTCTCGAGGAGTCCGTCCGAGGATTCGAGGAGTCGCTCCGAGGATTCGAGGAGTCGATTCGGACTCTAGATATATATCCCAAGCTTTGGGGAGAGAAACTTTTTATCCGTCTTCGAGAGTTCTTGACTGTTCAAGCTTTCTCCTTCATTCCTTCTCTGAGCACTTCGAGTTTTCAGAAATGGCGACGAAACAAACCTCCTCCGCTAAGGGAAAGAGCATAGGTTCTTCTTCTTCCATTGTTCCAGCGAGGGAGTCCTCGGTCGGGCAAGGTGGACTTCCCTCTGAGAGTATCCCGCCGACGGGCAGCGCACCCGCTCTGAGAGGTAGAGCTTTTCGGATGACAAGAATAACGAAAAATCCTCCGCACACGTTGAACGTGACCGAGCTAGGTCGTCTTCTGTGATGATAGCCTCTTCTGAGGAAGATGATGCACGGAGGCGTTTTCATCTTTTACGCCCACATTTCTCATGTACCAGCGTAGAAGCTCCATATTTTCGTAGTTCCGAGCGTAAAAGCTCTGGCTACCGAAAAACTGGCGTATATCGTAAAATAAGCATTTTACGTTTGTGGAGGGGACTCCCGGCGTATGATAACCATATTCGTACAATCCTGGCGTAGAGCACAGATTGTCGTTTCTTTGGTTATGTACGTTTGTGCAAGATTTTTGTAATGACATACTTTCTTTGCACCTTTGTAGTTATCTTGGGTGAGTCTCCGCTGACCGAGGTGATGGGTTCCTCCGCCGGGATGCTGCACTCGAATTATTTGGAGGACTTGTCCCACGTGGCATTTCCCCTCTCCGGACCCCAGTATCCTGAGGGAAGGGAATTCCTGTTATCGGTTCAGGGCGAGCGGGCACTGCTGAGCATGATCAACGGGGAGCCCCTGACGTATGTAGACGGAGAGCGGTACATAAAGCCGGCTTTCCTCTTCGGGGACATGATCGACAAACGGTCTCAGACGAAGCCCAATAGAGAACCTTGGGTCTTTGCTGCCGAGAGTTCGGTTCTGTACCTGCCGACGATGCCGAGAGATTATCCCATCTCGGCTTTCTTCCATGCCACTCATCCCAGGAAGATGTCGTGGACGTTGACTCCTGATCTTCACGGCAAGCCGGGGAAGATCTTTCATCAGAAAGGAGCTGACCAGGGATCGTTCGTCAGTCGTCCTTCCGGCCCTGTGACGTTGTTCCGGGGATTGTACCCGGGCAGTGTCCCAAGCGAAGATAGCTCAGTGATCCAGCCGATCTAATTGGCAACTTTCTGCAACAGCTTCATGGTACGAGGTGGGGTATATCCCAAGAAGAATCCTCGGTGCAATGGGTGGATCACCCCAGCAAACCTCCGATGGACTAGCCTAGTGAACTGGGCTTTGAAGCGCTTTCGGCAAGAACTGGAGGGCATTGGGCTGTATGCCGCTGTGAGTGCGACGAGTGACGGGTTGCCTCCCAATCCTAACTTGTTCTTGGCACTGATGGAGCGGTACATTTCGCTCACCGGGACCTTCGCCACTCCACTAGGGGAGCTGGGATTGGCCCTTCATGAGATGGCAGTTGTCTCGAAGCTGCCGATGGAGGATACCCCATACGAAGAGTATGTTCCCACCAACCGGGAGTTGGGGGACCTGGACCCTCGGGTGGCAGATGTGTATCAGGAGCTGATGTGCCAATATCTCGCCTACACCACTTTTTATAATGAGCCCTCTGGTTTGGCCCACACCACCAAGTGGATGTCCTACCTTTTCTTCCACCGAGCTAGGGCCGCCAAGTCAGAGAAAGTCTCAGGGGGCAAGAATGAGCCCTTGAATTGTTTGGGCCCGCTTAGTACCCAGGTCGTGGAGGGCCTCATGGAGGAGGCCAAAGCCCCTGACCAGATCCTTGTTGAGGGGGTAGAAAAGTACCCCGAAGGTACTATGGCCCGTAGTTACTTGAGGCGCTGTCGCAGGCCTCTATCTAAGGAAGCCCAGCTGGCTGGTTTCCTCTCGTTATGGCTACGTCGAGTAGCAGTGCCTGGTACTGCATCCGCGGACCGCATTCACCGGAACATCTTGTGGCCGACAGTGCGCCTGGTATTCGGGGCGAGACTGGGCTTGCTTCCTGCCATGGTGTGCCGTATACAGGCTGGCTTGAGAGCTCTGACCGATGGGTTGCTTGCCGATGAAGCTCGGCGTGAGAGTTTTCCCAGGGTGGTATTACCATACCTGTATCTGATGGGCTGGTTAATTCTCCACAATCCCCGGGTGATGTCTCCCGGCTCCGGTAGCAGCTCGGGGGGGGATTTCTTGTTGAACTACAAGGATTCTCCCTGGAACGTGGACACCGTTCTAGACTGTCGGCTAGCATTGAACCTCAGCCATGGCTGGAAATTCCTCTGCACACCCCCTCCCGTTCATCAAAATCAATCAGGGATGAGGTTTGAGGATTCAGGTAGGGAGAAGACTGATCTTTCCCCGGAAGCCTTCATTGGCTGGTCTGCATTAGACCCTCCCATCTCCTGTATAGGAGTGAAGATTACTGCTTCTTCGAGCCCTACTTGCCTAGTCGGTTCGCCAGACAATTTGGGTATGATCAGCTGCACGTGGGCAATGCCATCACCAGCTTCAGGTCTAGAGGCGGGCTCATTGATGGAGCTAGAGGATGGCGGTATTTCATCATGGGTTGTACGGGAGCCGCCTTCGTCGTGCCGGTCGTCACCACTTCCACGGAGCTGCGCATCCTTCATTCCTATGCTCAGTTCTACGTGGCGATCAACACCTTCCATCGCGACTTTGACATACGTAGAAGTCTCAGGGTGCCCTCTTCTCAGGCTGGGGGGAGAGTTGAAGTTCCCTTGGTTTCTCCTGACGAGGGTAAGGAGTTTGATACTCCGGATGAACCCATGGAGTCGATGCCGGGGTGTGAAGTGCCTCTGCCAGCGGGGGCTTTGGTAGTTCCTCAGAAGCGAAGGGCGTCTGCTCCTAAGGAGGCTTCTGTTCGTAAGAGGAGGAAGGAGACAGTTGCTCGTCCTTTCCGCATTCTTGGTTTTGAGGTTCCCGGAAGTGGGCCTACATCTCCCCATGTCGGGGATGAGTCTTTGGCTGGAGGTTCCTCGCCTTTTAGAGAGGGACCTTCCCCAGTTCCGGTTGGCGGCGTCGGAGGATCTTCGCTAGGGGTCGCTGCTGTGGCTACTGCTCCGGGCAGTGGGACGATATCGCCTGTGTGGCCATGGCAGATGGGAGGATCTTTTCCTGGACCCGCGACGGATAAAGCTCCCGCTGTGTCAGCGAGCATGCCTAGTGAGATTCCAGTTGACGAATCTCGACTGCGTCTCGGTGGAGGCCTGGAGGAACTCCGGGCGATGTCGGTTGGTCCACCTCCTTCCCCAGGTATGATAGTTCGCATTGCGTCTTTAAAGCGAGGTTTAGCTGCCTCGGCTGCAGATGCGCCATATATACCGTTGGCCCCGGGTAAATATCGTTTTCATGTCTCCTTTTAGAAAGGTTACCGTTGTACTGATGCCGACTTTCGGGTCCTTTCTTCTCAGGGGATGGAGCCCACGGGGAGTATAGCGTTGAAGCGCCTTCTGGCTCTGCTCCGGCCCCTGGCGGTGATACGGAGGCACCTGATCTTGAGGAGGAAACACCTTCGGGGGCTAGCTCGCCCGGAGTGGTTTCGTCATCTCGAGAGGAGGACGAGCCCGCCATCGTGACCTTGGCTTCTGCAAGTATGCCGATAACTTCGACTGTCGTTGTTACGCCTCCTTCGGTCGCACCAACTGTCGAGGCGGCAGCTGTGGCTACCTCATCTGCGATCATTCCTGGTGGAGGACTCGCTGATATCGCGGTCTCTCCTGGCGTTCAGTCAGGTTTAGTTGCGCTGACTGAGCAACATACCAGCCTCTTTTACACCGGTTTGAGAGCGATGATATCAATGGTGTTGGCGAAGAGCCTGGATTTCGAGCGCCTGAAGAGAACTGCCCAATTCTCGATAGGGGTTGTTAGGGAGTTCGGCGATTCCGGGGGAGCCGATGCCCTGGAGGCGACGGTTAATGGTTTAGAGCAACCCATTAACGAGTACTTGCGGTTGCCTCAGGGCAGTCTTGATGATGAGGCCCAGACCAGATACGGCTTTATGACTGCACATCTTGCCAAACGGATGGAAGACCTGAAGGAACTCCTTCGAACTCGCCAGCTGGAGGCGATTCAGAGAAAAGCTGCCGTGGATGAGATCCTCGCCCTCCAGACAACGTGCCAATCCGAGCACGAGGGAAATGTAGCGGGGATTCACAGGTTGAGGGAGAAACTCGCTCAGGCAGAAGAGTGGGCTTCTCAGTCGTTGGCAGGCTTGGACGTGGTGGCCGGTCGACTGAGCACAGCGCGGCGGGATCTGGATCGCACGGAAGGTGCCTGTGCGGGCGTTCGTCGGACGATAGCCGAACTGTCCCATTCGAGTGACAACGAGGCACTGCTGGAGCGGGCCCATGCTGATGCTCTGGCTATCAGGGACGAGAGGATGGTTGTGCTAGCGCGGCAGATTCGTGATATGACTGCTCCGCCGCAATGATGTACTCTTTTTGCCCTTTTGCTTTCCCAGATGTACTTTTGCTCTTTCTTGGGAATAAAAGGAGACTATTTCCTAACTTTTGTGGACCCATCATTTCGGAATGTAAATGACAGGTTAGGGCGAGAGTGGTATCAGAGGTAGTATGGACGTGATAAACTCTCGGTAAACTTCAGCAGGGCATTTCTATTCATAGGTCATACGGACATGATAGAACATGCTTTGGCCAAGGTTTGCAGGTAAAGCACTATCAGAGGTGATATAGACGTGATAGGCTCTACTAGAGATTACAGCTCAGAGGTAATATGGACATAGCTGTTTGGTGGGCCTATTGCTTCTTGCGCACCTAGGTGCAAGTAATAGGTCTGAGGACAAGCCCTGCTAGAGGTAATATGAACGTAGCAGATTTTGTGGACCTAACACCACTGGCGTACTTGGATTAAGTACGGGTGTTATGTTGAAGTGACGATCGATATCAGAGGTAATATGGACGTGATAATCGATGGTCAGAATCTTGGAAAGCCTGTTCAGAGGTGATATAGACATGGCAGATTTTCCAAGGAAATACAGTTCAGAGGTGATATGGACATGACTGATTTGTGGACTTTAACTAGTTTCTTCTTTGAAGTAGTTTCGTCGGATTACGAGAATCTCGTCGTATTCCACCTGAGTGGAGGAGATTAGGCGTAGTACTTCTTTAGGAATTTGCCGTTGATAGGAGCCATTAATAGGTCTCCATTGGGCTGGGCTAGTCTGTAGGCTCCGTTCGAGAACGTTGTCTCTATCACATAAGGGCCTTCCCACTTGGGCTGGAACTTGCCTTTACTCCTGTGAGTAAGAATCATCGGCCTCCTTACGGCTAAAACTAGCTCGCCGACTTTGAACACCCTTTCCTTTACTTTACGATTGAAAGCTCTGGAAATGCGTGCTTGATAGAGCGTGATGCGCTGTTGAGCTTGGAGGCGTTTCTCGTCTAATCCTTCTAGCTCCTGAAGCCTTAACAGGTCATTCTTTTCTTGAGTCAGCTCGTTAGCCACGGCTATCCTGAGTGGCGGGATCTGGATTTCTATGGGGAGAACTGCCTCGCTCCCGTATACCAGTAAGAATGGGGTACAGCCTGTCGGCGTTCGTACCGTTGTGCCGTATGCCCAGAGACACTCGCCCAGCTTTTCTTTTCAATCTCTTTTGTTTGAAGAGACGAACTTCTTCAAGAGTTTGATAATGGTTTTGTTGAAAGCTTCCGCCAAACCATTAGCAGCTGGATAGTATACCGTAGAGGCGATATTGTGTATTCGATTTTTATCGCAAAATCGATGAAACGCTTGGCTGATGAACTGGGGCCCGTTGTCATGGATTATCCTTCGGGGAACCCCGAAGCGATAAATGACGTGATACTTGATGAAGCTGATCACATTAGACGCCTTTACCTCAGCAAGAGGGATCGCCTCTGCCCATTTGGAGAAGTAGTCCGTGATGGCCAGTATGAACTGGTGACCTCTGGAAGAAGACGGGTGAATGGGACCAATGACGTCCATACCCCATGCTTCGAAAGGCCAGGATGCAACTGTAGGATGTAGATGCTCAGATGGTTGGTGTATGAAGTCTGCGTGAACCTGACTGGCTCTGCATTGTCTTGCATACCGTATCGCATCTGTGATCATAGTAGGCCAATAATAGCCCATTCTCCTGATGCGATCCTGTAGCTTAGGACCGGGTTGGTGCGCTCCGCATACGCCGTCGTGAGCTTCCCGGATAATCTGTTGTGCTTCGTCGTTAGACAGGCATCTCAACAGTAGTCCGTCGTAGGTCCGGCGATACAGGCATTGTGCAGACGCATCGTAGTAGAAGCGTAATGATCGTCGTTTGACGGACACTGCTTCTTTGGGGTCCTCCGGCAAGATTCCGTATGCGACGAAATCTATGAAGGGACTTCTCCAGTCTCTTCTGGGGAGATCTGTGTTCACAGCACGGCTGCATTCTATGTGAAGGTTGTTCTTCACACAGAATAAGTCTCTGTTAAAGAGGATTACCGAATCCTGCCTTCTTATGGGAGTGGCCAAGTCTGCAGCTAGACTGGCTAGGGCATCGGCTTCCAGATTCTGAGATCGAGGTACATGCTCCAGGAAGAATCCTTTGAAGGTCATGGCTATCTCGACCGTTGCTTGGTGGTAGGGGATGAGGTCTGGATTCCGGACTTCATATATCCCTCTGACTTGATTGACGATAAGCAGAGAGTCACCGAAAGCTTCCAGGGATTCGACCCCCAGCTCTTTGGCGGCTTGGAGCCCGATTAACAGAGCGTTGTATTCTGCCACATTGTTGGAGCAGGGCTCGCTAAGAGAATATGCTCGGTAGATGACGAGCTGATCAGGAGTGACCAGGAAGACTCCTACTCCTGAGACGATGTTTCCCTTGGGACCGGTTCTGGAGGCCCCATCGAAGAAGAGTTGCCATGCGTCAGTCTCCATTGCGGAGTTACATTCTGCAACTTCGTCGGGAATGTCCTCGTATAGTTTGGAGGACTCCGGGATCGGATAAGCAACTAGGAAGTCGGCCAGTGCTTGGCCTTTGATGGACTTCCGAAGAGGATTAATCCTGGAGATGATGTGAATGGTTTGTCCGGCGACATAGTGTCGCGTCTTCTGGACAGCGAACATCAGAGCCAAGCATTCTTTCTCCACTGGGTTGTACCGATGTTCGGCTCCGACCATCATCCTACTGAGGTAGTAGATGGCCTGTTCATGCCCCAGGTCGTTCTTTTGCACGAGAAGAGCACCCAGCGAATGGTCCATCGCTCGAACGTACAGCAAGAACGGCTTTCCCATGACGGGAGGCGCTAGAACTGGCGGACTGGTGAGGTAGCATTTGATATCCCCGAACGCCTGCTGGCAGGTTTCGTTCCACACGAAGGATACACCTTTCTTCATGAGGTGAGAAAAGGGCTGACATCTCCCCGAGAGGTTGGATATGAATCGCCGGATATAGGCCAGACGGCCTTGAAATCCTCGGAGTTCCCTCAGATTACGGGGTGGTCGCATTTCCACGATTGCCTGGACTTTGTCGGGGTCTACCTGGATGCCTTTGGCGGTGATGACAAATCCCAGGAACTTGCCACTAGATACACCCAGAAATGACTTCGTAGGGTTCATCTTGAGTTGATGGCGACGCATTAGCTCGAACACCGTCCTTAAGTCTTGGAGGTGATCACCTTAGAGGCGGCTCTTGACGGCTATGTCATCTACATAACATTCTTCAATCCGAAGGTATAGCAATATACCCCCAGTGGTGTCCGCTGGTATGTAGCCCCGGCATTCTTCAATCCGAAGGGCATGACCGTATAGCAATATACCCCCAGTGGTGTCCGGAAGGCAGTGTGCTTCTCGTCTTCAGGATGCATCTTGATCTGATTGTATCCTGAGAATCCGTCCATAAAAGACATGCGTTCGAAACCGCAGGTGTTGTCGATCATGATGTCGGTGATAGGAAGAGAGAATTCGTCCTTGGGACAGGCCGCATTCAGATCCCGGTAATCGATGCAGATACGTACCTTCCCATTCTTCTTCATGACCGGGACAACATTGGCGACCCAGTCGGGATGTTGCTTTTCACGGAGGAAGCCGCAGGCTATCAACTTCTTGACTTCAGCCTCAATGGCGTCCATCATATCCGGGCAGAACCGGCGTTGGTGTTGCTTGACAGGCCTTGAGTCGGTCAATATGTTGAGCTTGTGAGTAGCCACCTTTGGATCGAGGCCTGGCATATCCTCATAATTCCACGCGAAGACGTCGATGTATTCTTTTATCAGTTGGATGATTTCTTCCCTTTCAGCTGGGGAAAGATAGTTACTGATAAATATTTGCCTTGGTGAGAGTTCACCCCCAACGTCGATTTGGATAACTTCGTCTTTGGTGGGAGGTTCCCTTTGCTCGAAGCGAAATTCCCACTGCGTATCCATGTGTTGAGCCCAAGCGTCGTTTTCGAACAACTCAGATTCTTGTTCGCTTGCCTCTAAGGGATCTGTCGACGCCATATTCATCGAGAATGTTTGTCCGAGATCGTTGGACGAGTCGGAGGACGTTGAGCCGCCTTGAGGAGAGGCAATGGCGTCTTCAGAAGTCGCAAGGGAGGTCGGATATCCTAACCCGAAGCGGGTTTGTCGGTAGCAAGAGTTGCCGAGCAGCGGCGTACGCCTGCTCCTCCCATCGTCGAGACCTTGGTTCCGCTTCAGATTGTAGCCCATATTCTGCATGATCTTCAACACTTGCGGGCTGTATCGGCGAACCTGTATTTCCCCAGTATCGTCGTCGAAAGCATCTTCTTGGATAGCTGGCTGATTGTGCATACGGCCGAAGAATATTGGACGCTGACTGCTGTAGGTAGGTGGGACGATGAAGATAGAATCCTCATGGGGTCCATACGTTGCGACGACGTTGGATGATGACGCTACTTCCCATACATATGGATGATAGGCCTTTATAGCTCCCAAGAATTTTTGTGCTATTGGTTCTATCTCATCAATGTACTGGAAAGGGGACTTTTATTGTCATTGGCAACCGCGTTAGTAGTTTTTACATCCCTTGGTTGTTTGTCGCACCGAAGGTTGATGACCAAGGGTGGAGGCTTTTTGTTTAAGGTAATTACCAAAGGATCACCCCCTCTTCCTGACCTAGCATCGTTCAGATGGGCGGTCATAGGCTCTGTGGCCTTTGGACGAGCAGTCTATCCTTTCACCTTGATTGACAGAGGTTGTTCGACAGAGGGTTTTTCTGGCTCCCGACGGGATTCCTTCTCTGTTTGGGCCGTCACCTCTTCCGTGTAGTTCTGAGAATATAACACGGCGTCAGAGTAGTAAGATTCTACCCCTCTGAATGGGTTTAAGTCCGCAAACTCGGTTTGCACTGCTCCTTTGGCATCTACATATTTGAAGCATTGATGTAGAGTTGAAGGGACAATGTTGTGGTCGTGGATCCACGGTCTTCCCAGCAGGATATTGTAGGATACCTCTGAATCAATGACGTAGCATGTAGCCACTGATCTAAGGTTGCCAATCTGGATCCTCAAGCGAATCTTCCCCAATGGTTTACTCTTTCCAGCGTTGAAACCCACAATTGTAGTAGTGGTATAGGCCAGTTCGCTGGTGGGGATCCTCAATGGTCTGAGTAGACTGTGAGGAATGATGCTGATTGACGATCCCGGATCTATGTGAATTCGGTCGACCTCCATGGAACCGATATATCCGGTGTGATAGAGAGGCCTGTCATGCCTGTTGTGTTTCAGCAGCATGTCGTCTTGGGTGAAAGTGATGTTTGGCACCACCTCCATCACACTGTGGCATTGAGGGCACGCCACGGGTTCCTCGTCGGGGGACTTGAGTTGGGTCAAGTACACATCCGCCTGCATCAACGCTTCGCTCAGGGCTAGACGAGTGTCTTGGGAGAGCCTGAGCAGCTCGAAGATAGACAACCTGGCTGGCGTACTGGCCAGTTGGGCCAGGATGTCGAAGTTGTACGGCTTCTCTAAACCTTTGTTTGGAATATTTTTCACAGGTACATCGAAGCGTACTTCCTTTTGTTTTCCCTTGTCCGCTGGAGTTGGTTTTGAAGGACCGGTCTCTGGTGTGGCGGCCTCGGGTCCCGAAGGCTTGGTGGCTGGAGCGTCTTCCGGGCTCGTGCCGTAGTCCTTGAGGTAGGCTTTCCCTGATCGGGTTGCTGTAGCCAACACCTCGTCTTCGTCTGAAGTTGCAACCATATGGCATGGTTTGCATTTGGAGTTCTTTCTAGACTTTGCCTTGATAGCATCAGTCTCTTCCCCGATTTCTGACACCAGGTCGGGATGAACCCACATAATCTCGCCTTGTCGGGTAGTCAGGAGTACCAGGTTGCGATTTTGATCCCGAGCCGGAGGGAGATTGACGATGTTCATCGTTGCTCGGAAAATAGGTGCGACACCATCCAGGATCGTTTGGGGAGGCAGACTGCCAAACTGGAGAGAGATCATGTTGGCCGTGACAGTCTTCTCGGTGTTGTGCAGGGTGATCGCCTTAGCATCGATTAACCCCTGGATCTTCCTTTTCAGTACGTAACACGCCTTTGTTGGGTGGTGTACGTATCGGTGGAAGACACAATATTTGGGGTCGTTAGTATTGCCAACTTCCTGGGGCCGCTTCAGCTCTGGAAGGGTGATCTTGCCACTCTTGACGAGACACTCAAATATGCTCGGGACGTCGTCGTCGTCGAAGGAGTAGACTTCAACGGGTCTGGAAGTCCCGGGCTTCGCTTGCGCAGTTGCCGCAACCTTTGGTCTGGCCGTATTGATTTCCAGGGCTTCTTTCCCTTTGGGACCACGAGGGTGGTCGCTGCTAGGAGATGACCTCTTGCCTCTGTCGGAGGCGGAGATCATGATGCCATTGTCGCACGCCTTGCGACTGTTGTCTTCGGCTGCTACTGCCGAGATGATGAACGAGGGCCAATCACGAAACTGATATGGTCCTGTGAACACCGAGACCACGGGAAGGAGGTTCTTCCTGCAAATGTCCACCAATGCAGAGTCGGGAACTCCTGGAGGCATTTGTAAGGTGGCCTGACGAAAATGTTCGATGAAGATGCGAACGTCTTCCTTTTCCTTTTGCTTAACTTCGATGAGAGAGGACATAGACATGTCCATTCCTCCCTCGTAGAATCGCGTGAAGAATAAAGTTCTGAAGTCTTCGAAGGAAGTGATGCAGTTATCCGCCAAGCTGCGGTACCACTGATAGGCTACTCCTGAGAGGCAACCTTTGAACACCCGAGTAAGGAGGGCGTCGTTCCCTTGTAGCAACACCGTCATCATGCTGAAATAATTCATGTACTGGCTTGGCGATGTTTTTCCCTCGAACAGGGCCATGGTCTGAGGTTTGTACCTCGGCGGGAAAGGGACTTCCTCCCAGATAGCTGGGTAGGGCTGGTTGATCCCCAGTTTCTTGAGCTGATCCTTGTGTTTCAAGGCGTCAAACTGGGCTTTCAACTCCCGGACTGCCTGGATCGGATTTTCAGTCGGAAGCGGGGCCATGGAGTGGTGCGGAGTTGGTTGTATCGTAACCCCAGCGGGAGGTAAGGCATTCTCTGAGTGAGGAAGCGGAGGAACTGCTGACTCTTGATCCAGCGCGGGCTCTTGGCTCGGGTGGGATGGTGGTAAGTCCACCCCCACACGTATCTGAGTTGGCAGGACCGATGCTTGAGCCATGGCAGCTGCGTGCTGAGTTAGCATCATCTGGTGCATGTTTTCCATCATGGATTGCATTTGTTTCAGAGATGTCTCCAGTGTGGTGATGCGTTGCTCCGCGTTCCCTGACGGCGAAGCTTCCTCGCATTCATCTTCAACGGCGTAGGCTCCCATCTCCCTGGGCGTCATTGAAGGATTAGTATAGGTCGCTGTAGAAGTCGACTCTACACTTTCTGCTTCTGATTCTTGGCGACCCCCAGCGTCGGAATCGGAAGAGGATGGAGCTGGCTGTCGTGACTTTGCACGAGTGTTCTGGAATACTCCGGCTTCAGTGTCACTGAACCTCCTTTGGCTCGGGGGCTTGGAGGGATGACGTCTTGAACTCGATCCTCCTCTACGCATGTGCGAGGCCATGTTTACAGGCGCATGCGCGGGTTCCTCTCCCTGGAAAGACAGAGAGTAGCTCAATCGGTCGAAGACCGATCATTTTGTTTTGGGACAGCAGCAATTAATCACAACCCTGTGGCTATTACAATGATGCTCGCTAGGAGGCGTAATAGACATGTTGGAAGGTCCCCTCTCTTTACGCTTCTGGACTAGATATTTGCGTAGGTCAGAAGGAGTTGTTGGAGAGGCCCTCAGTCGGCCATTGGCTTCTCGCGTAATCCGGAGGGTAGGTATTCTGTTCCTTCGCTGGCGTGAACGCCGAGAGGTTGAGTAGCCTGCCGCTTGCTTTCCCTCGCGGAGATCACAGCGCTCATCTGGTTTACCGTAGAGGTCAGATGATGTCTTGCGCGTGGAGCGCGATCTGTTCTTCCGTCTTGGCGCCGAGGCACCATCGGAAGTTCTGTCTGTACCGCGCGGAGCGGGAGACAGATTTCTACGCGTAAAGCACAGTGAAAGCTTCTGGGTTAGCGCTGAGGCTTCGCCCGAAGTTTTGTCTTTACCGCGCGTAGCGGGAGACTGTTTCGTACGCGTAAAGCACAGTGGATTCTTCGGGGTTAGCGCTAAGGCTTCGCCCGAAGTTTTGTCTGTACCGCGCGTAGCGGGAGACTAAATTTTACGTGCGGGGCACGGAGGGAGCGGCGTTACAACCTCGTTGGCCGGAGAGATCGGAGAGATCGGAGAGTCCGGAGAGATCGAAGAGTCCACAGGAATAGTAGAGGATGTCTTGGGCATCCACACATTGCGCAGCTTCCTGTTGTCTTGGACGGAGAGAGGGCGAGAGCTACCCCCGGTTCGAAGCATGTCTTCGTAGGCTGACTGGTCGAAATGAACGACCAGCGTCTTCTTCATGGTTCCCACGGATACCGTATCGTGTTGAGCAATTACTTCCTCGTCAGAAGAGAAAGATGTCCCCAGCAGAGTCGCCATCTTGTTTGTGGTATTAAACGAAAGAATGAAATTGTATTTCAATGACGGGGTTTATGCGAAACCCGCGCCCTTCTGTTTACAAACAAACTTGTACAATGTAATCCTATACGAGGATGTGGGAGTACAATTTATTTAATCTGGGTATGAATTTCTATAGGTGTCTGATCTGCGGTCGATCACTTTAGCCCTTGGACCACACGATGTTGAAGAAGTGCCGTGGAAGACAGGTAGCAGCTTCGAAGGTTGCAGAAGAGGTTAGACGCACGAGGCCAAAGTCGTCGATCCCTGCTCTTTGCCTGCTCTCCGGGCTCTCTCTCTCTCTCTCTCCCTCTCCTTGGATGATAATTCTTTCCTGGACGATGATTCTCCTCGGTTCTCAATTCGCCTCCTTCGTCCCTTCTTCCCCATTGATAGGGGTCTCTATTTATAGAGTTTTGGTGACAGTGACCACTCCGTCGGTGTAAAAACCGAGGAGTGGGAAGTACAACACCCTTTTACACAACGGTTAAAGTAACCAATGCCTGCGTATGGATGATCTTTTGAATGAGCGTATGACGCGGGTCCAACTAAGGGGACACAACGCGTACTATTGCTACGAAGATCACGGCATAAAAGCCACGTTGGTAGGTATCCCGTGTGTAGAAAAGGTTGGCGTAGAAGCCAAATGACTGTCACCCTGGCACAGAGGCCAGATAGGCATAGAAGCCGAGTAGGCGTAGAAGCCGGATAGGCGTAGAAGCCGGATAGGCGTTGAAGCCGGATAGGCGTTGAAGCCGGAGAGGCGTTGAAGCCGGAGAGGCGTAGAAGCCGGAGAGGCGTAGAGACTGAGTGGGCGTAGAGAGCCGAAGGGGTACCGGTCTTGAATGGGCGTAGAAGCCGCTGCGTACCGTGCCCGAGTGCTGATGTGGACGTCTTAGCCGGAATCACGGCTTTCGAAGATGTAATCAAATCTTCTACAGAGATTTGCCATCATCCTGTGCATTAAATGCGAAGACGTGTTTCGAAGGTCTGCAGCCCTTCTGTGCATCCGTTGCAGAGACGTGCCTTGACTGGACCTGTCACCGCCCTGTGCAATTAGACGTAGAGACGTGCCTCGAGCTCCGTGCGATGTGCAGCTTTTGACGTGGCAGGCGGTTTGTCTGCTGCAGAGCGTAAACCGGCTCATGTTTGCCTGTGTAAAATAAGGCAGCGTATCCCTCTGTACGCAAAAGAGCGGTTTATGTTGAGGGGACGTTAGTAAACGACGGTTTGGTGGTATCTTAACCCAATCCTCTGCATTAAATGCAGAGATCCGCCATCATACTGTGGTGTGCGTCCCGAGGGGTCTGTGCTCATTTTCCAGCCGTCGTCTGGGTAACCGTGCAGCACTTTTTGTCAGGAGTCAGAGGCTAGGTTCACTGCGTGACTTGACAGGTTTATTTCGGGGAAGACAAAGCGTTCCTCGTACGCTTTTAACGTTGCTTTGAGAGCGGCTGAGTTTTACGTCCTGGAGGCGATGGGGGGTCCCGTCTACGCCGAAACGGCTTTGGACGTGCTGCACCCTACGCGGATGGTCCCTTTTGAGCTTTTACGCCTGATGGCTCTGAAGGCCTTTGTTTGCGTTGCTCTGCATCAATATGCTGCGTAGCTCTTGCCAGCGTATTTTTCATGCTTCTGGTAGGATGGTATGAAGTGGGAGATAGCTCGGTTCATTTCTTGCTGTTTAGTCTATCAGCAGGTCAAGGCTGAGCTTCAGAAATTGGCCAGACTACTTCAGTCTTTACCGATTCCGGAGTGGAAGTGGGACCATATTACTAGGGGATTTGTGACCGGTTTTCCTAGATTCCCGTATGACAGAGATGCTATATGGGTTATAGTAGATCGACTCACGAAGGTTACTGACTATCTTTCTTTCATAGTGGGCCTGTCTACAGAGCAGCTAGGTGAGATGTACATGAGGCCGATAGTCAGATTGTATGGTGTGCCAGTTAGAAAAGTCTCAGATAGAGATTCACGGTTCACGTCTCATTTCTAGCAAATCCAACAGAAGAGTCTGGGTACTAGGTTGATGTTCAATTCAGCCTACCGTCCGTAAACAGACGGAAAGTCGGAGTGTACTATTCAGACTTCGGAGGAAATGATCTAAGCTTTTGCACTTGAATTCGGTGGATCTTGGAAGGATCACTTACATTTAGTAGAGTTCTCCTATAATAATAGCTTACAGGAGAGCATTCAGATGGCACCCTTCGAGGCTTTGTATGGTAGAAGATACAGATCACCGTTAAATTAAGATGACTCTGGCGAGATGCAGATGCTTGGTCCAGAGATGATTGCTCAGTCGGTTGTAGTGATCAGGCAGATCAGAGAGCATCTCAGACTGGCTCAGCATCACCAGCGTCATTGGGCAGATCATTACCGTCTTTATCTTGAGTTCTCAGTTAGCGAACATCTATTTCTAAGAATTTGGTGTAAGGGGAAAGCTTAGTCCCAGATATATAGGCCCGTTAGATATTCTCGAGCGAGTTGGAGACGTATCAAATCGTCTAGCTCTTCCACCATCCCTTTATGAGGTACATGATGCCTTTCACGTATCTTAGTTGTGCCAGTATATTCCAGAACCAAGCCATATCCTGGATCACTGTGAGTTGGTCGTTCGTACCGACCTATCATATGAGGAGAGGCATGTATCTATTTTGGACCAGAGGGAGAAGGTTCTTAAGAACCGAACTATCAGGTTAGTTCATGTCGCTTGGGGGCATCACTGACTGGGTGAGTCGATGTGGGAGCGGAGGACGTTATGGTTACTCGTTATCCATTTCTCTTTGACTTGGGAGGTATACTTATTCGTATATCCGTGTCCTATCTTAGCTTGGGCATGTGATTGATTGTTAGCTTATATGTCATGTATGTTATTATTATTTTTCTGATTTCTTGTTGTTGCCAGGAAATTTTATGCTCACATGAGTTTCTTGTTTATTTTTGATTTTGAAATAGCTTTTTTGAATTTTTTTTTTTTTAGTGATTTTGGATCTTTATGGAAATTCTGAGGACACAATTTTTCTAAGGAGGCAAGAGTTGTGAGACTCGTCTCAGAGTATTTATATTTTATGCGAATTCGTATTTTTTGCTAATTATTGCATTTTATTGGATCTCGAAGAAGCCCAAGAATTTACAAAATTAAAATTTTACTACATGACCGATATACCGATGGTATACTACAGTTTACAGACGGTATACTGTCCGGTAGATATTTGTTTCTCTTTCAAAATATTTTTGAGATATTTTTAAGATATTTCTCTATAAATAGTACATGAGATATTGTATTTCTTTCTTTCTCTTTCTCTCTCCTCTCTTTTTTATTTCTCTCTCGAGCTTGGAAGCGTGGTCTTGAGACCTGGTGTGCGATTTCTGAACACTTTCGTGGTGGTGGACTAGAAGGTTTAGGCTGGGAGCTTGCGTTAGTCAAGTACACCTTGCCGATTTTGTAAAATTCGTTTACTTTCTATCATTTTACTTTCTTGGAGCTTGGTTATTGTTTTTTTTGTTAGACTTGCTTTAATATTATTGTTCATATCGTGATTTCTAGCCTAGTGACCATCTCGTGTTTGATTTCTGATATAATCTTTTTTCGTCCATTTTTTGTAACTCGGTAACGGAAACGGTACCAAAGTTGTGACCGTGAGATTTAGTCCATATTGTGATATGATACTTACCCTAGACTTCACTTCTTGTTAAACTTGGTTATGGTAATTATTGGAATTTTATTTGGATTCCGAAAATCAGACTTGACTTGACTTTAACCATATTTATCCTTTGAAACCGGTATATCGACGATATACTACAATCTACCAACGGTACAACGATTTCAACTAACTTGATTTCTAGATATTTTCTGTGAACCCTAACGGCATACCGACAATGTACTATAGTGTACCGATGATATATCGATCCTGCCGACATTTGTTGACCGACATCTAGATATTTGTTTTGGCTGACATACCGACGGTGTACTGGGCTGTGCCGACGGTATACCAATTTATGGAACTTTATTTTCTATTAACTTTTTGCCTACATGAAATGGCATACCGACGGTATACTATAGTATACCAATGGTATACCGATTTATTGGAATCCAGAACTTGCTTTATTTTTCCTATCTCTGGACCGGTATACCGACAGTGTACTAGACTGTACCGACGGTATACGGATCATGCTATATCTTTAGGAATTCTTGGTTTTTTGTGAGTTTATGTTAAAACTTCTGGCTTTTGCTTGTACATACGATGACTTGACCTGACTTTGGACATGAAATTACATGGTTTCAGAAGACTTGATATGACTTGACTTGGCTTTACTCGATTTTACACGGCTTTGCCCGGATACACGTGATGACACGATTGACTGTACTTGACTTGGCATAAATTTACATGGCTTCATCGTACATGGCTTGACTTAGTTTCACTTGGCTTCATCTGGATTAACATGGCTTCATATTGTTGTACATGGTTTCACTTGGCTTCATCTGGATTGACCTTGTTTCACTTGGCTTTATCTGGCTTCACTTGATTACACATGGCTTGGTTGTTGTCATGACATACATGAGTCCGCATGTGTAATGTATATTAAACCTATTTATATTATTATTAGAACTTGTTTTGTTGTATCATGTCTAGGATAGATTCTGCAAAATGTCATACCCGAATTCATACAAAAAACTGCTAGGGATTAAATAACTAGAGATCCACTTAGTACATGGCAATAGATTTTCCTAGAATGCATGCAGTCCCAGTTATTCATACAGTTATCTTATGGAGTATCCAGTGGTTTATATTGTGGAGTATCTTGAGGAGTATCTGGTGCTCATTTGTGCATATGGATATTCCGGACGTACTACAGGGGCATACGATCAGAATGAACTCTAGCATCGTATTGCATTATAGTTGTTAGTAATTAGGATTGTGATAACCCTAGTTAGTTAAAAGTATCACATCGTACTTATATGATTTGCCGTAATTGATGGTTGATGGTTAGTCTAGGCTTTACATGATCAAACTTTTATTTTTGTACTGGTTACTCTATTGATTTTTAGTTCAGGATATGTCTCATTTCAGATTACCGTATTTCTTTTACTATCCTGAGATCTTTTATATTCTGTCTTTACCATCAGTATTTGTATTGCTTGGGTTATTGGTTTAAGTTCCTAGATTGGATTCCTTTGTGATACTTGTTGTTTGGAGGTTTGACCCCACTTGTTTTGTATGGACAGATCCAGTAGCAGCACCAGAGGATCTTTCGTACTTTTCCGAGGATGGTGACCACCCGGAGCACCAGACCGCTTGAGTGAGTTTTCTTACTTCCTGTCTCTGATGTACATTCTTCTTTTGTTGACGTTTAGCCACTGAGAACATGTTTAGTTCGTGTTTTGGGTTTGATTCTATTAGCTTACGGGCATTTGCATGATTGGCATATCCTAGGGTTGATCATGTATGATATAAACACTATCTAGTTTATTCATTTTGTGTGTACTAGCATTTTGATCATCTTTATATTATAGTTTGGGACACTTTACTATTATATTTCAGCTGATCTTACATCTTGTTATTATTCCTGTTGTTCTTGTGATTGAGACACTAGGGTTTGTTGAAACTAGGCTTGACTAATGGTTTGTAGAAGTGACCCCTCATGTCTTACAGCTTCACTGTATATATAGTGTATCGGAGTGCTATAAGTATACGTAGCTGGCCTTGTCAGCCCCTCTCTCCAGTATTCGGGTTCTGGAGCGTGATACCCGGTGATGTTTAGCCAAACTACATGACTCACAACGAAAGGGAACAGGAAAATTCAAAGATATACATCTTCTAGAGTGCTTGGATAGATGGGTGACCTAGCCAATAGTACAACTCAAACGGATCGAATTTCTCGTCGGCACAGGAAATAAAATAATTCATGTCAAACAGGTATATGCCTCCAGCCGCATGTCCCCTGCCGATAGTCCTCCCAGTCTTTAGGTCCTGAGAAACCCAACCATCATAAAAAATGTTACCAAATATTGTATGTTACGAGTAATTCTACTAATGAATAAGAGACTGAACGGATTGCCAGGTGTGTAAAACTAATATGAGTAGTACACTAGGAGAAAGATATGGCCTTCTTTTCAACGAAGCCTCAGAGAACTGCCATTTGCAATATTAATATCTGATAAATGATCGACAGATATATAATCATACAGCATACCTGCATCACCTGTCATGTGATCAAATACACCCGAGTCAATCATCCACTGCTTCGACCTGATCACACACGAGGTTGAATACCCGGTTATGGATCCAGATGTGGAGGCTTCACTACGACGCTGATCTTGGAAGTCCACAAATTTGGCATAGGCCTCTGCCATCATCTGTGTCGATTCCCCATCATTGTCAGGATTATCTGATGCAACATTAGCGACATGAGCTTCATGACACTACTGTCATACCCCAATCTCCAGCAAGTTCGATCATCCCTGCTGGACATAAAATTACCACGCCAATGCTCCCGTAAGACAATCATTCTCATCGGGGTGTGATGCAGTACCAGCCAGGAGTTGCGCTCGCACAAGGCGATGACATCAAACGTCATAGTTATCATTGAAATGACCATGTTTCAGCGAAAGTCAAGTATTTATACAACCAGCACAGACTAGAGTAAACGCAACAAAGCTCTCAAATGGTCCAAATAAAGATGCCACAGTGGAGAATGTCATATTCTCTTGCAATACTCTTGTACTTTCTCTTGCCCATAATGGTACTTACCGTTCCATATATCATGTCTCGTATATCCAAGCTGAGCCACTACACCTGCGTACCTGGAAATAATGCCCACAAATATGGGCCAGTACACAGCTATACTGTTGAGCGGTGTAACCCACTCATCCAAAACTGACACAACGTACATAGTGAATGCAAGCAGTTATATAGTGATCTTTCTGCTTAAACCTTGATTCATTTCATGGCAGTGGCAAAATATGTTAAGGAAAGCTGTAAAGTAGTTTAAGCATGCAAGCATTGAACTCAAGTTAACACACTAGCAGTTTTATCAATCTCAAAGAAAGATAAGCATGCAATCCATTCTACTTAAATCCATAAGTTAAGCATGAACCTATCAAATCACATCGCTATCCAAGTCTCAAATACAATCTCGATATGCACACTCTTGTCCGAGGCAACGTGGTCGCCCGCCGCATACTCTAAATGTACAACAATCTCAAGTGATTCCTATCTATATGAAGGTCACTGGATAAGCCCTAAAGGACTATTTTGAGGTATTTCAACCCGATCCAACACTGAGTTGCAAGTCCGCCTGGTGGTCTCGAACTGCAAGTATTCCGATTGTCCGATCTATCCGAGGTAGCCAGCCTCAACAGTGGGTTCGCAACACCCGTTCTTCCAAAAAATGTTCTAATGTTTTCTCCATTGCCGAACGGTCCCGGTGCCCCGGTGCCTATCCCGTTTGAGGAAATAAAACCCTGCGCGCAACAGGTTTTCCGTAACCATGTAATGGTTCGAATAAAGTAGGTACGATGAGGAATCGCGTCTTCTCGCCCCACAATACGATACTTACCCTGTTCCATCTGATTCTCTAATTTTTTTCTCAAATTATAACCCAAGACATCATTCTCAAATTATTCTCTACTATGTACAATGTCGCTTCTCGACACAATGCTCCGATTGGGTGCAACACCCCGCTCTCAATGCTCCGTGGTACAGTGTCCTAACAGTGGCACAAATCCCACTCTGATGCAGTTGTCCAGTTTTGAACCACAACTACACGCTTCGCGTGACAAAGCGTTCTATTTGATACTCGTGCGCAATATACGCTCGCTCGCTAAAGTACACCAATGCTCCAACTATACCGATTAACTCAAGACCCAACTTCTATTCATCCAAATGGCACACACTCTATGCATGCCACAGTGCGGTGTTTCCCATGTTCTAGTCCAAGCCTCCAAGACATTACATGTGATGGAATTATTAGGCATGAAGGAGTAGAGAAGAAGGGACAGAGCCCACTAACAAAAGTCTGAAACTGCTAAGCACTTTGCCTTGCCGATACGGTCGATTCCTTGAATTCGTGGTCAGATGCGAAGCCCAATCTACTCAATTGGTATGACCGTACGAGCAGGCCGTGCTCTACAAATCACCGACCCGATTGGACTAACGAAGACTACATTATCGCTCAAAATTTCACTTTCTCTGCACTTGCTCTGAACGAATACACTGATTCCAAAGCACGATGCCCATACATCAGCTCGTACGAGGTACTACTCTGAACCCACTGAACTCCTCACGCGATATCCGCATTAAACCAACTCAAATCAATACTTGTTCCGAAATCCAACTCATTGATGAGTTACTCGCGACATTCATGAGTAGATAAAATCGTCATTTGTTTAGGATATAATTTTGTTATGGTAGGTGGCTGTAAGCATGTATAAGACTCATGATTTATGTTAGTCGTAATACTTTTTATAAACAAATTCCATCTTTCAAATATTCTTCTCAGCCTGTGGACTCTTTAGGAACTCGAGCATAACTCAGGGATCTACTTAGACCTGTGTCAGTTGTCGGTCACCAGCATCATTTCGGCTTCACAACTTTAACTTCCTTGTCATTCCTCAATTAAGGAAAAATATAGGTTATCACCCTACTAAAATCCAAATGTGCCAAATAATTATCGTAGCCATTAAATGTCAGATTCTGTGAATAGTTTCTGGTACATTCCTTATTCTCCATCCATTCCAACGTGATCTGAATAGCACTAAGAAACCCTGATTTCCGTATTTGTGGATAAATATTACTATTAGTAAATTTATTAGTAAGTAAAATATATATTTTTCCTCCTCCTGGAAAAGGTTTCTGAAATTAAGAATAAGGTTGTAATGCACCTAATCTACATACCAGATAGATGGGATGACATGTTTGTTAATGTTTCAATCCAACCCACAAATTTTAAGATCAAGGCTTTGATAGTAGTTACTATTTTTGTAGAGATTAATGATCAGAAAAGATGGCCAACCAGTAAAGTTTTGAGATCAAGGCTTTCATATTGATAGTAATTGCTATTCTTTTAATTGGTTGTATAAAAACTAATCCAAAAACATATGTATCAATATGCAAAATCAGAACAATCTATACAGCTAGAATCATCACGTAACTCCACTCAACAACCCTCAAAATATGCTGTGGTCCTAGTGGTAAGGCCCTTTCCAATAGCACACTCTTAGTTTATATGCGCGTATCCCGTTAGATCCATGCTCAGAAGTAGGTTCCACTTATATTATCATAGGGCCCATTTATATTATTCATTGCAGTAAAAAAAAATAGAAAAAAAAATTCATTACAGTTAGTAAAATGTCACAAATATGAATAATTTACAGAGCGTGGCTTTAGGAAATAATTGAACCATACAAAATTTAATAACATACATATGAATAGTGTGACCATGCGAGATAATTGAAGCTTTTGTGGAAGTCCATAAAAAGAGTCGAAAATCCATAGTGGTTACGGAATCAGGAAAGCATAGAAAGATTAGCACTATTAAAATACTAACAAAAGAGGATAAGCATATGAACAAACTCTAAACCATATCAATGATTGTAGGAATGTTTTATTCTTTTACGGATGATATTGGTGGTTCTTTAATTCAAACCAAAGCCTAACAAAAGTTAATAGCATCAAAATTAAGCAATCAAGTCCAACTTTCCCTGACTTGCTAAATAAAGTTCAATTGTTGCGGACTTTAACTGCTAGCTACTAGACTAGGTAGCACAGGCATGGACAAATGAAAAATGACCTAAATTTAGATCCAATTAACAACTCTAGCGGACTATAAGAGAATCTTGTTCGTAATCATGTAAGAAAAATATTATAGTTATTTTTCTGCCATATTGAGTAAGACCGTGGAAACGGATTTTTCAATGTTGGTTCACCGAAACTCACTGATGGAATATGATACGACGTCGAATAGAAGTCGAGCAATGAGGCTCTCAAGTTTAGATAGGAGTAGGAATCCATAAAGTCTAAGAAAAAAGAGAACAACTATCAGTTAAAAAGTTATCATAGAAAACAAGATAGCTAGCTATCTAAGGATCGAACCTAGGTAGTTGAACTAGGCCTCTCGGACTCTTAAGTAGATATATTAGAACGAGTGGAAGAGAGTCAAGGTACATAAAAAAGTCAATCACTAACAAGGACGGAACCAGAAATTCGAATGGAGATAGGTTGGGTTGGATGGAATGGACAGGAGTGTTGGTAGACTGATGAGAAAAAAATATATAAATATTTTTTTTTTGGGCATGGGCATGAGCCCACCTTAGCCCTCAAGGTGCCTCTGCCCTTTCACTATGTTATATAACCTGTGGACTTCCACTAGTTTTTTCAGTCTAGAGGAAAGATCAGGCTGTCCTTGATGTTTGTCGGATGAAACTTATCAATAGCAATCATCCGTAACTGACAAATTCAAGTAGAAACTATTTGGAATCATTTGTTGCATTGAACATTAGCTCCTATTAGCACTGCAACTGGGAATGGTGGATCCAAATAGTGCCCACATAAGTAACTCCAACATATCCCAATTTTGACTTGAGCCTTGTCCATGTAAGCTTTACGTCTGATCTTCTACATAGAAATTGCACTCTAGCAATTCAGCACAAAATTCATATTTGGCGCAGTCCACCAATGGGAGCTTGACAACATCATGCCTAGCCCAAAATTTGTTAGGCCTCGTTTGGTTCGCATTTAGGAAAGTAAAGAAAATTAATTCCTTGTTCTTTTTTTATTTTTTTTTTGAGAATTCATCAATTTTTTCTTCTAATGTTTAGAAATGCCAAGAAAATGGAAAGAGAAAGTGAATACTTAGGAGACGTTTGGCTTAAGTTCTAGAGGCTTGGGAATGAGTTTTAGTTCCTTACCCTTATTTTATATGTCTAGAATTAAAAATTAGGAGAAAATTTGTCACGATCCGCACCCGGTGCGAGGGCACGAGTACGTGGGTACGTTCAGCCAACGCCGCAGCATCGGTGGTAGAATGTTGTCTAGGTCAACAATATTATCTAAATATTTCACAATATATATATATATATATATATATATATATATATATATATATATATATATATATATATATATATATAACCTGTCAATGATATATCAACTCTATATGGAGGATAATATGATAATATAATAATCAATACACAATCACAACAAAACTAGAGTAAGATATGACACGATATGGAATACAAGAAATGAGACACAAGTTAAAATACAAACCACAACTAAGTCCAATAGTCTAGCCACAACACAAAGTCTCAAATATACATAACATGCCATAATGTCTAAATTGTAATCATATCCAATACAATAATGAAATGACTAAGTCTCCTCGACAGCTGCTAAGCCATCTTGCTCTATGGGTGAAACCCTAGACGGCTCACCATCCTGTGACCCGTAATAGGTGGGACACCTCTCCCCTAACTAATCATTTGAAAAATATATCCAGTCAGGATTGGAGCGAAGTTCAAAAATCTTAAAGCAGTTCCAAATAGATGGTAGAGAATATATAACATGTAATATGAAACAATACAAGGTGCAGAGAAGTAACTAGTAAATGGAAATATAGTTAAAACAGGCAAATAAATAGAATAGGAATTGGAAAGATAAATACAAAAAATATGGAATGAACTCTAAGAGAAACTAGAATAATGTCAATGTGTTTTAGCGAGAAAGTTCGTTATGTGATCGGCTTGGATTGCACATGATTATTGTACGATAACTCGATTATACGTGAGGTATATAATCGACATACACATAATTTCGCTAAGGGATTTGATCACATAACCAACTTATATTTTTTTGCCCCAACCAATACTCATGGATCCAATCACGACATGTTATGTACATGATTATAATATTAGCACACTGAACACATGAGATAGTGTGAGCACATGAAGAACATGAATAAATACGAGCACAAGAATACCCGATGCATACGATAGAATAAATGTGTAAGGAGTACCCATTACATACGGTAAAGGGGATAACACCTCCTTATAGGATCCTGATAGTACCAGTCCGTGTAACAATGTGTCAGAGTCAACTATTATAGTTTTAGAACAAGTAATATATACATTATCTTATAATAAAAACTAACAAAGAGATGTAGTCGCCTGTGGTCCTGAGCAAATAATGCAAATCGGTGTCTGAACTGGTATCACACATACCTATATATGAAATTCCATATTATTTGGGTGTAATGAAGAAATAACCATATTTAAATAGGCTAAAATATAATTTTTAGGCCAAAACTAGGTCTTATTAGTCAAATTAGTTTAATACCTTGATTCTAGGTTGAAAACTAGTTTCTAAATTGGTTACAAGGCTAAACTAGTTGATACTAGGCTATACTTAGGTTTCTAGGCCCATACCTCGAAGGTATTAGTTATACTAGCTAATATTGCTAAGTATCTATATTTATAACTTATAAATATATTAGTTACCTATATTACCTTAGTATATATATTATAATTATACTAGTATTTTCTATGTAGAATTACCTTGATGTATCCTCGTTTTACCTAATACCTTACTTATAACCACTTACATTAGTATCTATGATAATTACCCTCACTCCATAACTAGTACCTTAGCATATAAATTGTTCAACTCATTACCATAGTGTCTAGACTATACCTCGGCCTAAATAATACAAGTATCTAGATATTGCAGCATGGATACCTATACTACTTACACATACTTAAGCCCTCACTTGCACTTGACAATCCTTGACTCAAATATTACTTCACTCATATCATACCTAAGTATGATACTAAAGTATAGGACTAACACTCTATATTGGGCACAATATGCACACAGACACTTCACTCTAATTATACCCACACCACCACTCAACTATGCTCTACACCCATTGCTCCCAAATATCCTCATACCTGACAAGACTTTCTTGTATTCATAACTGGATCAGATGTTGCTTCTTTGAACCAATACTACCTGACTATAGATCAACCCAACTCTATATTATGATAATTGTAACGACCAGCTCTGCATCTATGTGGATAGCCGACTCAAACAACACAAGTGCGATGACCAAACCCGCTTTGCTCAGCGAGAAAACTTGCTTGAGGCAAAAAATTCAAACTTGGCCCTTCATGAGTTCCTACTTAGACTTTTAAAGTCTCGCTCGAAGAATCGCTCGACCGAGGTAAATCATCGCTAAAGGTGGGTGGCTACGATTAACCTATCTTTTCTTAGCCTGTATACTTAAAATATGACTGATATGTGCTAGTCGCTAGACGAATCAACCTTGCATGCTAAAAAGGAATACAAATATCTAAGAGAATAATCCCATCTTATATCTTTTGCATAAGAACATGGAAGTAGATCGGTTGAACAGAATGGTATTCTCGCTTTACAGTTCTTATAATTTTACCTGATAGATTTACTTTATTCCTTATATATTCTTTCATGTATATTGCTTCATATGTCTTCAAATGCTCGTCACATAGATATTGCCTCGATATAGAAGCACAACATAGATCCTGGTTCACTTACATGTGGCAGAAAGACTATCAAAATAGTCATTCCAAGCCAAATAATAGAAACATGGAAAGTCTTTGGGACCGATGGGTCACCAAGGCAATGCCCAAAATGGGAGCTACAATAAGTATTAAAAAGTTAGTATAAATGGTGTATGAAATGGAACACACCCGATCATAAGATCTCAGAACGAGTAAATGCATTCGTACTATGTCAAGTAGCTATGTTTATTCAAGGCCTTAAGATGTTGCATATAATAAAATCTTAGTGTTGATGGTCAATAGTCATGGACAACCTGTGCACAGGCTTATGGTTTCTACGGACGGGGCGTTCGTCTCATCGGGGCTGATCCGAACCAGTCAGGGACATTCAGATTATCATTTTCTTCGGACATGAAGGCGTGTAGCGGGGCTCGCTACCTGCGTTATATTCTATTCCGTTACGAGACTATAACTTGTCCTTGGTGGCTCGTCGGGTCATAAGACCAAGTATGTATCATTAGTATATTTCACACGTGGCGGCAACCCGCATATGGGTTCATAGGAACTTGTGGCAAGTAATGGATATACGATGCACTATGCGTGCAAATCGTTAATTTGACCAAGTAATCTTATGCTTGAAACACAATTGAGTAGTTTGAGTATAATATGCCTATACAAGTATAACATGTCGGTATAAAATAAATATAAGACATATGAGTAATCGGCACAACCTGAGTCACAAAGCAATACGAGTATAGTAATTTGTGTATATTATGCACCTGATTTAGAAACACGCTCGTAGAATACATATGTTGGTTATGAGATATTAAGATTTCTATATATCTATATTCTTGCTTGGTTTAACTTGGTTTTATACTTGGACAGGGAAAAAATAGTAAGTTAGTAAGATTCGCCATGTTTCACATATATCGTACGGCACACTGCCACACGAGTTAGGCTTTGTATGTTATGCCATAAAATTGATCCTAAGGTAAGACTAGAAAGATAACATAATAGTTGGTGCGTAGAACTAATATAACGTGTTGGATTTGTCTAGCGGGCGAGAAGACTCCCCACTAGTGCATTCATGTACTGATAATCCACCAGATTGCTTGTAGAGTGAGGGAGAACCTCATTCGGTACGGAATGTCCTCTCGTGCGCGCTAAGGCATAGAGTTCGCTCTGGAGCCTTGGAGTATTATATCCGGAGCTGGAGCACATATACATGACATAATATTGGAACATCGTTTATGTATCATTCTAAGTTGTTAGTCGCTTGGCACTCCTTTACTATTTGAGAGAGAATGCTTGACCGACTTGTATTCTCGGCCTAGCACCGCTTGTAACCTTATTCATTATCAATAAAGAGCTTGTTTATGTATTCATACTTTTGTTTATTCTATATTTCTGCTATATCGACTTGCTGAAGTAATTATCAATGGCCGTTCCGGTATTTGTCTTGTACGGGCGTAACTCCAAGCTCGTGCGATATCACATCCCGATAGAAACGATCGTCCTGCGGGAGCGCTGGCGTGGTAATTCGTGCCTAGCGGAGATGACTAATTCCTGCGGGAGATTGGGACATGATATATTTGTATCAGAGCATGGGTTTACGTTCTTGGTCTTCTTATCGATTCTCTCAGTTTTGAAAGCTCGTTCATATATTATGTTACAGACTCTCTCTCTCTCTCTCTCTCTCACAATGCTCCAACAGGATGTTCCATATAATGAGTCTAAATATTTTTAAAAATGCATATGTATGATATGTTTGCTTGTACAAAATTGTGAAATGATGGCCCTTGTGCCAACCTGAGTCAGACTTTATGGGAATAGACTCGTGTTAGAATCTGCAAGTTATATCTGAACCCGAATACCTATATATGAACATCAAGTGGGTTAGTGTGCAAGATATAATATCGTTCAGACAGTTAGCTATGCACACAGCCTTTTGGCTAAGTTGTGTTGAGTGTCGCACGATAAGACCCTTGGGTAGGAACAAGTTTGTGAACGAGATTGGGTATCGTTCAGATAAGAGCGAAGTCGGACTTAGAATGGAAATTGATAGAGACATTATCGGAGTACCACTAAGGCGAATAATGACAATCATGTTTGATTTTTGAGATATAGTTTGGACGGTTATTCATAGCGATAAGTTACGATTCAAAATATAGTTTATATAGAGGACTATCGTTAGAGATACATACGAGACTAAGATCGTCAAGGCAGCAAATATTGACCATGTTGGAGTTTTAAGGAATGAATGGGATATATGAGTAGACGATACGAATAAAATTTAGGAGTTAAAAGGATGACTCATTTTTTGAGTGGTGTATGCGATAGTCTCAGGATCGAATAAGCGAATTGAGAATAAAAATAAGTCAAAAAGATTCATAGAAAAACTCTACGTCACAACATTAAGAATTTGATAGCCTTCCTCAAATTCCCTTTTGGGCTTTCGCCTTGTTAAGCTGACACCTATTGACTGAAGAAAATGGCAAAAACTTATTTCGCTTGCCTCGACACGAGTAGGTAAATTTCGTAAGATATTTCTTTCAATCCTGCATGCTACCCCATAGGGTCTGGATCACTAGACTGAAGCCTTCTTTCACGCCCATCTCATTACCCTACCCTTGTTCTAGCTAACAAGTAATCTATCTCTCTCTCATCCTGATCTCACCTCAAACCTCTCTCATTCTTCCTAGGGTCAAGTTAGGGAAGAACCTTCAGACAAGGGCTTAACAGCGCCTCCCTTTCCTTTCAAAGCCAAAAGAATGGTTCCCTTTGGGGGGACCAGGTACCCCTGAACCAATCTATGCACCTCACCTCTTTTCTTTTTAGTAGACAACAGAGATGCGCACTTTGGAAAGACGGATAGACCAGACCCACTACTGAGATAGACTGACAGAGAGGGTACGGTAGTGCTCCTAGAGTCACCATCCTACTTTGTTTCGTTCTTAATGCAAACGAAAAAGAACCCTGAGTGGTGTATTGGTCGGCTTAAAAATGTTAAAATGAATCATGGATTTTGGAGTATTAAACGAGTCTAGAAGCAAGCGACGTAATTATTCGAAGCCTTAGTATAAATATCGCCTAACAAGTAAGCAAATTCAAAGAAATTGTGCGAGATTTTATTCAAATGAGTTAGAATATATTGAACAATTGATACGGCTTATATCTAAAAGGGATTCACGATAATGGAAATCAAAATCTTGATTGAGAAAACTTAGTAAATCGTACAAGCGATTTCGAATTGAATCAAATAAATTAAAACTTGAGTTTTAAAAAATAGAATAATCTAGGATGCGATCAGAGTATAACGCGATGGAAGATAGCTTGCATCGAAAATATGGATCGAGTAGGATATCGCTCGATAGAATTTTAGCCTGAGTGGGAATATTATGGTTTAAAATTTGGATGACTAATATGATATCAACAAGTAAAAGATAGCAAGGATTGATGCAAGTTTAAAAATCTTTGTTCAATGATTGAGGTAGGCGATAACAGATTTAATCTTGACTTAGGCGAACAATCTAAAATCTAGTTCCAAAGGTAATACTCGACATAAGGCCTAAATGAGAACGATTATCCCGCAGGAGCGCTGGCATGGTGATTTCATGTCTGGCAGGGATGATCGAACTCGCAGGAACATGTTCTAAGATTTTACAAATAAACTAGATGAATAAAAAGTAAAAAAGTTGGATAGGCTTTAGCTTAAGGATTTGAACTTAGTTGTTTGAGGAATGTTAAAAGTAAACTACGAATTAATCGAACGATAATATTGAAGTTGGATAATTTTGCTAGACAAATTATGATCATGACTTGAACGGACATGACTTAAAGGATAAATATATCTTCGATGGAGAAAAGTATAAACGATAAAGTGTCTGTTCGTTCGATGATAACCATAACGTTTGACGTTCTTGTCTTGTGCGAGTGAAATTCCATGCTCATACATGCGTCATACCCGAATTAGGACGGTTATCCCCCAAGAGTGTTAGTGCGGTGATTTCACGTCTAATGGGGATGATTAAACTTGAGGGAGACCAGAGATTGGTAATTAAAGGATCATCTTGACTTATGGTTTGACACGATAAGACAAGTTTCAAGATACAAATGAATCAAAGTATTTTGAGGAGGAGTTAGTCTAGAAGGCGAAGTAAGATATGTTGGATGATTTTATGAACGGATACGTAGATCGTGTTGGATGACTTAGAGTTTATTATTTATATCGAAGATTTAAAATATGATCATGACTTAGTGGTCCAGGCTTAGAAAAAAAAGGATAGGTAGATTCTATCAAATATAATAGAGGAGAAAGACTATATAAATTAATGGGTTAGGCCTGCGATGTAGATATATCATGGATTTGATTGAACAAACGTGTCTTAGGAACGATTTTGCCGAACGAACCTGGATTTTATTTAAATGAACATGTTGCTGTGGATAGAATGATCGGTGCTCTATGTTTAGAAATCTGAGTGAAACGAGCTTCGGTAGAATACCCTGTACGAAAGAACAATGGTTTGAGCATAGAAATTTGGGGTGAGTATCGTGCATCAAATTTGTTCGATAGGAATTATGAACTTATAATGTACATATGACCTTGTGAGCTGACCTAACAAATAGAAAGATGACCCTATGCTGAGTAAAGGAATTATAGGACCAACTTTAGAGTATTGGTTGAACAAGCCATAGAACTGGCATAGCAAGACATAGAGTTAGACGTGGGTCGATAAATGTACACTATGTTTAAACGTGAATGAAATAGATAATAAGAATTGGATGCTAGTCGGTTGATCGGATAGATCGTGCATAATGGTAGTTCAATATTTGGTTTGAGTGAGATTGGAAATAACTTAGATTTTGATTAACCCCATTGGAGGTATCATTATGATTAGTAAGACGAGAACCCTAAAGATTTTTGCGAGTAGCTTGTCCAAATTCACTATTGCTAATTTTGGTTGAATGCATATGTTTGAGGGACGCCTTTAACGTGTGCATGATCCAAGACTCAGTAATATATCAAACTCGAGTGCAAATATTTCATTATTGCTAAGTTGGTTAACATATATATGTCAGAGATTTGCCTTGAATATTTGCACGATCAAGACTCGTGATATGTTGATAACGAATGCTAGTGCAAGTAAATATGTTAGATTCGTATGGACGAGTATAACAATTTGAATAAGTGATATATATTTTGTACTAAGTCGCAGTAAAGATCGAGTCAGAAGTTAGATTAAATGATAGAGTCATTCAATGAGGTAGGCCTAGCACACACGTGACACGAAATGAGAGGCAAGTAGGAAGTTATGTTCGAACGGATCTAATGATACAAATTGATATATTTGATATTGTGTGATAGAATGATTTACGCTCCGGAAGTCTCGAGGATGAGACTTATTTTGAGTGGTATATAATGTAATAACCTGGTCCGTATCTATGCGGATAGCCATTCAAACGGCACAAGTACGATGACTCGACACGCATTGCTCAGCGAGAAGACATGCTTGAGGCAAAGAATTTTTTACTTGGTCCTTCAGGAGTTCAGACTTAGACTTTCAATGGCTCTTTCGGAGTATCGCTCGACCGAGGCAAATGATCGCTAAAGGTAGGTAGCTATGATGAACCTGTCTTTGCTTAGCCTGTACACTTAAAATATGGTTGATATGTGCTAGTCGCTAGACGAATAACTCTTGAATTCTAATAAAGAATACAAATACATCTAACTAAGGGAATAATCCTATATTATATCTTTTACATAAGAACTTGGAAGTAAATCGGTTGAACGAAATGGTATGCTCGCTTTATAGTTCTTATAATTTTATCTCATATATTTACTTTGTTCCTTATATGTTTTTTCAAGTATATTGCTTCATATATTTTGAAATGCTCGTCACATAAAATATTGCCTCGATATAGAAGCACAACATAGATCTCATTTCACTTACATGTGGCAGAAAAACTATAAAAATAGTCGTTCCAAGCCAAATAATAGAAACATGAAAATTCTTTGGGACTGATGGGTCGTCAAAACAATGCCCAAAATGGGAGCTGAAATAAGTAGTAAAATGTTAGCATAAACAGTGTATGGAATGGAATACACCAGATCATGATATCTCTGAATGAGTAAATATATTCGCACTATGTCAAGTAGTTATGTTCATTCAATGCCTTAAGATGTTGCATATAATAAAAGATTAGTGTTGATGGTCAATGGCAATGGAAAACCTGTGCATAGGCTTATTGTTCCTACGGACGGTATGCTGGTTGCACCGGGGCTGATCCGAACTAGTCAAAAATATTCAGATAGTCGTTTGCTTCGCACGGGAAGGCATATTGCGGGGCTCACTACATGTGTTGTATTCCATTTCCGTGATGAGACTATAACTTGTCCATAGTGGCTCGTCAGGTCATAAGACCAAGTATGTATCATTAGTACATTTCATACGTGGCGACAACCCGCATATGGGTTCGTAAAAACTTGTGACAAGTAACGGATGTACGGCGCACTATGCGTTCAGATAGTTAATTTGACCAAGTAATCTGAAGCTTGAAACACAATTGAGTAGTTTGAGTATAACATGCCTATATAAGTATAACATGCCGGTGTAAAATAAGTATAAGATATATAAGTAATCGACACAACCTGAGTCATAAAGCAATACGAGTATAGTTATTTGTGTATGTCGTACACTTGATTTAGAAACACGCTCATAGCATACATGTATTCGTTATGTGACCTTGGGATTTATATATATCTATATTCATGCTTGGTTTAACTTGGTTTTATACTTGGACAGGGAAGGACAAATGGTAAGTTGGTAAAAATTATCATATTTTCCGTATATCGCTCAACGTACTGCCACACGAGTTAGGCTTTGTATGTTATTCCATAAAATTTATCCTAAGGCAAGACTAGAAAAATTACTTAATACTTAGAGCATGAAACTAATATAATGTGTTGGATTTTTTGAGCGGGCAAGAAGCCTCTCAACTAGTGCATTCATGTACTGATAACCCACAAGATTGCTTGCAGGGTGCGAGAGAAACTCGTTTGGTGCAGAATGTTCCCTCGTGCGCGTTAAGTCATATAGTTCACTCTGGAGCCATGGAGTATTGCGTCCAGAGTTTGAGCATATATACGGGACATAATTTTGGAATATTGCTTATGTACATAGTTTTGGAACATTGCCTATGTATCATTGTAAGCCACTTTGCACGCCTTTATTGTTTAAGAGAGAGCTTGAGCGACTTGTATTCTCGTCCTAGCGCCGATTGTAACCTTATTCATTATGAATAAAGAGCTTGTTTATGTATTCATATTTGTGTTTATTCTACGTTTATGCTATATCGACTTGGTGAACTAGTTTTTAATGGCCGTTTTAGTATTTACCTTATGCGGGCGTAACTTCAAACTCGTACGACATTATATTTCGATGGAACGATCGTCCTACGGGAGCAATGGCACGGTGATTCGTGCCTAGCCAGGAAGGTCGATTCCCATAGGAAATCGGGAAATAAAAATAACCAATATGCTACAGTAAAAATCCAACCCCCCCAATACCTAGGCAGTTTACTGAAAAAACTTGCACATCAAAAATTTAGTACACCAGAGTCTGATAGGTATATTAGCCCGACAAGTTGCTCCCCCTATATTTCATGCTCACTGCAACTTACTTGCAGTCCTAACTATTAATGCATCTTATGTAATCGATGCTGGCTCATGCACTCATCCTAATGCATGAATTCTCTATTTCAGTCTATTGCATCCACTCTTGCTTTCCATCAGTTTATTTGATACTGCACACAACAGTCCTACATCAACACTCATCATCCTCACTCATTGCTTCTATTGCTCAAGATACACCCTACATCTCTCCTCACTCTAGTTATTGTTGCTTGCTTGCTGCTGTGTTGTTCCAAGTCTCCTGTTCTGAATGCTCTTCAAGCAGTTGCATCAGCTAGTACACCCCTCTTCTACTAGGTCTGTGCACACAGCAAGTGCGAGTAACTTTCCTTAAGCCCCAGATTTTATCAAGAGCTTCGTATAACATACTAAACTATTTCCTCGATCTCATATGAATATCTCGAGGTTGAAACTTCTCAAAAAAACACATGATCAAACACTCATACTAAGGAAGAACACCCTTTCCCCCATACTTCTATTCAGTCTTTATATAAACTACAGAGCTTATGCTTTTGCTGCTCCTTCTCATGTGATCTACACTCAAGTACTATACAGGCACACAAGTGCCACTGCCTGGATGCTCCAACAGGTGCACTGGTATTGCACAAGGACCTGAGCAACTACATAATGCACTACTTGTAGAACCCCTAATCCTAAAAACCGTATTTACTTTTTTCTATTATTTAATTAATTTAATTATCATAATTATGAGCTAATTAGGAGAAATAGAATTTATTTAATTTTTATTTTAGATGTTCGTACATTTAGGAGATTTATGGAGCCGGTATAATTTTTTCCTAATTTATTTCATGTAGGAGACCTTTTGGACAGTTGCTAGCTTAATGGTATGCATTAATACAAATTTTAGATTTTTTTATGTTTATATATATATATATATATATATATATATATATATACATATATATTTTTAAAAGAAAAAGAAAGAAAAAGAAATAGAAAAGGAAAAAGAGAAAAAAAGAAATAAGAAAAAGAAAAAGAAAAAGAAAAAGAAAAACAATAGAAATTCCAAATGGATATCTATCCTATTTCCTATCCTACCCAAAACCCCTAACCCCATAGCCAAACCCGCCCAACCTGCGTGTAATGAAAGCAGTTGCAGCAGCCCCTCAAATTGTAACCCGCACCAGCCATATTCGGCCCCCCAACCCCGCGGCACTGTAGATGACCCGCAACCCGCGATTCCTTTTCTCCTATATATACTTCCCTCATTCACAAAAACCCTAACCTTAATTCATTCTTCCCATCTAAACCTTCAACCGCGCCACCCTCGACCAGAGACCACCATCCTCAGCTGCCTCCAGACCGCCAATACCGACCACCGACGACTGCGAAGCGCACAACCTCGCGCACTACAGTTTGGACAACAGGTTACCTGTATTCCAGCCCTGTTTCTCGTCACCTCACTGAACCAAACTCGATCCTGTCTTCACCGGTATGTTCATCACTTAACCCTCTTCAATATCTATATGATAGTTGAACTCAAATAGCACAAAACACTAGATGAAAAAATGTTTAAGTTGACAGAAAAAGACCACTTTTGGGTATCGTAGAAAATTGCGGTGACCACCTGTGTTCCCGGATTCGTATCTCCCACCACAGAGATTCGAATTTAATTTTTCTTTTAGATATACGGAGACCACTTGACCTAATTGAATTTTTTTAATTACATTAATTTATTAATTATTGTATGTATAATTAAATTCTTTCGAAAACTCCAAAAATTAACTTTTTTAGATTTCCAAAAATTATAAAATGGAGCGCGTCCCGCCAACAGGATCACCCCATCGTATACCAAGTATTCCAAAAGGTGCGCACAATATACTCGGGCATGTGAGATTTCACAGAAACTAATTCAGACACGTGTGCACGTCAGAATCAGCCCGTATCCGGGGATAATCTTCGTATCGCAACTTTTGCGAAAGTTGTACGTATTTTGTGCACGCTCGTCAGATTAAGACAAAACTTATGCCACTGGACTCATGGTATCGCGTTGGTCCTGTGACCCAATTTTTACGTAATTATGAGATAGTTGACGAAGTCGCCAATTGGCGGGCCCAAGGTTGACTTTTTTGGCGAATTTGCGTTTGGCACACCGGAATCCATATTTGGATATATCGTTGAGTTCGTACTGACATTTATAGTTTGTTTGACCTATAATTTATCCTATTTAGAGACCTTTACCCCTGGCACACTTTTCGGTGCAAGTGGCCCACATGTGGAGCCCACTTTGACACAAAATTATCGTTTTGCCCCTGTATCCAAATTGGACGAAAGGGTAGTATTTTCTACATATCTTGCTTATTCTGGGAACGTTGGTGATATTTATTTCAGCATCGAGAGACATTCATTCTGAGGCCGTAGCTTCTGATCCCGTGTGCTTGACTTCTGGATATTACACCTTGCAGCTTTCTTACCAGGCAAGATACCTTGCCAAATTTCATACAATATTTTGCATGCTTAGTATATTTCTATATATTTATTATATTTTTGTATATTCATTGCATGTGTAGTTTCTTTCAGTCATTACTATATGGTAGATATGTTGATACGCACTTGACACCTAGTATCATGAGAGGACAATCATTAGGCGTACGGGCTTTAACCACTTTGGTAAACCGAAGTAACTAGCACGCACTATGGTGGTCGTGTCTGATGGTCGTTACCCCCGAGGTATGTCGATTGATGGAGTCACGAGAGTCGCTACCCCCGAGGTATGTCGGCTGATGATATCCACTGACGTGTGTGTGAGTTGTGAGGATTAGATTGAGTAGCCTACCCTTGCCCATACATCGAAAAGTTATCCTCATTATATATTTTGTACAGCGTGCTTACCTATTTTCTACCTATTATGCATCTTTATTGTATTCAAATTGGCTTGCTTCTAGGTATCTTGTTACGTCCCTCTGAGGACCTGGTCCCTTTCCAAGTATAAATGTTCATGACCATTCGCAGGTGCACGGATCAGGACTTACTACTTATCTCTTCCGAGGAGGTCTTACCTTCTGAGCATCTTGGATTATCTCTAGCGATGAATCGCTTCGCTGATATTCTTATATCATCATCTTATTTATATTAGAGATTTACCCTTCTCCCCTATTTTAGTATTGATATAGTCATTGGTAGTTGATTTGTCTCCACCCGACTATTATTTTGGATTATTCAGACTCATTATTCTAGTTTATCTATTTTATTTTTGTGACTTGTTGTGTGGATGAGATTTAGTATATCTGTGACTTGTGACCATATATATATATATACCACATGTGAGTTCATATTCATATTACAGCGTACGTGTGTATTATGGTATCCATATATTGGAGTTGCCATATACATACAGCTGGCATGCTTACGTGTTCCTAGTCCTATATATTTTGGGACTGGAGCTTGACATGTTTTTATGGTGGCCCATGCAGGTCGAGAGCATATAGTCTCGGTTATATTACTGTACCGAGCAAGCCTATGCATAGGATTAGAATGTAGGATCTCATCCACTTATTTAAATCACTGTCCTTGATTTTATTTCATATTCTCATTTGATTGCTTGTTTTGCATCTTACTTGAATCCTTCTCAATGTTAATCTTTCCTTCGTGCTTGATAGGGGTTAGGAAAGTGCCTTGTAGTAGGTATATATACTCTAGTATTCAATAATAATATTAGTCAAATTCTTGTAAATTTGATAGTATGTCTCATAACCTAGTATCACATAATCTTTTTACCCATTAATGAAGCTAATGAATGACACCAACTATAGGCTTGCATAAGAAGATAGTATTTATCTAGACTATAGAACTTTAGTGTTTATTTAGACTGTAGATCTTGGAGGCCCATATACCCATTTGGTTGACTTTAGACTTGGACAAAAAATTAGTATGGCAACTGTAGAGGCACAACACCGATCTTCTTGGTGAACTTAGATTGTTCTGTACCTTCCTCCATCATAATCAAGCGTACTTATATTTTTACTACCTCAACTTATGCTGCTATTATAGCCTAGTTTTGCAAGCTTATTCTTTTATTGAGCTTGTTCATGACATATATATTATTGGGGGCCCACACTAATATATTGTCTAAATCAGAATCGGTGTATTATGGTCTGATCAACTGTAGTGCGCTTGGTTCGCTCTTCATATCACTACTTTACGTAGATTGAGATATAGTTGACTCATCTTGTTAGACGAATATATTTGCCCTCTAGACTGATCAGAGCATATCGTGTCAGGTACATAACTGTACTGATATGAGCATGCATATAGGAATTTACCAAAATAAGATTTTAATCCACAACTACCTTGGCAACTCTCTTTCGAATCCTCTATTTGCTTTGAATTTTGTACTTGTATTCTATCACCTCCTCCTTGAATTATTTATTATTTTTTTCTGTCTTCCCCTATTTCAGAAAGACGAACGTTCGTGCTTAGTATAAGTTTAATATATGGATAGTACTGGATATGCCCCATAGGCCAAGCACTCATGATGACAAATAAGAGAGCGCAGGCACAGGAAGTCGTAGATATAGGTACGACCTTAGTTATATGTGTTATTTTATACTCATGACCCCCTTTATGATATGGCATCTTAGGTGCATAATAGCCGTAGAATTATATATAAGGTAGTTTAGCAGTTATGAGGATATGTTGATATCCTAACTAGATTGCATATCTATGAAGCTAATGGATGACACGCGTAGCAGTAGTAGTATTCTCTTCCTATCACCATCTCGCCCTCTGGGTGGCTCATCTTCTCTCCTATATCCATTCCTTATCTCGTGCTTAACTCTTCCTATCATAGTTGTATCTTTTTATGCCATTATGAATTATTTGATTTATATCAACCTCACCCTTATTTTGTTAGTTAAAACATAAACGTATTAGTAATGCTTGATATCCATTAGGATGCTTGATAACCCTTATGTACATGCACTATAGCAATATCTGTATTCCTTATTAGTTTAATCCTTAAGTAGAATCATTTATCATAATAGAATTTTTTTAGATTGTTTGAAGTAGGTCATACTCCTAATAGTTTTAGTCAAGACCTTAAGTGTTTCCCTAAAGCATAGACTATGCCTAGGAAAGAATTGAAGGCAGTTGTTACAAACTGACAACTATGATAAATCGCTGGCATGGTAGCGACAGCTGCAGCTAGACCGTGGTAGTAGACTAGTGGAAGTACTTGCAGACATATTGGTCAGGTGGCATGGCAGTATTAGCCTACGATACTTGACGGTTACAAAAAAAAATCATGGTTGCGAGATTCAAGATAAGTACCCCAAGATTCTCGATTGAATAAATAAATTTGTCTTACAACCTAGACAATAGCCTCAAGAGACTGTGACTACTAGTAGAACTCTTGTAAGTTGGGTAGTGTAGAAAAGTTAGAGGATAATAGGATAGTGTAGCTAAAAATGAGAAGTGTTATAATGGTAGACCATGACTTTTAAGAAGTACTACTAGATAGCTATGTAGCGTGATAGCTATAGTGATTATTATGAATTTGGGTTAGTGTCAATTTCGAGGATAATTTTTTTATAAATTGGGTAGAATATAAAATCCCTAATCCTAAAAACCGTATTTACTTTTTTATTAATTAATTAATTTAATTATAGTAATTATGAGCTAATTAGGAGAAATATAATTTATTTAATTTTAATTTTAGGTGTTCGTACATTTAGGAAATTTATGGAGTCGGTATAAATTTTTTCCTAATTTATTTCTTGTAGGAGACCCTTTGGACAGTTGTTAGCTTAATGGTATGCATTAATACAAATTTTAGATTTTTTTACGTGTATATATGTATATGTATGTATATATATATATATATATATATATATATATATATATATATACATATATATTTTTAAAAGAAAAAAAAAGGAAAAGAAATGGAACAGGAAAAAGAGAGAAAAAGACATAAGAAAAAGAAAAAAAAACAATAGAAATTCCTAATGGATATCTAACCCATTTTCTATCCTACCCAAAACTCCCTAACCGCATAGCCAAACCCGCCCGACCCGCGTGTAATGAAAGCAGTAGCAGCAGCCCCTTAAATAGCAACCCGCAGCAGCCACATTCGACCCCCCCAACCCCGCGACACTGTAGATGACCCACAACCCGCGATTCATTTTCTCCTATATATACTTCCCACATTCACAAAAACCCTAACCCTAATTTATTCTTCCCATCTAAACCTTCAACCGCGCCGCCCTCGACTAGAGACCACCGCCCTCAGCCGCCTCCAGACCGCCAAAATCGACCACCAACGACCGCGAAGTGCACAACCCCACGCGTTGTAGTTTGGATAGCATGTTACCTGTGTTCCAGCCCTATTTTCTGTCACCTCGCTGAACCAAACTCGACCCCGTCTTCACAGTATGTTCACCACTTAACCCTCTTCAATATCTGTATGATAATTGACCTCTAACAACGTGAAACCCTAGGCAAAAATAGTATCCAAGTTGACAGAAAAGACCACTTTTGGGTATCGTAGAAAACTACGGTGACTACCTATGTTCCCGGATTCGTATCTCCCACCACAGAGATCCAAATTAAATTTTTCTTTTTGGTATGTGGAGACCACTTGATCTATTTTATTTTTTGTCAATTACATTAATTTATTAATTGTTGTATGTAGAATTAAATTCGTTGGAAAACCCCAAAAACCCACTTTTTCCCGATTTCCAAATATTGTGTATCGGAGTGCGCCCACCAAACGGGACCGCCCCGTCGTGTACCAAGTATACCAAAAAGTGCTCGTAGTATACTCGGACATGTGAGATTTACGAAAACTGATTTGGACACATGTGCGCGTCAGAATTAGCCCGTATCCGCGGACAATCCTCGTGTTACAACTTTTTCAAAAGTGGTGCACTTTGTGCATGCTCGTAAGATTGAGACAAAACTTGTGCCACTGGACTCGTGGTATCGCGCTGGTCCTGTGACCCAATTTTTATGCAATTCTGAGATAGTTGACCAAGTCACCAATTGGCGGGCCTCACGGTTGACTTTTTGGGCCAATTTGTGTTCGGCTCACCAGAATCCATATTTGGACATACCATTGAGTTCGTACTGACATTTAGAGTTTGTTTAACCTATAATTTGTCCCATTTAGAGACTTTTATCCCTGGCATACTTTTCGGTGCAAGTGGCCCACATGTAGAGCCTGCTTTGACCCAAAATTATCGTTTTGCCCCTGTGTCCAAATTGGACAAAATGGTAGTATTTTTTAGCTATCTTGCTTATTTTGGAAACGTTGGTGATATTTATTTCAGCATCCGGAGACGTTCATTCTGAAGTCGTAGCTTCTGATCCTGTGTGCTTGACTTCTGGATATTACACCTTGCAGCTTTCTTACCAGGCAAGATACCTTGCCAAATTGTTTACAGTATTTTGTATGCTTAGTATATTTCTGTATATTTATTGCATTTATGTATATTCATTGCATGTGTAGTTTCTTTCCGTCATTACTATATAGTAGATATGTTGACACATACTTGACACCTAGTATCATGAGAGGACAATCATTAGGCGTATGGGCTTTAACCACTCTGGTAAACTGTAGTTACTAGCACTCACTATAGTGGTCATGTCCGATGGTCGCTACCTCCGAGGAATATCGATTGATGGAGTCATGAGGGACACTACCCACGAGGTATGTCGGCTGATGATGTCCACTAACGTATGTGTGAGTTGTGAGGATTAGATCGAATAGCCTACCATTGCCCATACGTCAAAAAGTTGTCCTCATTATGCATTCATATAGATTGTCTTGTACAGCGTACTTACCTATTTTTTATCGATTATGCATGTTTACTGTATTCAAATTGGCTTGCTTCTATGTATCTTGTTACGTCCCTCTGAGGACCTGGTCCCTTTCCAGGTGTAGATGTTTATGACCATTCGTAGGAGCATGGATCAGGACTTACTACTTATCTCTTCCGAGGAGGTCTTACCTTCTGAGCATCTTGGATTATCTCTAGCGATGGATCACTTCACAGATACCCTTATATCATCATCTTAGTTATATTAGAGATTTACCCTTCTCCCTTATTTTAGTATTGATATAGTCATTGGTAGTGGATTTGTCTCCACTTGACTATTATTTTGGATTATTCAGACTCATTATTCTAGTTTATCTATTTTATTTTTGTGACTTGTTGTGTGGATAAAATTTGGTATATCTGTGACTTGTGACTATATATATATATATATATACCACATGTTAGTTCATATTCATATTACAGCGTACGTGTATATTATGGTATCCATATATTGGAGTTGCCACATACATACGGCTGGCATGCTTATGTGTTCCTAGTCCTACGTATTTTGGGACTGGGGCATGACACTACTCAAATTGACTGCTCATCACATACCCTTTTTTTAACTCCATGCTACTACTGATGTCCTAATGCTGATGCTATTTGCCTTGTACAGACCTCACTGAGCACTCATCCACAAATACATCACTTAAAACTCCCTTTGCTCTTACAACACACAACCAAAACCTCATATATATATATATATATATATATATATATATATATAGGAACAAGGGTGAATACCTACACTAATACATACTTATAGGCTTTACATCAAACACTTGTGGTATGCAAGTGTGATACGCTAGGATACACTCAAAATACTCACCCCTACTCCACCAAACTAACCCAAAGCCTAAAACATATCCATTATGACAATTAAAACTAAATTAGAGAAATAAGTACTTAATCTAGGTTTCATGGCAAAATATGTCATGTGTATCACACATGTCAAAAACAAATCCATAAAATTATTCTATATCATGGCATATTTTTTATGAAGGATATTTAATTAGGAACTAAATTAGAGAAATAAGTACTTAATTTTTTATGAAGGATATTTAATTAGGAAGATTAATCTAATCTTCTAATTAACCAAAAGGAGTGACTTAAATGAGTCCATAGTGACTAGTCTAGTTATTGGGTTCATGAGTCATGTCTAGTCTAGTTAGGTTCGCTAATGACAAGTTCAATAATAGTCTAGTCCACTAATAAATAATTTTTAACACATTATATAAAATATAAAAACTATATACAACTAATGTAAATGACAAAATTATCGCTATTTAGAAAAGTGGTAGTGACAAGTCTACCCTCCTTAGAAAAACTTTAGCCTCGAAATTTATGGAAGAACTAGCACTAGGATATCATAAGTACGATCAAGAAATAAGGAATACCCCATGATTCTAATATGGGGTAATGCTTACACATCTCCTGTTCCAGAAATATTACTAATTATCCTGTTTTACAAAATCATGATTCCTTATTGCACTGATCTTGAAGCTTCCAATACAATCCTTCCATTGTTCTTGAAACATCAACTTATATCATATCCTTCTGATCTATCATCCTTGATATATAAAAAATTTATGAATTTTGTAGAAATTACTTTCCTTTATCCTTTAATATTTCTCTTATTGTTTCTAATTAAATATGTGATCCTCTGTCATTAATTATTTTGTAAGATGCAGTTACCCAAAATTTTTAATCTTATCTATTTAAAAGTGCATTATTTCAAAACTCCTAATCCATTTTCAGTCCGCATATCTATCGTATCAATTTCAAAATTCTATCCACTGAGTATGTTCTCCCAAGTCAGCAATATTTTGTTTCTCGTCTTACTTGAAATTCACTTCTATTCTCCGATATTCAATATCCTTGATACTTTACTACTAATGTTCTACTCTTCTATATTAACCTCCATCTGAAGCTCCTAGCATGCAACCCTCTTGCTTGCATCTCCTTCCGCCATGTTAAATATTGTCATTTCTAAGGATATAATGAGCAGATAATGAGTTTTAAGGGAATAAGAATTCAAATATTTACATGAAAGAACAAATATTCCATAATCAAATGAGTATGGAAATTTTCTAGATGTGATTGAGTAATTCCACATCCTAGTAATCCTAGATCCTAACACAGGCTCGTAGTAGTACAACTAAGTTGTTGTACTACCACGTCATTGCACTAATTGAGAATCCTGACCTGTATGGGCCACGAATAAAATATGTCACGAACCACACCCTATGTGAGGGGCACGAGTACGTGCGTATGTCCAGCCTACGTCGCAGCATCGATGGTAGAACTCTATCAAGGTCAACAATATTATCTCAACATCTCATAATATATATATATATATATATATATATATATATATATATAATGAACCTATCAATGATATCTCAACTCTATACGGAGGATAATATAATAATCAATACTCAATAATAATAAAATTAGAGAAAGATATGGCACGATATGGAATAGAAGAAAGGAGTCACAAGTCACAATACAAACCACAACTAAGTCCAATAATCTAGCCACAACACAAAGTCTCAAATATACATAACATGCCATAATGTCTAAAGTGTAATCATATCTAATACAATAATAAAATAACTTAACTAAGCCACCTCAACAACTGGTAAGTCATCCTGCTCTATGGGTGCAACCCCAAATGGCTCACCATCCTGTGGCCCGTAATAGGTGGCACACCTCTCCCCTGACAAATCATCTGAAAAATATATCCAGTCGAGATTGGAGCAAAGTACAAAAATCTGAAAGAAGTTCCAAATATATGGTAGTAAATATATAACAAGTAATAGAAAAGAATACAAGATGCACAAGTTACTAGAAAATAAAAATATAGCTAAAACAGGCGAATAAATTGAATAGGAACTGGAAAGGTAAATTGGACAATATGGAATGAACTATAAGTAAAAAAAACTAGAATATTGTCTATCTATTTTAGAGCACAAGTTCTTTATACGATCGGCTTGGGTTCACTACCAGAATAAGTCAGATTAGTGACGTCTAAAAATGTCGCTAAATGGCCTAAAAATGTCGCTAAAAAAATTAGCGACGTAATTAGTGACATTTTAATGAAGTCGCGTTTAAGCTTGTCGCTAAAAGGAAAAACGTCGCAAAATATCGTTATAGCGACGTTGTCTACCGACATATTTGTGTCGCTAATATTTTTTATATTAGCGACGTTTAGTAACTCAACGTCGCTAAATTAGCGACGTATTTGTGTGTGCAAAATGTCGTTATAGCGACATTTTCTAGCGATGTATTTGCGTCGCTAATATTTTTCATATTAGCGATGTTTAGCGACTAAACGTCGCTAAATTAGAGATGTGTTTGTGTGTCGCTAAACGTCACTAATTTTCTTTTGTTCAGCGATATTTTGCAACATATTTAGCGATATTTTATTGACCTGGCAAATACTGCCATGTCAGTAATATGGATTGAACTGTAAGTAAGAGAGTGTAGAATATTGTCTATGTATTTTAGAGCACCAGTTCATTATGTGATCGGCTTGGGTTAATTGCACATGATTATTCTACAGTAACTCGATTATAGGTAAGGTATATAATCGACATACACATAATTTTGCTAAGGGATTTGATTACATAACCAACTTCTACTCTCTCGCCCCAACCAGTACTCATGGATCCAATCACAACACATTAAGCACATTATTATAATATAAGCACAGAGAGAATATGAGATTGTTTGAGCGCATGAAGTTTATAAATAAACACGAGCACAAAAATACCCAATGCATACGATAGAATACATATTTAAGGAGTACTCATTGCATAAGGTAAAGGGGATAATACCTCCTAACAGGATCCATATAGTATCAGTCCGTGTAACTATATGTCAGAGTTAAGTATTTCAGTTCTAGATCAAGTAATATATACACTATCAAGTAATAAAAATGAACAGAGAGATGTACTTGCCTGTGGTCCTGAGAAAATAATGCAAATCAGTGTCTGAACTGGTATCAGAAAGACCTATATATGAAATTTCTTGTCATTTTGGTGTAATGAAGAAATAAACATATTTAAATAGGCTAAAATATATATTTTTAGGCCAAAAATAGGTCTTATTAGTCAAAGTAGTTCAATACCTTGATTCTAGGATCAAAATTAGTTCTAAATTGGTTACAAGGCTAAACTAGTTGATACTAGGCTATAATTAGATTTTTAGGCCCATACCTCGAAGGTATTAGTTATACTAGCTAATATTGCTAAGTATCTATATTTATAACTTATAAATATATTAGTTACCTCTATTATATATATTACCTTAGTATAAACCTTATAATTATACTAGTGTTTTCTAATGTTTAGAATTACCTTGGTTTATCCTCATTTTACCTAATACCATACTTATAACGACTTACCTTAGTATCTAGGCTAATTACCCTTACTCCATAACTAGTACCTTAGTATCTAAATTGTTTAACTCATTACCATAGTGTCTAGACTATACCGTGGCCTAAATAATACAAGTATCTAGATACTGCAACATAGATAGCTATACTACTTACACGTACTTGAGACCTCACTTGCACTTGACAATCCTAGACTCAAATGCTACTTCACTCACATCGCAACTAAGTATGATACTTGTAGAAAGACTTAATTGATTTATTTCTCAAAGAGGGGGTAAATATATATAGGAGGAGGCTAGCCTCCTCCTTACTTTCTATCAAATGTGGGACTAAATAAGTTCTCATAACTTAACACTCCCCCTCAAGATGGACGATATATATCAATCATCCCTATCTTGTTACAAAAATGTCAAACTCTCTAAAACCCAAACCTTTAGTTAAATAATCAGCTAACTGCTCCGCTGATTTCATATAGCTCAAAGTCAAAATATTTCTATTCAGCTGCTCCTTGGTGAAGAACGACCAATCTTCACATATTTGGTATTATTATCCTGTACTGGATTGTTTGCAATATCAATTACCGATTTGTTGTCACACCAAAATTACAGGGAGTCTTGTTTAAATAAATATATCTCAGCCAACATGCTTTTTACCTACATCATCTCGCACAGGCTAACTTTCATAGCCCTGTAATCGGCCTCAATTGTATACCTAGCCACTATATCTTGCTTCTTGCTATGCTAAGATACAAGATTACCTCCAACAAAAATACAGTAACTTACCGTAGACTTGCGATCGTCCATACAACCCGTGCAATCGGCATCACAGTAGCCTTCAACTCTCATATTTCTAGAACTTTTAAACCATAACACCTTTTCTGGACTTCCTTTAATATACCTGAGAATTCTGTGAACTGTCTCCATATGCTGCTATCTGGGATCATGCATATATCTACTCACCACACTCACGGCATAAGTAATATCAGGCCTTGTATGACATAGATATGTAAGCCGACCAAATAATCTTTTATATTGCTCCTTACTCACCGGATCACTACCCTCAGCACACAACTTATGATTCTGCTCGATAGGAGTCAAAGCAACCCTGCAATCCAGTATTCTTGTCTCTAAAAGAAGATCTCGAGCATATTTTTGCTGAGAAAGCACTATATCATTGTGTGACCTTAAATTTCAATTTTGAGGAAGTACTTCAGCTGCCCCAGATCCTTAACTTCAAATTCTTATCCAAGTCTTTTCTTCGCCCATAGGATCTCCTTGGTATCATCTTAAGTAAATATATTATCATCAACATAGACTGCAAGAATGGTGATACGTGTCTTGGAGTGCCTATAAAATTCAGTATGATCTTTATTGTACTGCCTATATCCCATACCATAAACTGTAAGCCTGAATCTATTAAACCAAGCTCTCGGAGACTGCTTTAGCTCGTACAAAGACTTCTTCAATTTTTATACATTTTTTGTTACTTGTGAATTAGCAAAGCTTGGGTAAATCTCCGTATACGTCTCCTCCTAGAGATCTCCATAAAAAAAGGTATTTTTGATATCATGTTAATGTAGTTGCCAATTAAAGTTGGCAGCATATGACACCAACACTTGTATAGTGCTCATCTTTCCTACTGGAGTAAATGTCTCGTCTTAGTCGATACCATAAGTTTGGCTATAGCCATTAGCAACCAATTTGGCCTTGTACCTGTCAATCATGCCTTTGGAGTCAGCTTAACAGTATAAATCCATTTATATCCAACATCACGCTTTCCAGCTGGCAGTGGTACCATCTTCCATGTGTCATTCTTCTTCAAGGCCTAAAGTTTCGATTGTATGGCACTCAACCAGTTATGATCATGCTTAGCTACCTGCTAGTTGTTAGGTACAAGCACTGAATCTAATAATGCAAGAAAGGACTTATATGCAGGTGGAGTATATGTATATGAAATATAATATGCAATGCCAATATCCTAACTGCCAAACTTAGCTGGAGGTTTTTCAGCATTGACTCTAGAAGTTTTACGAAGAATGACAGGAGTATTAGAAGCATCAAAGGAGGAATTATTACCCCGTGACTCAAGTAGAAGGGCTAAAGAAGGTCCTGGAGAAGAGGTACTTGGGACATCAGCATTTATGGATCCTAGTTCAGGCACAAAAGAAGGAAGATCATGCTGCTGTTGCCATGTTGCTCCTGCTTCTCATACTGCTCATGCTTCCTACATACTCTCAGCTCCCCCTGACTGCCAGCTTTCCATGAGATACTATCACTCCTTGGTGACTCAAAAGGAGATGGAATCATATCAACCATTATGTCACTCTTATTCTCCCCCTGTCTACTAGCATTAGTAGAGCTATCATCGAACAAGGAACTTAACTCCGTCTTCTCTCCATAAAATGGTTCAAACTCCCGGAAGGTCTCGTCCATACTAACAAACAGCCTTCTTTTATTGGGACACCAATACTTGTATCCTTTCTGACTTGATGATTTATCCATAAAATATATTTAACTTCTTGTGGATCCAGTTTGCTCACCATCATTCTGTGATCTCGCACAAAAATAAGCAGCCAAACACTCTGAGTGGAACAATAAAAATATTATAGCCTAAGAATATCTTATATGGTGTCTTCATCCCTAATACTCTTGACAATATCCTATTAATTAGATAATCTACTGTCAAAACAACATCACTCCACAAGAACTTCGACACATTCATTGTCAGCATCAAAGAACGTGCCACTTCTAGTAGATGCATGTTCTTGCGTTCATCCACCCCATTCTGAGCATGAGTGTCTAGGCAAGTGATTTTATGAAGAACTCTTTAACTATAGAAGAAATTAGCAAACTCCTTGTTAGTGTACTCGGCCCCATTATCTGTTCTAAGAATCTTCATATTGACTATAAACTGGATCTTTCATACGCTGAGAAGTCTTGAGAATATTTGTATACCTCTGATTTCTGCTTTACATGTAGATCCATATTATATGTAAGTAGTAATCAATAAAGGTAACAAACCATATGAATCAACTGATGGAAGTAGTTGGACATGGTCCCCAAATATCAGAATGAACAAATACTAATAGCTCAAGACTTCGAAGACCAACCATTTTCTAAGTAGAATAATCTATTGTATGCTTCCCAATCTCAGGTTCTAACTTATTCAAACTATTAAAAGATAAATATCCTAATCTGTAGTATTGAAGCATTGCTTCTGTCTCTGGACCTCCACTAATAGTAGCAAGAGCATTGCAGCCTCCCTGGCCAGGTACCAAAGGCCATCATACTTGATGCCAGTCCCAAGCCTTTTTCCCATGGCCTTCTCCTAGAAAGAACGCATATTCCGATCAAAAAGAATATTAAAATTTAATTGATCAATGAAAGAACTAACACAAAGTAAGTTGACCAAAAATGAAGGAACATGCAAAACAGATGACAGGGTAACATATGAAGTACAATGGACCGAACCAGTATCCCTGATGGATTGGGATGTCCTATCAGCAGTCTGAACTATCTCAAGATGCATATGTTTTCTCGGATAATATAATAAAACTCACTAGATGCACCTGAATCTTTCATCCAATCAGTATAACATTTAGTGGATGCAAGGCCTGAACCGGTATACTATTGCTCATATGAGTAGTATAACCAGTAAAATTATCAAGGTAGGTAATGTTAGACAATTCATGTGTGGCATGTCCCTTGTCCTTAGAACTCTCAACATGAAGCTTGAACTGACGTAGTTCCTCTATATCTGCCATCTCAGCTCCAGTCATCTTAGTAGTGGTCTCGTCTAGCACAACTAGGTGAGAAACTCCCTGTTCTACATGTCCCTTGCCTCCTTGACCTGTATGTCCACCTCTCTGTCCTCTGCCTCCTCGACCAAGATCAGAATTATGGGGTTGAGGGCAGTTGTAGCTGAGGTGCCCTTTCTTTTCGTAATTGTAGCATTCTTTTTCATCGTTGATGGGAGCACTAGGAATTACTAATATCAAGCAGACAGCGGGTGAGGTCTCATCTTTTATCACTTTTTGTCTGATCTCGTCTTGCTCCATAGGTGTAACAGCCTCATCCAGGGATGGAAAAGATGCAGATAACATATTTCTGCCTTTCTAGCCTCAAATTGTGTGTTCAGACCCTTTAGAAAATGAGCCACACGCCTACGCTCAAGGTATTATTTCCCAAGGAGAATATTTGTTTGGTTTTGCAATGATAGCAGCTCATAGTAATCCAAGTCCATCCATAAGACACTTAGCTCCGCTGTATTCTAGAGTACTATTTTCTTCCCATGTATGGTAGCATCAATCTTTTTCTCAACTTCTCTCATTAATATAAAACTTCTAGCTCCAGAGTATATCCCAGCCAATTCTTTTAAATATCAGCTGTACAACAGATTGACTCTACCATCCCAGTTATGGATGGAGACATAGAAGTCAGCATCTAAAAAACTACCAGAGAATTAAGGTAACTCTATATGCTCCACTCAGCACTCATCTTATCCTCTGGCTCAGTGCACTCTCCCTTCATATTATTTTCAATTCCCTTGGTCCGAAGGTTCAACAATGCCCCCCTAGACCAACTTAGGTATTTTCTCGTCCCCTCAAGTTTTATTTCATTGGACAGTAACTCTATCTTCTTTATCTCCTGCGATGGTTCTGGTGTGGGCACGACTTCCCTACTGGATGAGGTCTCCTCTAATTTTTTCTGAAATACCCTGGCCACCCCCTCTAGTATCTCTTTCAACTCCTGACTAATCACAGGTGGTCCCATATCCACAATAGCACATAGGGACAAGGTGAAATAAAACTAAAATACGTGTCGTGTGCCTACAGGCGATCACGACTTTCTCTATCTATTTGTACACCCCCAAACTCATGCGGCATTAGAGATGCATGATGGATAGAACTTGCCGGAAGAAGGGCTAGAAATAGAGATTTATGCAAAAATATTTAGGAAGTATTCTCTTAAGTCTTAGAACCCATATTGAGATTGAAATCAGGGGATCAGCCAAGAGTTCTTCTCTAATTATCCATGATCCAATGACGAGTTTGACGATACCCGCAGGCAAACCCGCAGGAAAAGTCAACGACACCCGAGGGTGAGGGAGGGCTTCCACGAACAGAGGAAGGTGGGTGGGGTGGGTGAGAGACATTGGGAAAGGGAAATTATATAAATATTTTTGAAAAAATGATTCAGATCTTTGGCTATGATACCATATAGAAAGACTTAATTAATTTATTTCTCAAAGAGGAGGTACACATATATAGGAGGAGGCTAGACTCCTTCTTACTTTCTATTCAATATAGGACTAAATAAGTTCAAATAATTCAACAATACTAAAGTATAGATAAACACTCTATATTGGGTACAATGAACATAGATACTTTACTTTAGCTATACCCACACCTCCACTCAACTATGCTCCATACCCCTTGTTCGTAAATATCCTCATACCTGACAGTACTTTATTGCATTCACAACTGGTGTAAACTCCCTCGACCAGATTTCAGCATTAGATAGTAAAATTAGGATTATTTTTAACAAATTAGGATTAATTGTAGTATTTTAAATTATTTATTCAATATCTTATATTGCTTAGTGCACCTGACCATCACATCAATATTTAGAGCATTATATTGACTGTTACCCCCAAACAAAGTTCACATACCTCTCCTAGACATGCCAGTCTACTATTCTGAACTTTGTGCAACTTACAAATACCCTGGCATGAGTCTCATTTTAGTCGCACAAATATCGTTATAAACGTCCGTATTAATTTTTAATTAATTTCCAAACCTGTACCTTTGTCCGTTCCAATCAAAATTAGAGGTCCAACAGGAACCTGTTTTATCCAAACTAAATTACGTTATTATTCTACTTTGAGTATACTACGTCTAGTAGACTTGCACTGCACTAAATTCTAGCCCTGTATATTTTTAAATAATTAGAAAACACCGTGGGCATTAATTTCTAATAAATTAATACGGTGACCAACATCGCCCAAAACTTGGCCCAGCCCCTACCCAGACTCACCCCCACACCCTCAAGACCCTTGCTGAACACCTTCCCTCATTTTTGTTCATTATAGCGCCCTCAGGAATGAGGTATTTTTCTCATACAATTTCGTAATTGTACAATTTCCCAATTTAATAGGGCTCCTATGCAATTTATAAAACTGTAGGATTTTATCTGCAAAATTTGCATGTGCGAGGTGTCCACCTCCCATTGGAGGGTGATTCTCTACCGTTCTTTCCAAATGGGTCCCAATTCAATGCATTTATGAAGCCTAAAATATCTAATAAATATCTAGATATTTAAATACCTAAAATTACCTAAATAGCCCTAACCCTAACCCATACAAATCCTATAAACCCCCCCCTCTCTCAACCGAACCCTCGTATACCTCCCACAGCCTTCCCCACCCCCGGCCACTTCACCACCGCCTTGCCCCTCCCTCGGCCTCCCCCCGGCCACCGCATCACCGCCCTAGCCGCTGCCACCCACCGCCGGCAGCCCCCACACCACCATCACCATCATCTCCACCATCACAGCAACCCACCACCCTGACCTCCCTAGCCCTCACCACCTCCACAACAAACTACCGCCACCGCCACCATCACCTTTGTGGTCACCTCCTCCACCGGACCACCACAGCAACCCCACCCACGGCCGCCGCAACCACCGCAATAGCACGCCCCCCGACTTCCCCCTGACCGCAGCACAGCCCCCCGACCTCCCTAAACCACCACCGCCGCCGCCACCACAGGCCACCACCACCGCCACTACTGCCTTCGCTATTACCTCCGCCGCCACCCTACCACCCTACACCGCCGCCTCTGCTTCCGCAGCCGCCGCTGCAGCTGCCGCAGTTGTCGCTGCTTCTGCTTACTATCACTACTACTGCTGTTGCTGCTGCTGCCAGCCACCGCCGGAGCTCCGCCCTCCGCCGGAGACAACGGCCCAGACGCGGGCCCCCCTGACACGTCAGGTACCCCACCCCCCTATACGTACATGTATACGTATATATATATATATATATGTATATTTATATGTATATGTATATACATATCTATATATATGTATATATATATGTATTATTTATATAAATATATGTATATATATATTATTTATTTATATAATATATATATTTATACAGTATATACTATATTATTTATATAATATTATATGTATATATATACAAGTATTTATATATATATATATACTATGTATATATATATATATATATATATTATATTATTCTATAAAATATATATATATATATATATACTATATTAAATATACTATTATATATATATATATATATATATATATATATATATATATATATATATATATATATATATATATATATATATATATATATATATATATATATATACTATATTATGTATATAATATATATATATATATATATATATATATACTATATTATGTATATAATATATATATATATATATATATATATATATATATATATATATATATACTATGTATATATACTATGTATATATATATATATATATTATATTATTCTTTTAAATATATATATATATATATATAAATATATATATATAATGTTATAATATATATTATTATTTTACTATTAAATATATATAAATATATATACTATATTATGTATATATATATACTAATATATATTATATATATTATTATAATTATATATATATATATATGTATATTTTATTATTAACATATATATATACTATGTATATATAAATACTATATTTATATGTATATATTTATATTATGTAAATATATATTTTAATATAAACTTAAGTATGTATGTTATATATATGCATATTTTAATATTATTATATATATATTATATGTATATATATATATTATGTATCTTAATATATATATTATTATACTATATGTATGTATGCTTACTGCATAACTATTAAAATGTTAAAATTATGAACTCCTGTAAATCTTGAACATAGTGCACCTAAAACGCAGTTAGTGATCCCAGGTCACAGGACCCTTCAGACACAACTGCTGGAACAGGTTTTTGGCATGGCCAGCTTGAGGACGTAGGCAAGTATACCTTGCCAAGTTTTACTGTTTAAATATTAAACTGTTGTATGTTATTTTTATTGAACTTACATATAACTGTGTGCGTCTGAGATTAACTCCGGTGCAGTTGACGAATACGTCGATATATAGTGTAACTGACTTAGACTTTAGCAGACTCACCTACAGTTGCGAGGGTATTCTAATATCCTCCTAGACCCTGATACTTGTACGCGCAACACGATTGAAATTCATATTGGGATACGAGTTTGCATATTCGATTAGTTACCGGTGCGTGTAATGTGCATCACGGCTTAGCATAAAATTAGGACTATTCAGGAAAGTTATAACTTGGCATATAGCTACGTGGTTTGTACGTTGTGGATTCGACTTGTATAACCGCATTGGGCGAAGAAGATAACTAGTAGGCATATGGGACACCTACCTTCTTTATTGCAGATACCGCACTCTTCGGAGTGATACGGACGTTTATATACTTTGCAGATACCACGTTCCTTAGAGTGTTGGACGATATATATATACAGATACCTCATTCTTCAGAATAATGGATGTTGCAGATACCACACTCTAGAGGACGTTAGACGATATGCCTATGCCTACCCATACGTACCAAGGTTGTCTTTACATTGCATTCACTTAGATGGTTAGCTCACCATTTAATTATTTATTTAGTATTTATATATGGCATATTTTTACGTATCTTGTTATGTCCTGTCACGACCCGCACCCGGGGTAAGGGTACTAGTCAGAAACAACGCCCAGCCTACGCCGCAGAATCGACGGTAGAACGCTGTCTAGAAAGTCTATCTAATATAATGAACCACCAAAGGATAGTGTACTCAATCACAGAACTAAGATAGAATGAACACGGATTAGATAAGAATAGAATAGTCATCAACTCATGAGTTTAAAATAATACATCAATGAGTCTGAAGAGTAACAAAAATAAGCTGGAGACAAATCCAGTACAAAAGAATACTATCATACTACAAGCTACACTCCAGGGTCAACTATCTCAGTTGGGATAAGTCCCTCCTGAGCCAGGATCTCCGAATCTAAACCCACAACATCCTGGGGTCCATAATAGGTAGGGTACTCCTCAGTGTCATCTGAAAAAATATATCCAGTCAGGAAAGGAGCAGAGTACATCTCTAACAGCAGTTCTAATCCATGATAAAAACTATGTAACAGTAAATAGCTGTGGATAAACAAGATGCACAAAATAGATACAAGAGATATATAGACAATAAGAAAATACTGGAAAGAAATACAATAATGAACAATATGCCAATAAAATAATAATACTAATGACTAAGTGTGTGAGTACTAGCTTAACATGTGATCGGCTTGGGCAAGATACAATACGGCCTGGCTAATCATACGTGCGGTGCATGATCAACACTATTCGCTTACCAATACTTTATTCAATAGGGATTTGATCACATATCTATACTAATACTCCCCACCCCAACTGGTATAATAGATCCAACCTTGGTATGCTATGGCACTAGAATCCCCAAGAAGATAGCTAGTCTCCCCGAGAATCGGTGTCTGTACATATACAAGATAACCAATGAAACAATACTTGCACCATATACACCATATACCAAAGAATAACATCTCATGACGAGATCCGGATATACCAATCCGTGTAACCATAGTGTCGAGAGAAACATGTAAATCTATACTAGATACAACGAACATAGAGGATATCATAAATGAGAAACTATCAGAGAATGTACTCGCCTGAAATCCAAAGAACAGTCTCACAGATGTCTGATTCGGTACCTCGAAGACCTAGATATGGAATACCACATTAATACAAGGTCCCGGAAAGAGAACAAGTCAAACTAGTCAACTCCTAGGTCAATAAATAAATTCTAAGTCAAAAGTCAACTATGGTCAACTCTAAAGTCAACTAAAGTCAAACCAAGGTCAACCTCACAAGAAATCTATATAAATAATATAGAAATAAAATACAAAAATTTAGGAATAAAAATTAGATCCCAAATCATACTCACACAAAGTATACTACTAATACAAATAATATATACCCTAAAATAATATATATACAAACCAATATGTATACAAATAACATAATATATTATTACAAATATTATACAAAACACATATATATACACATATATATATACAATAATAATATATAAAATATAATTTAAAACTGTCAAAGCGTCACTGAAAATAGTGAACAAAACAAGATAAAATAAAAATAGGTTTAATAGTGACAGTCTTGACTGTCACTGAAAATTCGTCGCAGAAACTCCATATACAAAACCGCTGCTGTCACAGTTTGCTAACAGTTTCAAACTGTCAAAAAAAAATGTCGCTGAAAGGTTGCCACTCAAAACTGCCGCAGCATTAATGACAGATCTGTCATTAATGCTGACCACTGTACAACGGCTGCTGTTCAGACCAAATAATGACAGTTTCACTGTCATAGAAACCACTGTCACCAAAACAAATAAATATATATATATATATATATATATATATATATATATATATATATATATATATATATATATATATGCAATAATAATCACAATACATATGTATAAATAAATAATTATATACTTATATATATATGCACATATAAACTTATAATTAAATACTAATAGTTACAACACATGCACATATTAATGTTCATATTTTACATGGCTAGAAGCACACCTAAAATATATACATTAATATACAAATAATTACATAATAATTATAAATAATATAATTACACAATTAAACACATAAATATATTTTATAATACATTTATGTATAATTTATACTATTAACATAAGTACATATATAATTACATGCAAGAAAGCTACATATTATATTTGTACATCATATTAGCACACACAAAAATATATAGATCTATGCTACAATAATTACTATAATAAATACACAAAATAAATATATAATATCTATATATATTTACTAATTATAATTGAAGAATTTAAACCATACATAATTAGATCTATTCAAAAATCCACACAATTGGAGAGTATCACACCGTATCCCACTAGATCTAGGATACGCATGTGACACGAGTCCAACACACAACCAATTGTACCCCGAAGGATACAAACAAATCACAAATAATATTTATGAATAAATCAAAGTGTCAAAAGTAGATATATGTGTCCGTGTCAAAATATGACATGTTCAAAGCCCCGTGTCGGAGGAAAAACCCCCAAAATGACACGTATCACCAAATAGTTGGGATACGAACCACATGTACCAAATTATGGACACGACACTAGCTCCAAACATATAAGCTCATGTCCAATTGATCTATAGGATCAATTGATACACACAACAAAATATAAATTTGGAATTTCAATAAAATTAACACAAAAAGCACAATAACTTTCTTCATGGGTCTCCTATGAACACAAAACAAAGTCCTATGGATAGTACATACATATAGGTTGATTTTACATGATTAAATCTCAGATTTAGAAGCTATTTAAATGGAAAAATCTGAATTATACCTATTGGGAGATGGATTCCCAATGAAACCTCCAATTGAGAAGAACTTGCTTTCAAATTGTAGATCCTTGCTCCTCTTTGTAGATCCTTGCTTCCTTCTTCTAGATCCTTACTTTCTCCTTCTCTAATGGTGAATTGGGAAGAATTTGGAATGAATTTGGTGGGGAATTGGAATGGAAATGAAAGAAATTTGGGAGTGGGAAATTGTAGATCTAGATTTGGAATGAGAATGAGAGGAGAGAGAAATTTCCCCCCTCTTTTAATAGGCCGGCCTTGCCCCTCTCCCAAGCAATTGTAAAATGTCCAATGTACCCCTTGGGGCCTCTCATGAAGAAATAATTAAGGAAGGAAGCTTCTAGTCTAATCACTTAATTAATTTAATCCATCTCCTTAACTATGGGCTTTCTAAATGGGCCAAATCTAACTATTTAATTCATGTTGGTCCATGGGTTCAAACTACACTAGTTGGGTCCACTAAAATAAGTTCAAAATAATTAAATAATATCCAACAACAATTAAATAATACAACAAAAATTATTTACCATGCACAATATTTATTTAAATAGGAAATTACTAAAATACCCTTTTTTCTAAAATGTGGTAGTGACAAGTCTACCCTCCTTAAAATAATTTTGTCCTCAAAATTTAAAGATGAAAACTACCCCCAGAAAAACACAGAACAGAACTAAAGAATCACAACTAACTAATGAACAGAACATAACTAGAAATAATATACCTCAAGGTACAAACAAATATGGATAACGCTCTCGCATGTCATCCTCTCTCTCCCAAGTAGACTCCCTCGGAGAGTGATGCCTCTATGCGATGCGCACAAAAGGAATAGTCTGGTTCCTCAGCACCTTCTCTCTCCGATCCAGAATCTCAACTGGCTGCTCTGGATAGCTAAGAGTAGGGCCCACCTCTATCTCTGAGTGATCCAATACATGACTAGGATCTGCCACGTATCGTCTTAACTGCGACACATAAAACACGTTGTGCACTCCCTCCAATGCAGGTGGCAAGTCTAGTCTATAAGCAACTGCACCGACCCTCTCTAGAATAGTGAAAGGTCCGATGAATCGTGGACTAAGCTTTCTGCCTCCACCGAAGCGAATCGTGCCTCGTGTCGGAGAAATCCTCAGAAACACCAAACCACCCACCTAGAACAAAACACTATCTTAAGAACTTAATCTATAACAAACAAGAACAAGCACAAACAAAATCTAAACTATACCTCAAACTCCAAAGGTCTCCGATGGCTATCGGCCCAATGCCGTTGTCTGTCCTGTGCCACTCGAAGTCTGTCTCTGATCAAATGAACCTTCTCCGCTGCATCCACAACCATCTCTGGCCCAAGCAAAATTCTCTCTCCAACATCGTCCCAAGACAAAGGAGTACAACACCTCCGACCATATAGAGCTTCAAAAGGTGACATCTCTATACTGGCCTGGTAACTGTTGTTGTAAGCAAACTCTACCAAATAGAGATGGTCCTCCCAAGAACCCCCGAAATCTAGTACACAAGTGCGCAACATATCCTCGAGAGTCTGGATAGTCCTCTCTGACTGCCCATTTATCTGGGGATGATATGCAGTACTGAACTTGAGCTGAGTGCCCAAACTCTCCTGCAAACTCCTCCAGAAATGAGAAGTGAAACGACTATCTCGATCTGAGACTATGCTGACGGGAACTCCGTGTATCCTAACGATCTGTTTCACATACATCTCTGCCAGCTTCTCCGTAGACAAACCCACTTTGAAAGGCAAAAAGTGGGCCGACTTGGTCAATCTATCAACAATGACCCAAATCGCGTCTTTTCCTCCTGGAGATCGTAGAAGTCCGGACACAAAATCTATAGTAATGTGTTCCCACTTCCACTCTGGAATGGGTAATGGCTGAAGTAAACCTTCTGGCCTCTGCCTCTCGGCTTTCACCTGCTGGCACACTAAGCATCTGGATACAAACTGTGCCACTTCCCTCTTCATGCCATACCACCACACACTCTCTCGCATATCCCGTTACATCTTGTTAGCACCTGGATGTATGGAATACTGAGAGCGATGCGCTTCCTGCAACACCTCCTCTCGCAACTCTCCACTAGGCACACACAATCTAACTCCATGCCTCAAAGATCCATCCTCTGCAATAGTGAAATCATCCTCCAATCCTGCTCTCACCTGAGCTCCGATACTCCTCAAAGATACGTCATCATACTGTGCTGCCTTGATCCTGTCCATCAAATCTGAGTGTATCTTCAGTCCCCACATCTGTATAGTACCACCAGGAATAATCACCTCAATGCCCAAGCTCTCCAAGTCCTCCAACAAATATCGATCCTGCGTCTAGAACATAGCTACCGGATACCTGCTCAAAGCATCGGCCACTACATTTGCTTTCCCAGGATGATATTGCAAAAAGATATCAAAATCCTTCATCAGTTCCAACCACCGACGCTGCCTCATATTCAACTCCTTTTGCGTGAAAACGTACTTTAAGCTTTTGTGGTCTGTGAAGATCTCCACACGCTCTCCGTACAAATAATGTTTCCACAACTTCAGGGCAAATATGACAGCTGCCAACTCCAAATCATGGGTAGGATAGTTCTTTTCATGAGGACGCAATTGCCTGGATGCATAGGCAATCACTTTCCCATGCTGCTGAAGAACACAACCTAAACCCTTCCCCGATGTATCACTATAAATAGTGAAACCTCCGGACCCTGATGGCACGTCAAAATAGGAGCAGACGTCAACCTCTTCTTCAACTCCTCAAAAGCAACCTGACAATCCTCCATCCAAACAAACTCCACATCCTTCCTTGTGAGTCTGGTCATCGGCTCGGCAATCCTCGAAAAATCTTGCACAAACTTCCTGTAATAGCCTGCCAATCCCAAGAAACTCCTGATCTCTGCTACTGAACTCGGAGTCTTCCAAGATTCCACTGCTGAAATCTTCTTCGGATCTACTGAAATACCATCACCAGTCACAACATGCCCCAAGAATTCTACCTTGTCCAAGAAAAACTAATATTTGGACAACTTCCCATACAGCTTCTCCTTCCTCAGCACATCCAACACAATCCTCAAATGCTCCTCATGCTCCTCCGGTGTCCTCGAGTATATGAGTATGTCATCGATGAACACCACCACGAACTTGTCAAGGTACTGGTGGAACACCTTGTTCATCAAGTTCATAAATACCGCCGGTGCATTAGTCAAACCAAACGGCATCACCATAAACTCGTACTGACCATACCGAGTTCTAAAAGCAGTCTTCGGTATGTCCTCCGGCTTCACCTTCACCTGATGGTAGCCTGATCTCAAATCTATCTTAGAAAACACCTTCGCACCACTCAACTGATCAAACAGATCATCAATCCGTGGCAAATGATACTTATTCTTAATAGTGAGATTATTCAAAGCCCTGTAATCAATGCACAGACGGACTGATCCATCCTTCTCCGGTACAAACAATACCGGGGCTCCACATAGTGAAGAACTCGATCTGATAAATCCCTTATCCTGTAATTCGTCCACCTGCTTCTTCAACTCAACCAGCTCGCTGTTGTTTACTCTATAGACATATTGCAAAATTGGTTCTGCACCTGGCACCAAGTCTATAGAAAATTCAACATCTCGATCTGGCGGCAATCCTGGCAATTCCTCAGGAAACACATCCAAGAATTCTGCTATCAACGGATATGGCAACTCCTTGTCTTCTACCATAGCTCCACAAATAATGCCTTCTTCCTGCTCCGCAGCTCCTCTAGTAAACTCAAACTCTGGCTCTCCTGGCAGACCAAACAAAACTCTACCTCCTCTACAGTCTATGCTAGCACGGTGCCTACTCAACCAATCCATCCCAAGTACAATGTCATAGCTTGGAAGTGGCATTACAAGTAGACACGTACTCAACTCCCGGCCTCCCAGAGTAACTCTCCGATCCTTGCAAATATCATTAACCAGGATAATGCCTCCCCCGGTCATGATCTTGCAAGTCCTAAGCAATGACTCAGCTACCAAACCATGCTTCAGAGCAAAAAAAACAGATATAAAACTATGGGAAGAAAAGCTAAAGCTGGAATGGAATTAAGAAGAATAGAACCTGCGATGACATCTCCTGTGGGTTCCTCCTCTTCGACGGTCATAGCAAACGTTCGTCCCTGCCGAGCACCTCCCTGCTGTTGATGCTGGAAAAAACGCTGCTGCTGTGTCGGAAGCGGTCCCCTCGGCTGTGCTGCAGGTGGTCTCGTCTGTGTCCTCGGAGCTGCAGCTGCTCCTTGAACTGCACGGCGAGGACACTCCCTCGATTGATGCCCTTCAGTACCACAATACAAACAAACTCCTAGCCTCCTCCTGCAAACTTCCTAGATGTGGCTGGGCTTCTTGCAGAAGTTGCATGGGGCCTGCTGTAACTGCCTCTGCTGCTGAGGTGCCTGGTAAAAAGGCACTCTAGCTGGAGTCTGGTTCTGCTGTGGCTGCTGGAAAGGTCTGGACTGGAAATGAGGATGTTTGGCAGATACTGCACTGCCGTTGGCCTCCAGAAAAGAATCACGGTCTCTCTTGGTCTTCAAACCCAGATCCCGCTCAACCTTGCGTGCCTCCGCAAGTATCTCCGAGTATGTCTCATAAAAAGACGGAATAAGAATCAATATGGCACAAGATGTAAGACATCAAGAAAAGGACAGTTTAAGAGATCAAGTATCAATATCGAAGGAAAATAGTTGAATCAAAAGAATTTTCCTAGATGTGATTGAGTATCTCAGCCTATATCCTATATCCTATTGCAGGCTCGCAGTAGTACAACTAAGTTGTCGCACTACCATGACATCACATACTTGTAAAGCTAGACCTGCATGGGCCACCACCAAAAATGTGTCACGACCCGCACCCGGGGTAAGGGTACTAGTCGGAAACAATGCCCAGCCTACGCCGCAGAATCGACGGTAGAACACTGTCTAGAAAGTCTATCTAATATAATAAACCACCAAAAGATAGTGTACTCAATCAAAGAACTAAGATAGAATGAACACGGATCAGATAAGAATAGAATAGTCATCAACTCATGAGTTTAAAATAATACATCAATGAGTCTGAAGAGTAACAAAAATAAGCTGGAGACAAATTCAGTACAAAAGAATACTATCATACTATAAGCTACACTCCAGGGTCAACTGTCTCAGTTGGGATAAGTTCCTCCTGAGCCAGGGTCTCCGAATCTAAACCCACAATATCCTGGGGTCCATAATAGGTAGGGTACTCCTCAGTGTCATCTGGAAAAATATATCCAGTCAGGAAAGGAGCAGAGTACATCTCTAACAGCAGTTCTAATCCATGATAAAAACTATGTAACAGTAAATAGCTGTGGATAAACAAGATGCACAAAATAGATACAAGAGATATATAGACAATAAGGAAATACTGGAAAGAAATACAATAATGAACAATATGCCAATGAAGCAATAATACTAATGACTAAGTGTGTGAGTACTAGCTTAACATGTGATCGGCTTGGGCAAGATACAATGCGGCATGGCTAATCATACGTGCGGTGCATGATCAACACTATTCGCTTACCAATACTTTATTCAATAGGGATTTGATCACATATCTATACTAATACTCCCCACCCCAACTGGTATAATAGATCCAACCACGGTATGCTATGGCACTAGATTCTCCAAGAAGATAGCTAGTCTCCCCGAGAATCGGTGTCTGTACATATACAAGATAACCAATGAAATAATACTTGCACCATATACACCATATACCAAGGAATAACATCTCATGACGAGATCCGGATATACCAATCCGTGTAACCATAGTGTCGAGAGAAACATGTAAATCTACACTAGATACAATGAACATAGAGGATATCATAAATGAGAAACTATCAGAGAATGTACTCGCCTGAAATCCAAAGAACAGTCTCACAGATGTCTGACTCGGTACCTCGAAGACCTAGTTATGGAATACCACATTAATACAAGGTCCCGGAAAGAGAACAAGTCAAACTAGTCAACTCCTAGGTCAATAAATAAATTCTAAGTCAAAAGTCAACTATGGTCAACTCTAAAGTCAACTAAAGTCAAACCAAGGTCAAACTCACAAGAAATCTATATAAATAATATAGAAATAAAATACAAAAATTTAGGAATAAAAATTAGATCCCAAATCATACTCACACAAAGTATACTACTAATACAAATAATATATACCCTAAAATAATATATATACAAACCAATATGTATACAAATAACATAATATATTATTACAAATATTATACAAAACACATATATATACACATATATATATACAATAATAATATATAAAATATAATTTAAAACTGTCAAAGCGTCACTGAAAACAGTGAACAAAACAAGATAAAATAAAAACAGGTTTAATAGTGACAGTCTTGACTGTCACTGAAAATTCGTCGCAAAAACTCCATATACAAAACCGCTGTTGTCACAGTTTGCTGACAGTTTCAAACTGTCAAAAAAAAATGTCGCTGAAAGGTTGCCGCTCAAAATTGCCGCAGCATTGATGACAGATCTGTCATTAATGCTGACCACTGTACAGCGGCTGCTGTTCAGACCAAATAATGACAGTTTCACTGTCATAGAAACCACTGTCACCAAAACAAATAAAAATATAAAAATATATATATATATATATATATATATATATATATATATATGCAATAATAATCACAATACATATATATAAGTAAATAATTATATACTTATATATATATGCACATATAAACTTATAATTAAATACTAATAGTTACAACACATGCACATATTAATGTTCATATTTTACATGGCTAGAAGCACACCTAAAATATATACATTAATATACAAATAATTAAATAATAATTATAAATAATATAATTACACAATTAAACACATAAATATATTTTATAAAACATTTATGTATAATTTATACTATTAACATAAGTACATATATAATTACATGCAAGAAAGCTACATATTATATTTGTACATCATATTAGCACACACAAAAATATATAGATCTATGCTACAACAATTACTATAATAAATACACAAAATAAATATATAATATCTATATATATTTACTAATTATAATTAAAGAATTTAAACCATACATAATTAGATCTATTCAAAAATCCACACAATTGGAGAGTATCACACCGTATCCCACTAGATCTAGGATACGCATGTGACACGAGTCCAACACACAACCAATTGCACCCCGAAGGATACAAACAAATCACAAATAATATTTATGAATAAATTAAAGTGTCAAAAGTAGATCTATGTGTCCGTATCAAAATACGACATGTTCAAAGCCCCGTGTCGGAGGGAAAACCCCCAAAATAACACGTATCACCAAATAGTTGGGATACGAACCACATATACCAAATTATGGACACCACACTAGCCACAAACACATAAGCTCATGTCCAATTGATCTATAGGATCCATTGATACACACAACAAAATGTAAATTTGGAATTCCAACAAAATTAACACAAAAAGTACCATAACTTTCTCCATGGGTCTCCTATGAACACAAAACAAAGTCCTATGGGTAGTACATACATATAGGTTGATTTTACATGATTAAATCTCAGATTTAGAAGCTATTTAAATGGGAAAATCTGAATTATACCTATTGGGAGATCGATTCCCAATGAAACCTCCAATTGAGAAGAACTTGCTTCCAAATTGTAGATCCTTGCTCCTCTTTGTAGATCCTTGCTTCCTTCTTCTAGATCCTTGCTTCCTCCTTCTCTAATGGTGAATTAGGAAGAATTTGGAATGAATTTGGTGGGGAATTGGAATAAAAATGAAAGGAATTTGGGAGTGGGAAATTCTAGATCTAGATTTGGAATGAGAATGAGAGGAGAGAGAAATTTCCCCCCTCTTTTAATAGGCCGGCCTTGCCCCTCTCCCAAGCAATTGTAAAATGTCCAATGTACCCCTTGGGGCCTCTCATGAAGAAATAATTATGGAAGGAAGCTTCTAGTCTAATCACTTAATTAATTTAATCCATCTCCTTAACTATGGACTTTCTAAATGGGCCAAATCTAACTATTTAATTTATGTTGGTCCATGGGTCCAAACTACACTAGTTGGGTCCACTAAAATAAGTCCAAAATAATTAAATAACATCCAACAACAATTAAATAATACAACAAAAATTATTTACCATGCACAATATTTATTTAAATAGGAAATTACTAAAATACCCTTTTTCCTAAAATATGGTAGTAACATGTCCCACTGAGGACCTGGTTCCCTTCCAGATCTAGACGACGCATATTACCCAACAGTGTACGAACCCGGACAGGAGACGAGGTAAGCAACTGGGGAGGAACTAGAGGTTCTACCATCAGAGTCTCCCTGATCTTTAGTAGTATGTTCACCTGGAGCTGGAGCTTTTACATAGATAGACGATGCTCTAGTTTTATTATATTTTAGTACTTTTATTTTTATCTTTTGTAGTAGTTTTGTTCTCACCAGACATATCTGAATTGTACTCTGATATTTTAGACTCAGCACTTATATATATTTTAAGACTTATTTTAGTACACCTTGATATTTTGTGGATGAGATTAGACTTTACCTGTTATCTTCTAGTGTAAAACTTGTTAGTATTTTAGGACAGCGTAGCACGTCTCTTTGGGTCCATTAAATTGGGTAATCCCTTAGTGATGTGTCAGCTGGACAATGCCACGTTGCCTGTTTCCGTATATTTTAGGACTGGGGCATGACATGGTTTTAGTGGTATCCCATACAGGTCAAGTTAATTGCTAGAGGTATGATAACATGCCCAGCAAGCCTGCAATAGGATAGGAATTACTAGGTCTCATCCACTCTGACTTCATCCTTGAATTTCTGCATCCTACTTGTTTATTATTATTTTTCCTTCGTACTTTTCTAATTATTATATCTTCTTCAGAAATATGGACGTACCCAGTGGACACGCAACTGATAGGGTTAACCAAACAACAGACCCCTCACAAAATGTCTATAGGACCCCGTCTACCCCAAAAGACCACTCCCCGAGAAGGACACTGGTTTATTCAACGACCCCGTACCTTTAGCATGGTTCTACCGAGGAAGCTACACCAGCTCAGCAAGAAGGGCAGACTTCCCAGGCACTGACACCACAGGCAGATACACCTTTGCCTCCACCTCCACCCCTTCCAGCCCTGATGCCACAACTTGAGGGACAACCATAAATGTTCCAATTCTTCCAAGCCATGATACAGGCACAGTGGCATCAGACTAAAATCTTGAGGCAGAGCTTGATGACAGCTCTGGAGAGGATATCTACTCCAGCACCAGCACCTGTCCAACCAGCTGGTACTGTTCGAAGCTTTCGCCAGATGGGCCCAAAAACCTTTTCAGGCAGTGAAACTCCGGAAGAAATCTCAGATTGGATCTCTAATATGGAGATGCTACTGGAGGGCTCACAGCTTCACCCAGAATTATGGATGACCGTAGTGAGGGCCCAACTTAAAGGCAACGCCCATCTCTTGCGGGACTCCATAGAATAGGGCGTCGGCAAGAACCAGACATGGAAGCAATTCTTAGAGTACTTCAATACGAAGTATTTTCCAGCCACGGTCGGAAATGCTCTATACTCCCAGTTTATGCACCTGGAACAAGAAAATATGACCGTCGACGCCTATGGCACAGAATTCAGTCGACTTAGTCAATTTGATGCCATTCTGATACCTAACGAGCGGAAGAAGGCCATGAGGTTCCATCACGGCCTTACCTTCGAGCTACAGAGGTATACTATTACGCAGTTGAGGATCTTCTATGAGGAGGTTCTTTCAGAGGCGAGGATTCTGGAGGCCATTGGCCGAGGAGCAAGGCACTCTAACCCAACCATGCCAGCCAAAAACTAACCCGGAGCAGGAGGACCAATTCATCATTCGGAAATACAAACACAACAAAAGACGGTGCCATATCAGCACAAGGAGCTTCCGACTTGTCACCATTGTGGCAAAAAGGGACATTATGTCAGAGACTACCGGAAGAAGCATGGACTATGCATGATATATGGAGCAAGTTAACATATGGCCAGAGACTGCCCATAATGCATTGAGGCAACACCCCAGAACGGGCAAAGACCATCAGCACCAGCCCAGATGATGCTACCCTCAATTGGAGGTCAACGTCCCCCAACATCTGGAGGATTTCAGAGGGGACCACCCTTGGCCACACAGGAGGCTCAGTTCAACCAGGCCAGACAGCAGACCAAAGGTCAAAGGCATGGACATGCCTTTGTACTAGCAGCAGTTGCAGAGGAACCGAAAGGAGAAACTATTATAGGTACCATTTTAGTTGCATCATTACCTGCAACTGTATTATTTGATTCTGGCGCCACACTATCTTTCATATCTAGTAGTTTCATAGCCATACATAAAATAACTACTTTTCCATTGCCTAAGAGTTGGAAGATTCTTATCGAAGGAGGCATCGTACCATTTACCAGCACTATTAAAATATGCCCGGTAGTCGTGTGTAGTAGAGAGATGAGAGCACGATTCTTGGTACTCCCGATGCCAAACTTCGACGTTGTCTTAGGCATGGACTGGTTAAGCCAGTACAATGCTATACTAGACTGTCGGAAGGGTAGTGTCATTTTTAGACCACCAGGTCACCCAGAGTTCGAGTACATGCAGGGCACCATCGAGCAAGGAGTAGGTCAGACACCTAGAGCTTATATGGCAATGGAGACAGCTCCCCCAGCAATTGTTACAGAATTCGAAGATGTATTTTCGGAGGAATTGCCAGGCCTACCACCTGATCTTGAGGGGGAGTTCACTATTGAGTTAGTGCCCGGAACTGCACCAGTATCTTCAAATGTGTACCGGTTGGCGAAGAAGGAGCTAGACGAGCTGAAGCTACAACTAGAAGAATTATAGATCAAGGGATTTGTTTATCCTAGTGCATCACCCTGGGGAGCACCAGTGTTGTTTGTACCAAAAAAGGATAGAATATACCGTATGTGCATTGATTACAGAGCCCTAAATGCTTTGACAATCAAAACCAAGTACCCTCTGCCATGGATTGATGATCTGTTCGACCAACTGACAGGAGCGATAGTGTTCTCAAAGATAGATTTGAGATCAGGTTATCATCAGGTAAAAGTATGGAGAGAAGACATTCCAAAGACAGCATTCAGGACTCGTTATGGTCACTACGAGTTCCTGGTGATGCCTTTTGGACTAACAAATGCACCTATCGTATTTATGAACCTGATGAACAGAGTCTTCCACCAGTATCTAGACCAGTTCATGGTCGTCTTCATCGACGACATCTTGGTGTATTCGTAGAGCCCCGAGGAGCATAAAGAATACTTGAGACTGGTGTTAGAGACGCTAAGGCGTGAGAGTCTTTATGCAAAGCTGAGCAAGTATGAGTTTTTCCTTGATCGTGTCACTTTTCTTGGACACGTTATCACAGAAGATGGTATTTTTGTAGATCCAGTAAAGATTTCATCCGTAGAGACATGGCCAACTCCTACCAATGTCTCAGAGGTGAATAGTTTTCTAGGACTTGTCGAGTATCACCGGAGGTTCGTAGAGAACTTTGCAAGGATCGCAGAGCCGATAACCCGTTTGACCCGCAAGGAGCAGGAGTTCATCTGGTCAGAGGAGTGTCAGATAGCTTTCGATGAGCTAAAAAAGTGTCTAACTATGACTCCCATCTTGACCATACCATCTAGATCCGGAGGATTCGTAATATATAGTGATGCATCCGGAAAAGGATTTGGTTGCGTCTTGATGCAAAATGGAAAGGTTGTAGCCTATGCCTCTAGACAACTGAGGACCCATGAGAAGAACTATCCCACGCATGACCTGGAGCTTGCCGCAGTCATCTTTGCCTTGAAGCTTTGGAGACATTATCTATACGACGAACAATTGGAGATATTCACTGATCACAAGAGCCTGAATTACGTCTACACCCAGAAGGACCTGAACCTGAAACAAAGACGCTAGCTCGAAGTCATGACAGACTTCGAGATCGATCTGCAGTAACATCCAGGAAAGGCTAATGTAGTAGCTGATGCTCTGAGCAGGAGACCCACGACATTCTTTCTAATCACCCAACCAGATCTATTGAGAGATCTAGAATAGTTGGGTATAAAGGTCATTATGCCAGGAGTTGACGGCCAATTATCAAATTACCAGTTACAATCAACATTGGTCAAGAGAATCAAGGCTGCCCTGCCAACAGAAGCCAGGTTCCAGAGACTTCGACAAAGGACCGAGGCCGGAATACAGACAGGATTGCACATACACAAAGATGGGACTTTAAGATGTGGGAAACGTCTTTATGTTCCAAATGGAGAACTTCGTGAAGAGCTGATGTCAGAGGCTCACAGATCAACATACTCTATCCATCCAGGAGGCACAAAGATGTACAGAGATCTGAGACAATACTATTGGTGGCATGGAATGAAGAGAGAAATAGCCCACTTTGTGGCAAAATGCCTGGTGTGTCAGCAAGTCAAGGCTGAACATCAGAGGTCCATAGGTATACTTCAACCACTCCCAATTCCTAAGTGGAAATGGGCGTACATTACTATGGACTTCGTTACGGGCTTTCCAAGAAGCCCTAGTGGTCGTAATGCTGTATGGGTGACCGTAGATCTACTCACCAAGGCTGCCCACTTTTTACCCTTCAGAGTTGGGCAATCTACAGAACTCTTGGCAGACAAGTATATAAGAAAGATCATGCGTCTGCACGGAGTACGAGTCAGTATAGTGTCTGACAGAGATACGAAGTTTATATCGTACTTTTGGCTAAGTATGCAAGAAAGTCTTGGTACCCGCCTAAAGTTTAGTATATCGTATCACCCACAGACAGATGGACAGTCCGAGCGCACCATCCAGACACTGGAAGATATGCTGAGAGCATGCATGCTTGATTTTAGTGGATCATAGGAAGATTATTTGTATTTGGTGGAGTTTTCCTTCAATAATAGCTATCAAGCGAGCATTCAGATGGCTCCCTATGAAGCATTGTATGGTAGGAAATATCGTTTCCCAGTATGTTGGAGCGATATAGGCGAAAGACAGATCCTAGGACCAGAATTGGTCGTTTGTACGATAGAGAAGGTAAAGAAGATCCAAGGGCACTTGCGAGCAGGGCAGGACAGACAAAAGTACTGGGCAAACGTACATCGACGACCCCTAGAATTCCAAGTTGGAGAGCATGTATTTTTAAAGATCTTACCTACCCGAGAAACTATCATATTTAGAGGAAGAGAAATGTCACTACCACGTTCCGGAAACAGGGGTATTTTTGACTTTTTATAATATTTAATATTATTATAGTTACAATTTAGTAATTTCGTGATAGGTATATTAATTTAAATAATTATGTGATATTGTGATATGTTTATAGGACTGTTGGTTCATCCAGGGGATATTCTGGAACAGGACACCAATAATTATCAGCTAAGGACCCAAGGCAAGTACATTCTCTTATAATTTCCAATTCCTTGATAATTTCTATAAATTCAATAATCATGAAATGTTACATCTGAATCCTTGACACTGTGTTACACGGACTAGTATTGCTTGGATCTGCAGTCATGAGATGTTACATTGATTATCGTATTGACATTGTACACGATATGTATATTAGACATCGTACGTAATAGATTAGACTTGCTCGTGTATCGTGACGTATCATGGTTGGATCCACAGTACTAGTTGGGGGCGGGGAAGTAGTTAATAAAAAATGTGATCATAACCTCTTATTGTAGTGTAGAACAATGTAAGTGTTAATCATGCTCTTCACCCATGATTAGCCAGGCCCTGTAGCTATCGTACATGTTCCCAAGTCGATCATATTTTGAAACTACTATTTCAAACACTTAGAATAGATTACAGTTCCCTATTTAATCATATACTACATCATCCGTATATGATACTGTTCCTTGTTCTTTTTATTTTCATACATGCACTGACTGTATCATATTGTCTATTGCCTGTCTCTTTACATTGCCTGTCTCTCTTTTATTGCCATTGCATTTATTTTACTGTCTTCTCAGTAGCTAGCATCACATGTTTATTGCTTTATAGTCCTTATCAATTAAATGGAACTGTTATTTGAGATTGTACTTTGCTTCTTCCTGACTGGAAACATTTTTCCAGACTAGGCCTTAGATGATCGGTAGCCAACACTTTATGGACCATATGGTGAGTAGCTGCACTTGGGCTTGATAGTTAGTCGTGATTCCGGGAGGTCTAGCCGGAATCACTAATTCTTCTAGTTTTCTAATTAGTTCTTTTAGCAGACTTTTGGTACCGGATTTATCTTCGGCAATTTTTGATGACTGGGATATTTGTTGAGTTAAGTTATTACTTTTTGGCTTATGTTGTATTTAATTTTTGTTCGCTATCTTATCGTGTTGTAATCCTGTGATTGAGTATGTGTTCATTTTATTTGTGTTATCCGTGCCTCCTTATGGAGATTGGATGCTTGTTTGAGATTGGCTAGATAGTATCAAGACCTTGACAGCGTTCTACCGCCGATGCTGCGGCGTAGGCTGGACGTACTCGCGTACTCGTGCCCCAATTTCGGGTGCGGGTCGTGACACATTTTTAGTGGTGGCCCATGCAGGTCAGACTTCGCGAGTTGTGCGATGTCGTAGTAGTGTGGCATCTTTGTTACACTATTGCGTGCCTGCGATAGGATCTAGGACATAGGATACTAGGACGAGAGCAAATACTCAATCACAATTCCTTGAGAGATTCCTAGGATGACCCCTGAGAATCTTGTTATAATTTCCAATTTAAATCATTCCCTTGTTCCGTCCATTCTCACTTATTGATGTTGAATTTGATTGTTGTTAATTAGGTATTAAATTAGGATTTTGGTTTCATTGTAGAGTTTGATTTCATATCAAGATGAATTTACAGACTGATTTATGGTATTATTTGATGATACACGTTGATGAGGACAGTGAGAAAGATTAACACTAGGGCTATTGGATTACTGGATATGGATTTAAATTTTAATTCGAAGCTTGAAAATGGATTACATTTTTGAATTTTGAGAAGTCGAGATATTATGTTATAAAATTTTTATTTTTTGAGAAATTCAGATTCAATTTGATGAACCTAGACAAACTGTAAGGATTTTTGGAAGTGATAAAAATTTTCGTTTCAGTATTTAGATAATTGATCTTGAGGGAAGTGTATGCATTTTTACTTTAAAATTTATTCGAGGAGTTATTTTGAGGAATTTTATTTGAGGATAAGATTTTATAGTGGGTGAGATATATTAGTATATAGTAGATGAGGTGCATATGTAAGGATATGTTGGCTTGAGCATGATTGAGATCTCACTGCCAACTGGCTTAGTTGGTCATCTAGGATTGTATTGGAGAGAGCAGTACTTAGTATGGTATGTTGCAATTGATATGCACTTGAGTGACAAGGATAACTAGTATCAGCGATTGCAGTAGGTAAGGAAGCTAGCAGTGAGTATGCTTGTGATAGAACTGTGGTACTTAGAGGGATAGAGGTATTAGACCTTGGATGTATCTTTGACCTGTGCAATCACAACTAGGATTATTTCCAATCTTGTATCTTGAATGTTGCTTCTTTAGAACTGTAATGTCCTTCCTTGATGATATCGCATTTTGTCTAAATTGATTCTTTGGGATCTATCTTCAGGATGTCGCCGCAGACACGGTCTATGAGAGCGGGAACACCAGCTTTAGAGGGGTCTGCCACCTCTCCACCTGAGGGACAGACAGCAGTAGTTCCTCCTACATCTTTGATGCACGTAGGAGTATCCGCACTTTTCGGGAATCCTCCTCCCCCACCTGCTCAGAGGATTGCCGCAGCTGTGACGGACAACCTTCCTCCTCCACCGACTCCGATTCCCGGAGGTTCGCTCATTGACGGAACGCAGATGTTTACCTTGATCCAGGGCTTAGTAGATGCCCAGAGAGTGACGGCAGACACTCAGCGAGTTCAAGCTGAGGCTCAGAGGGTGCAAGTAGAAGCGCACCAGGCACAAACCGAGCTGATGAGAGAAAACATAGAGAATGCTCATCAGGTGACTCTCCAAGCTTTGGAGAGAGTAGCACAGTACCAGCAGTTTCCTGGCCAGCAGCAACAGAGATTAGGCACTATAGTGGACTTCAAAAGGATGATGCCTCGAGAGTTCAAAGGCACCGAAGGAATACTCTACGCTGACGACTGGCTAGAGGATATAGAGAGGAGCCTGCGATTAACCCCGATTCCGGAGAACTTGCAGATAGAAGCCGCTGGCAGTCAGATGTTCGATATCGCACTCACATGGTATCACACGGAGCCGAGAATTACTACACAAGGACTTACTTGGGAGACCTTCAAGGAACTCTTTAAGAAGAAGTTCTTTTCCGACGTGGCATTGGGAACCTTGGAAAGTCAGTTTCATGACTTGGTTCAAGGAAATATGTCGGTCGACGAGTACGCTGCAGAATTCTGTAGATTGAGCCGTTTTGCATCGTCCATGATTCGGGACCCAGGAGATCGAGCCCGGAAATTTAGAAAGGGACTGACAAGAGAGATTAGGTCGCGCATTTCTGGTCGTCGTACCGCTACCTTTGAGACTATCTTGATGGATGCTCAGATTGCAGAAGAGGATCTGGACCTCAGGCCTAAGAGGAGTCACAATACTTTTGGAGATACGAATGGTAGCACAGGACCAGCCAAGCATCCCCGTATTCAGCACCAACAGCAGTACCCAGTACCATTTCATAGTCAGCAACAACCATAGACATTTCAGCATCCACCGCAGTACCTAGCACCAGTTCCTATCCAGCAACATCCATGGGCGTATCAGTATCAACAACAGTACCAGGCACCAGTCCGTGTTCAGCAGAATCAGCAACAGCCTCCAAGGAAGACACAGCAGACTTGTCAGTTCTGTAAGAAGCCAGGTCACCTTTGGGAGAGCTGTAGAACGAGGCAAGGACTTTGTTTGCACTGCGGCCCTGCGGGACATCGAGTAAGGGATTGTCTTCTAGCCCCTTATCTTCCCGGCCAGCGTGAAGTTTCAAATTATAGAGATCCAGTTAGGCTACCTGTGGAACCGTATATTGCTCAGCACCCGCGAAGGGAACCACCCCAGCAGGGCGTGGCATTTGCGATGACGGTCAAGGAGACCGATACTACAGGTAATGTGTTAGCAGGTTCTATTCTTTCCTTCCTTTTGTCCCTCTCTACTTGATTGATTGATTGATACCTTAGTACCGTAGCTTGTATGCATGATTTCTTGTTATAATATAGTTAGTAGCACCATGATACAGAGACTGAAATACCATGACAAAAGACACCATGACCGTACATATTCCCTTAGGTTGCATGTTGTATGATTATAGGAAAGATTCTTGGGGTTTGACCATGACGAAGATTCATGAAGGAGTTATGACTTGACAAGAAAGACAAGATGATTAAAATTCGAGGATAACCATTGATTTAAATAAAGGGCCAAGAATTTAATATAGCAGAATTTATGATTATTAATTCCAGGAAGATTATGACGTGTTTAAATTGGTTATTAAATTTGGGGATTTTGGGAGATTTATCAATATATTTATTTAATTGCAAGTTATGAATTTTAGAATTTTATAGTTGGATGTCGCATTTGGAAAATCCCTAAGTATCGTGTTATTGAGTATTTTGAGTAAGAGAAAATCGAAAAATAAAATTATTGATGGACTAAATGTTTGAATTTAAACTTTTTTTTTGACGAGATATCATTTTTATACGAGCATTGATTAAAATCAAATTTGAGGAGTGGATATTAAAATCCGAGTATTTGAATTAATAACTAAAAATTTTGGGGAAATTTTTGATAAAAATGGACTTTGATTTTTATTCCGAGGATTTTCAGGAATGCAATAATTTCAAATTTTTGAAAATTATGAGAAGACATTGTGGATTATTACCTGATTTTGTGGTTGATGAATTTAAATTTGATGGAAATAGTAATGTGTATGAATAAACGCTACTTTGAGGATTTTGAATTTCGAGGACGAAATTCTTTTAAGGAGGGTAGACTTGTCACTACCACGTTCCGGAAACAGGTGTATTTTTGACTTTTTATAATATTTAATATTATTATAGTTACAATTTAGTAATTTCGTGATAGGTATATTAATTTAAATAATTATGTGATATTGTGATATGTTTATAGGACTGTTGGTTCATCCAGGGGATATTCTGGAACAGGACACCAATAATTACCAGCTAAGGACCCAAGGCAAGTACATTCTCTTATAATTTCCAATTCCTTGATAATTTTTATAAATTCAATAATCATGAAATGTTATATCTGAATCCTTGACACTGTGTTACACGGACTAGTATAACTTGGTCTGCAGTCATGAGATGTTACATTGATTATCGTATTGACATTGTACACGACATGTATATTAGACATCGTACGTGATAGATTGGACTTGCTCGTGTATCGTGACGTGTCATGGTTGGATCCACAATACTAGTTGGGGGCAGGGAAGTAGTTAGTAAGAAATATGATCATAACCTCTTATTGTAGTGTAGAACAATGTAAGTGTTAATCATGCTCTTCACCCATGATTAGCCAGGCCCTGTAGCTATCGTACATGTTCCCAAGCCGATCACATTTTGAAACTACTATTTCAAACACTTAGAATAGATTACAGTTCCTTATTTAATCATATACTACATCACCCTTATATGATACTGTTTCTTGTTCTTTTCATTTTCATACATGCACTGACTATATCATATTGTCTATTGCCTGTCTCTTTACATTGCCTGTCTCTCTTTTATTGCCATTGCATTTATTTCACTGTCTTCTCAGTAGCTAGCATCGCATGTTTATTGCTTTATAGTCCTTATCAATTAAATGGAACTGTTATTTGAGATTGTACTTTGCTCCTTCCTGACTGGAAATATTTTTCCAGACTATGGCTTAGAGGATCGGTAGCCAACACTTTATGGACCATATGGTGAGTAGCTGCACTTGGGCTTGATAGTTAGTTGTGATTCCGGGAGGTCTAGCCGGAATCACTAATTCTTCTAGTTTTCTGATTAGTTCTTTTAGCAGACTTTTGGTACCGGATTTGTCTCCGGCAATTTTTGATGACTGGGATATTTGTTGAGTTAAGTTATTACTTTTTGGCTTGTGTTGTATTTAATTTTTGTTCGCTATCTTATCGTGCTGTAATCCTGTGATTGAGTATGTGTTCATTTTATTTGTGTCATCCGTGCCTCCTTATGGAGATTGGATGCTTGTGTGAGATTGGCTAGATAGTATCAAGACCTTGACAGCGTTCTACCGCCGATGCTGCGGCGTAGGCTGGACGTACTCGCGTACTCGTGCCCCAATTCCGGGTGTGGGTCGTGACAAGAAAAACTGATTTTGAGGTACATCGGACCATTCGATGTGTTGGAACGCATCAGAGAAGTTGCTTACAAGCTAGCCTTACCCTAAACATTAAAAGGAGTGGATGACGTCTTCCATGTATCTTAACTGAGGAGATACATTCCCGATCTGAGTCATGTGCTGGACCACTCAGAGATCACTGTCGGCCCGAGTTTATCGTACCAGGAGGAGCCTATAGAGATCCTAGACAGAAGCGAGAAGATATTGCGAGGTCAGACTATCCCTCTAGTTCGTATTGCATGGAGGCATCATGCACCAGGCGAATCGACCTGGGAACGAGAAGAGGATATTCGACAATATTTTCTCCATCTATTCGAAGGCCTGGGTATGTCCTAATATTTCAAATCAATCAATAATTTTTAATATATGTCTGTTTTAATTTTGAAAATGAAATACTCTAAGGAGGGTAGATTGTAAACTTCCTCGACCAGATTTTAGCATTAGATAGTAAAATTAGGATTATTTTTAACAAATTAGGACTAATTGTAGTATTTTAAATTATTTATATAATATCATATATTGCTTAGTGCACCTGAACATCACATCAATATTTAGAGCATTACACTGACTATTACCCCCAAACAAAGTTTACATACCTCTCCTAGACATACCAGTCTACTATTCTAAACTTTGTGCAACTCACAAATACCCTGGCATGAGTCTCATTTTAGTCGCACAAATATCGTTACAAACGTCCGTATTAATTTTGAATTAATTTCTAAACCTATAACCTTGTCCGTTCCAATCAAAATTAGAGGCCCAACAGGAACCTGTTTTGTCCAAACTAAATTACGTTATTATTCGACTTTGAGTATACTACGTCTAGTATACTTGTACTGTACTAAATTCTAGCCCTGTAAATTTTTTAAATAATTAGAAAACACCGTGCGCATTAATTTCTAATAAATTAATACTAAATTCTAGCTCTGTTCAAGACGTACCATCGCCCAAAACTAGGCCCAGCCCCTACCCAGACTCACCTCCACACCCTCAAGACCCTTCCTGAATACCCCCCCTCATTTCTGTTCATTACAGCGCCCTCAAGAATGAGGTGTTTTTCTCAAACAATTTCATAATTGCGTAATTTCCTAATTTAATAGGGCTCTTGTACAATTTATAAAACTGCAGGGTTTTATCTGAAAAAATTTGCATGTACGAGATGTCCACCTCCCATTGGAGGGTGATTCTCTACCGTTCATGCCAAATGGGTCCCAATTCAATGCATTTATGAAGCCTAAAATATCTAAATAAATATCTAGATATTTAAATACCTAAAATTACCTAAATAGCCCTAACCCATGCAAATCCTGTAAAACCCCCCCCCCCTCTCTCAACCGAACCCTCACACACCTCCTACAGCCTTCCCCCACCCCCGGCCACTTCACCACAGCCTCGCCCCTCCCTTGGCCTCCCCCCGGCCACCTCATCACCGCCCTAGCCGCCGCCACCCACCGCCGGCAGCCCCCACACCACCATCACCATCATCTCCACCATCACAACACCCCACCACCCTGACCTTCCTAGCCCTCACCACCGCCACCACAAACCACCACCACAAACCACCACCACCGCCACCATCACCTTCGCCGTCACCTCCTCCACCGGACCACCACAGCCACCCCCCCCCCCCCGGCCGCCGCAACCACCGTAACCTCCGCCACAGCACCCCCCCCCCCCGACTTCCCCCCGACCGCAGCACAGCCCCCCCGACCTCCCTAAACCACCACCACAGGACAACACCACCACCACTACCGCCTTCGCCATCACCGCCGACGCAGTCCTGCTACCCTGCACCGCCGCCTCCGCCGTCGCAACCGCCGCTGCAGCTGCCGCTGCTACTGCTTACTGTCACTGCCACTGCTACTACTGCTGATGCTGCGTCCAGCCACCGCCGGAGCTCCATCCTCCGCCGACGACGATGGCCCAAACGCGGGCCGCCACCCTGACACGTCAGGTACACCCCCCTATAAGTACATATATACGTATATATATATGTATATATATATATGTATATATATATGTATATATATATATTTATATATATATATGTATTATTTATATAAATATATGTATATATATTATTTATTTATATAATATGTATATATATACAGTATATACTATATTATTTATATAATATTATATGTATATATATAAGTATTTATATATATATATATATATATATATATATATATATATACTATGTATATATATATATTATATTATTATATAAAAAATATATATATATATATATATATAAATAAATATATATATATATATACTATTAATATATATATATACTATATTATATATACTATTAAATATATATATATATATATATACACTATATTATGTATATAATATTATATGTATAAGTATTTATATCTATATATATATACTATGTATATATATGTATATATTATATTATTCCATTAAATATATATATATATATATATATATATATATATATATATATATATATATATATATATATATATATATATATATATACTATATTATGTATATATATATATATATATATTGTTATATATATATATATAATAATATAACATATTTATTATTATACTATTAAACATATATAAATATATATACTATATTATGTATATATATACTGATATATTATATATATATATATATATATATATCATATGTATATATTATTATTATTATAATTATATATATATGTATATATTATTATTAATATATATATATACTCTGTATATATAAATACTATATTTATATGTATATATTTATATTATGTAAATATATACTTTAATTTATACTTAAGTATGTATATTCTATATATAAATATTTTAATAGTATTGTATATATGTATATTATATGTATATATATATATTATGTATCTTAATATATATATATTATTATACAATATATACGTATGCTTACTGCATAACTATTAAAATGGTAAATTCACGAACTCCTGTACGTCTTGAACAGAGTGTACCTACAACACAGTTAGTGATCCTAGGTCACAGGACCCTTCAGACACAACTACGGGAACATATTTTTGGCACGGCCAACTTGAGGACGTAGGCAAGTATACCTTGCCAAGTTTTACTTTTTAAATATTAAACTGCTATATGTTATTTTTATTGAACTTACATATAACTGTGTGCGTCCGAGATTGACTCTGGTGCAGTTGACGAATACGTCGACATGTAGTGTAACTGACTTAGACTTTAGCAGACTCACATATAGTTGTGAGGGTATTCTAATATCCTCCTAGACCTTGACACTTGTACACGCAATACGATTAAAATTCATATTGGGATACGAGTTTGTGTACTTTATTAGCTACCGGTGTGTGTGACGTGCATCACGGCTGTGCACAAAATCATGACTATTCAGAAAAGTTATGACTTGGCATATAGATACGTGGTTTGCACGTTGTGGATTCGACTTGTATACCCGCATTTGGCAGGAAAGATAACTAGTAGGCGTATGGGACACCCACCTTCTTTATTGCAAATACTGCACTCTTCGGAGTGATACGGACATTTATAAACTTTGCAGATACCATGTTCCTTAGAGTGTTGGACGATATATATATACAGATACCTTATTCTTCGGAATGATAGATGTTGCAGATACCATACTCTAGAGGACGTTGGACGATATGCCTACGCCTACCCATACGTACCAAGGTTGTCTTTATATTGCATTCACTTAGATGGTTAGCCCACCCTTAATTTATTTATTCAGTATTTATATATGGCATACTTTTATGTATCTTGTTATGTCCCACTGAGGACCTGGTTCCCTTCCAGATCTAGACGAGGCATACTACCCCACAGTGTACGGACCCGGACAGAAGACAAGGTATGCAACTGAGGAGGAACTAGTGGTGCTACCATCAGAGTCTCCTTGATCTTTAATAGTATATTCACTTGGAGCTGGAGCTTTTACATAGATAAACAATGCTCTAGTTTTATTATATTTCAGTACTTTTATCTTTATCTTTTGTAGTGGGTTTATTTTCACCAGACATATCTGAATTATACAATGATATTTCAGACTCAGCACTTATATATATTTTAGCACTTATTTCAGTACACCTTGATATTTTGTGGATGATATTAGACTTTACCTGTTATCTTCTCGTGTTAAACTTGTTAATATTTTAGGATAATGTAGCACGTCTCATTGGGTCCATTAAATTGGGTAATCTCTTAGTGACATGTCAGCTGGCCAATGCCACGTGGCCTGGTTCCATATATTTTGGGACTGGGGGGTGACAACTGGACCAGATGCTGCTGCCTTGAATACCAACTACCTGACTATACTTCAACCCAACTCTATATCATGATAAATGCACAGTAGTAGAAATCTAACTCTCCCAATACCAAGGCAGTTTACTGAAACCACCTGCACATCCAAATTTAGTACACCAAAGTCTGATTGGTTCATTACCGTAACAAGTTGCTCCCCCTACATTTTTTGCTCACTGCAACTTAGTTGCAGTCCTAATTATTAGTACATATTACATAATAGAGTGCTGGCACCTGCACTCATCCCAATGCATAAATTCTTGGTTGTAGTCTGTTGTATCCACCCTTGCTCTCCATCAGTTTATTTTATACTATACACAATATAACGACCCATTCTGTTCAAGCGTACAGCCGATTCAAACGGCACAAGTGCAACCACTCAACCCAGTTTGCTCAGCGAGAAGACTCGTTTGAGGCAAAGTTTTTCAGACTTGGCCCTTTCAGGAGTTCATATTTAGAGTTTCAAAGGCTCGCTCGGAGTATTGCTCGACCGAGGAAAATCATCGCCAAGGTGGGTGTCTACAATAAACTTATCTTCCTTAGCCAGAATACTTAAAATATGGATGACATATGCTAGTCGCTAGGTGAATCACCCCTGCATGATAATAAAGAATATAACGCACCTAGCTAAGGGAATAAGCCCATCTTATATTGCTTGTGTTAGAACATAAAAATAAAACTTGGCTTATAACATAGACCCTCGCATGATACCTTTGCTTCGTGCAAGTAAACCCCCTATGCATTGAGTAGACCATTATATACTCTTCATAGTGTACTCCTTCACTTATTTACACTGCTCATCCCCTGGATTATGTCGCTCGGTATATCCCATTACGACTTTACTTCCTGTACTACTCCTTAGACCTGTGCTAATATAAATACTTATATTCATATAAATGCATGCTTGTCTGCTTTTACTGTAACTTATACTCATTTGCCTCGTCTCAAAGTTTATCATATAAATTCATGCCATAATCGAGTAACACTATCTTGCTTTGCATTCATCCAATTCACTGGAAGACTATATAATAGTCGTTCCGTGCAACTATGAACCTGAAAGTATCTGGGAGCGTTAGTTCGCCAAGATAATTTTTAAACCAGGGGATTACATCATGTCAAGCAAATCAAGAATTACAGCTCATGGAGCAAGACTCATTCAGATATTCGGATCCTTGGTAGTCTCTTTTGAGCAGAAGAGATGGTGTATGCACTCTTATTACTACACCTATCTTCGCCCAAGAAAGGACACATCATCCAATAGCTAAGTGAATCAAGGATAAACATGTCATGTTATGAATCCGGTGAATCTGAAATCTAAGACTTGCATGGTCGCAGACAACTCGTGCATGAGGTATCCTAGATTTCCTTGATGGACGCCGGGGCATTGGGATCTTGTCGGCCTAGGAGAAATCTTATAGGGACTCATGGAGCTTTGACGGGATGGTGTATGTGCCTCGAGTTTTTAGCACTACACCATCACCGTCAAAAGAGTCCGGTATATCCTATTTCGATAGGATGGTGCACGTCTCGAGTTTTTAGCGCTATACCATCTCAGTCAAGAGACTCGTCCAAATGGCTTATAGCGCCAGCTACCCTTCTGTTCATATAGACTAAGTCATCATCGTTTAGCGGTAATCCGCATGCGAGTCATTACATCGCATCTAGTAATCGAAAATACCTGAATGGATAAGAGTATAACACACTTATATATAATTGAACACTTAAATCGTCCATTGTAACACGCCTGAGTAATCCGAGTAACTCGTACATCTGAATCAGAACCCCGTCATGATAACTTTGTTTGCTTATGCGATTGCTCCTGGATTTTATTATATATATGCTCGTACTTGGTGTAACTTGGTTTATCTTAGACATGGAAGGACGAATGGTAAGTTGGTAAGGCAAAACTAGGAAGATAACTGGTCCTAAGGCAAAACTTGGAAGATAACTTAATAGACGGTCTACGAAAACTATATAATATGTTTGGATTTGTCGAACAGGAAAGAAGCCTCCTTACCAGTGCATTCATGTACTGATAATCTACCAAAATTTCTTGTAGGGTGCGGAAGAACCTCGTTCGGTGAGAAAATACTCTTCGTGCGTGCTAAGGTATGGAGTTTTCTCTGGAGCTTTGGAATGTTGCGTTCGAAACTGAAATACATATACAAGACATGATGTTGGAACATCACCAATGTATCATTCCACAAATATAGCCACTTGGCACACTTTTACTGTTTTAAGAAAGAGGTCTTGAGCGACTTATAATCTCGACCTAGTGCCACTTGTAACACTTGTTCTATATCAATAAAATGCTTGTTCTACTTCCATATTTGTGTCATTCAATACTTCCTCTACTGACGACTCTGTGACAATCGTATGTTCATTTTTTATTCTGCTGTATTAGAACTATCTGTGTGACTCTGTGGTTTAGTTATTTTTCTGCCGGTTCGGATCATGGCCTTATACGGGAGCAGCTTACGCTTGTGCAGTATCACGTCCAGATGGGAAAGATAGTCCCTCGGGAGTGCTGGAGCGGTGATTTGTGCCTAGCGGGGATGATCGATTACCTGCGGGAGATCGGGGCATGACATATTGGTATAAGAGCATGGCTTTACGCCTTTGGACTTCGTATCAATTTTCTCAGTTTTGAAAGCTCGTTCGGGGTTATGTATATTTGCTCTCTCTCAATATCCTAAAGGAATATTCCATATAATGAGTCTAAATAATTTCAAAAGTTGTATGTGTATGATATGATTGCGTGTATTGGATAGTTATGCGAAGACCCTTATTCTGACCTATGTTAGACCTTATGGGAATAGACTCGTACTAGAATTTGCAAGTTATGTGCTTACTCGAATACCTATACATGATTTCCCAGCTGGTTAGTATACGAGATAGAATATCTAGTATGCGAGATAGAATATCGTTCGGACGGTTAGCTATGCACACAGTCTTTCGACTAAGTTGTGTTGAGTATCGTGCGCCAAGACCCTTTTGTGTGAGCTAGTTTGCAAACAAGATTGGAATATCATTCAGATAAGGACAAGTCAGACTTAGAATGTTAACCGATATAAATGTTATCAGTTTATTGCTAAGTCTAATATAGAGATCGTGATTGAAATTTTGAGAAATAGCTTGGACAGTATTTCATGTCCGGATGATACGAATCAAATATGATTTACTTGGATGACTATCAATACGAATATATACGAAACCAAGACTTATCTAGATGATACTTAGGTATCATGTTAGAATTTTAAAGAATGACTTGATGTATAAGCTAGCGATTGATGCAAATACGATTGAGGATTTAATTGGGTGACTCAATTCCTGAGTGGTGTATGGATCACTTTAGAAATATTCAAACGAATTCATAGGTCTCATGGGATAGTTGGTTAGAACGATTTGAGAATGTCTTGAACAAGTGATAAAGATTATATCGAATAGGGACTCAAGGTAATGAAATTGATGTCTTGGTCTAGAAAACTTGGTAAAAATTTGGTGGATCGTATGAGCGATTTCAAATTGAATCAAACAGATTAAACTTGAGAAGGATATCGCTCTAATATGAGTTAGCCCTAGAATGAATATTATGGTTCGATGAAAGAGATAAGCGATAACAGATTTGATCTGCAGTTTGGAAGAATGATCTTGAATTTAGTTTGAAAAGATAACCTTCAAAATTGGTCCCAACCGAGAACGATTATCCTGCAGGAGCGCCGGCGTGCTGATGTCACGTTCGGCGGGGATGATCGAACTCATGAAAACATGTTCGATGATTATTCCAAACGAACTCGATGAATGAAATATATCAAAAATGAATAGGCTTTGGCTTGAGTATTGAACTTAGTTGTTTGAGAAAGCCAAAAGTAGACTATAGAATTAACAAACGGTAAACTTGAAGTTGGATAATTGGCTAGATGAATTATAATCATGGAATGAACGAACATGAGTTAAAGGATTTTATATATCTTGGATGGAGCAAAGTAAAATGATAAGGTATCTCAATTATTTCGATAATAACCATAATATTCGACATTCTTGTCTTGTGCGAGCGTAACTCTATGCTCATACAAGCGTTATGCCTAGATTAGGATGATTATCTAACGGGAGCATTGGCATGGTGCTCTCACGTCTAGCGAGGATGATCGAACTTACAGGAGATCAGAGCATGATAACTGATGGATTATCTTGACTTGTGGTTCGACACGATAAGACGAGTTTGGAAATATAAGTGAATCAAAAGTATTTCATGGACGAGTTAGTCTAGAACCTGGAGTAAGTCACACTTGACTTAGAATGGATATATAGTTTCATGAACGGATAATTAAATCTTTTTGGACGACTTAGAGTTTATGATTACGATCAGTGATTGGATTTTGAATCATGGCTTTGTGGTTTAGACTTAGAATAGATATATGGATTCTATCATATATATTGAAGAGATAGACTATGCAAATTGCTAGGCCTATCATACGAATTAGATATATCATAGATTTTATTGAACGGACTCAAACCCTGTATAACGAACGTGTTAATGTGAGTAGCATGATTTTTGCTCGATGTTTAGAAATCTGAGTGAAATAAGCTTGGGTAGAATATTCCGTACAAACGAATAATGATTTGACCTTATGAATTAGGGCGAGCATCGTGCTACAAATTTGCATAATAAATCATGTGCTTGAACTTATACTTATGACCTTGTGAGCTAACCGAGTAATTAGGCAGATGACCCTGTGTCGAGTAAAAAAACTTGTGTATCAAAATTTAGTATATTGCTTGAACAAGCCATAGAACTAGGGTAGTAAGACTTAGAGTTAGACTTGGAATGGTAAGTGTGTACAACTTTTGACGCAAACAGAATATACGATAGGACATGGACGCTAGTCGGTAAATCTGACAGATTGTGCTTGACGGTAGTGCAATGCTTGATTTTTGGTTGGATTGTAATGACTTTAATTTTATTGACCCCTTCTGAAGTATCATTTTGATTTGTAAGACAAGAAACCTTAAGATTTTCGCAAGTAGCTTGTCCGAATTCACTATCACTAGGTTTGGTTGAATGCATATATTTGAGGGATGCCTTGAACGTATTTATGATCCAAGATCCAGTAATATATTAAACTCGAGTGCAAAAAATTCTCTATCACTAAGTTGGTTGACATGTATATGTTTGAGGAACATTTTGAATATGTCCACGATCCAGACTCACGATATGTTAATCTCGAATCCTAGTGCAAGTGAATATGTTAGATTCGTATGGACAAGTATAATAATTTGGATATGTTTGACTCAGCCTATGATCATCATTTAAGATGGACAATACCATATCCCGCGTTAAGCGATATATGTTTCGCACAATAGTGCAGTAGAGACCGCATCAGAGCTTGGATTGAATGATAGTGTCATTCAATAAGATAGACCCTGCATACATGTGATATGATATAAGGAAAGAGTAAAAAATTATGTTCGAACGGATCTAGGGATACCGATTGTTATACTTGAGATATCTTCGATAGCACGATAGAATGGTTTGCGCTCACTAAGTTTCGAGGAAGAGACTTTTTCTGAGTGGTGTATAATTTAATGACATATTCCGTTCAAGCGGACAAACGATTCAAATGGCGCAAGTACAACCACCCGACCCGCTTTGCTCAGCGAGAAGACTCTTTTGAGTCAAAGGATTCAGACTTGTCCCTTCAGGATTTCAGACTTAGACTTTCAAAGGCACGTTCAGAGTATCGCTCGACCGAGGCAAATCATCGCTAAGGTGGGTGGCTATAATAAACTTGTCTTACTTAAACATCATACTTAAAATATGGACAACACATGTTAGTCGCTAGGTGAATCACCCCATGCATGATAATAAAGAATATAATGGTCCTAGCTAAGAAAATAATCATATCTTGTATTGCTTGTATTAGAACATGGAAATAAAACTTGGCTTATAATATAGACCATCGTATGCTACCTTTGCTTTGTGCAAGCAGACCCCGCTATGCCTCGAGTAGATCATTATATACTCTTTGTAGTGCACTACTTCACTTGTTTACATTGCTAGTCCCCTGGATTATGTCGTTCGGCATGTCCCTGTACGGCATCAGTTCTCGAACTACTCGTTAGACCCATGCTAAAGTAAATTCTTATGTTTCTTATAAATGCATGCTTGTCTACTAATATTGTAACTTATACTTGTTTGTATTGTCTCAATGTTTTTAATATAAATTTATGCCACAATCAAGTAACACTATCTTGCCTTGCATTCATCCAATTCACCGAAAGACTATCTAATAGTCATTCTGAGAAAGTATAAACTTGAAAGTATTCGGGACCGTCAGGTCGCCAAGTTATTTTCTAAACCAGGGGATTGCATTATGTCAAGTAAATCAAGAATCATAACTCATAAAGCAAGACTCATTCAGATATTCGGATCCCTGGTAGTCTCTCTCGAGCGGGTGAGATAGTGTATACGCCCTTATTGCTACACCTATCTCCGCCCATGAGACCATGCATTATCCAATGGCTAAGTAAATCAAGGATTAATATGTCATGTCATGAATTTTGTGAATATGAAACCCAAGACATGAATGGTCGCAGATAACCCGTGCATGAGGTATCATGAATTTCTTGGACGATCGCTGAGGCATCGTGATTGTGTCAGCCTAATAGAAATCATATAGGGACTCATTGAGCTTTGCCAGGATGGTGTCTGTATCTCATGTTTTTAGCGCTATACCATCACCGTCAAAAGAGTTTGGGTCTCTCCTGTTCTGACTGGATGGTACGTGACTCAAGTTTTTAGCGCTATGGTCAAGACTCGTCTAAATGGCTTGTAGCGCCAAAGACCCTCCTGTTCATATAGACTAAATCATCCTCGCTTAGCGGCAATCCACGTGCGAGTTATTACATCATATCCAATAATCGAAAATACCTGAATGGATATGAGTATAACACACTTATAATTAATCGAACACTTGAATCATCCATTGCAACACGACTGAGTAATCCGAGTAACTCGTGCACCTGAATCAGAACCCCACCATGATAACTATGTTTGCTTATGCGATTGCCCCTGGATTTTATTATATATATGCTCGTGCTTGGTTTAACTCGGTTTGCCTTAGACAAGTAAGGATGAATGATAAGTTGGTAAGTCTTGCCGTATTCTTTTATATCGCACAGTGCACTGCCACATGAGTTAGGCTTTTTATTATGCCATAAAACTGATCCTAAGGTAAAACTAGAAAGATAACTTAATAGACGGTGCACGAAACCTATATAACATATTTGGATTTATTAAGCTGGCGAGAAGCCTCTCCACCAGTGCATTCATGTACTAATAACCTACCAGATTGCTTGTAGGGTACGGAAGAATCTCGTTCGGTAAGAAAATCCCCTTCGTGCATGCTAAGGCGTAGAGTTCGCTCTAGAGCCCTGGAACGTTGCTTCCGGAACTAAAGCACATATACCAGACATATTGTTGGAACATCATATATGTATCATTCCAAAAATGTAGTCACTTGGTACGCTTTTACTATTTTGAGAGAGAGGGCTTGAGCGACTTGTAATCTCAGCCTAACGCCACTTGTAACACTTGTTTAATATTAATAAAGTTCTTGTTTTACTTTTAAACTTGTGTCATTCAATGCTTCCGCTACTGACGACTCTGTAAACGTGTTACCAATTGCCTGACCATTTATTATTCTACTGCATTCGGACTATCTTTGTGACTCTGTGGTTTAGTTATTTTATTGCCTGTTTGAATCATGTCCTTGCAAGGGCGCAGCTTACGCTCGTGTGACATCAAGTCCAGATAGAAGAGATCGTCCAATGGGAGCACTTAAACGGTGATTCGCACCTACCGAGGATGGTCGATTACCTATGAGAGATAGAGGCGTGACATACAATAGTCGTACATCATCACTCATTAACCCCACTCCTTGCTTCTATTACTGAGGATGCCCCCTACATCTCTCCTCACTCTAGTTACTATTGCCTGCTTGCTGCCTAATATGCTTGTGCTATTTTGTTCTAAGTCTCATGTACTGAATGCTTTTCCAGTATTTGCATCAGCTAGTACACCCCTCTTCTACCTAGTTCGTTTACACAACAAGTGCAAGTAACTTTCCTTTAAGCTCTAAATTTTATTAAGATCTTCATATACTATATTAACCTAGTTCCTCCATCTCATATAAAAATCTCGATGTTGATACTACTCATACAAACACATGATCAAAAATTCACACTAAGAAAGAATACCCCTTCCTCCACACATTTGTTCTGCCTTCATATAATCTACAGAGCTTATGCTTTGCTGCTCCTTCTCATATGAACTACACTCTATTACCATACAGGCACACAAGTGCCACTGCCTGGATCCTCCAACAAGGGCACTGGTATAGCACAAGGACCCGAGCAACTACCTATTTCACTGCTCAACTCGACTGCTTATCACATACGCTTTCTTCAACTCTATGCCACTGTTGATGTCCTATTGTTGATGCAATTTGCAGTGTACAGACCTCACTGAGTACTTACTCATATACACATCACTTGAACACTCCCCTTGCTCTCACAACACACAATCAAAACTTCATATATATATATATATATATATATATATATATATATATATATATATATATATATATATATATATATATATATAGGTACAAGGGTGAATACCTAAACTAATACACACTTCTAGGCTTTACATCATATACTTATGGTACACAAGTTTGATACACTAGGATACCCTCAAAATACTCACCTCCACTCCACCAAAACTAACCCAAATCCAACAAACATATCTATTATGACAATTAAAATAAATTAGAGAAATGAGTAGCTAATCTAGGTATCATGGCAAAATATGGCATGTGTAACACACGTGTCGAAGAAAAAACTCCCAAAATCACTCTGTATCATTGCGTATCATAATACGGCCTACTCGTGTCCAATTGTGAACACGTATCTTACCTCACAATACTAAGACAACTCTAAATAAACCTAATTGACCTAAAGACAAACACTTGGTGTTTTAATCTCGAATTTCTCCCAAAATGGACACAAAATTCAATATAGAAGTCATAATAGGGGTCATATGAACCTAGTTCTTCTTCCTATAGGTAGATCTAAGTCATAAGGGTTCTTAATGCTCAAATACAGCAATTAGAGTCTAATTAAAGAGAAAATTTAGATTTATATCTATTGGGATATATATTTTTAATGTAAAGCTTCTAATGGACACAATTAGGACACAAGATCCTATCCAACTCCTTCTTCTCCAAGTCTTCCTTTGAATCCAAGCTTCTAAGCTTCTTAGATGATAAAAATGGAAGGGAATAAGAATAATTTGAGCAGAATTGGCGGAGAGATGAATCAATTTGGGGAAGAACATAATTATGGATCTAATTTTGGAATGAGGAATAATGAGGAGAGAGAAAGACTCCCTCTTTTAGGGCCAGCCATGCTACCACTGTCCCAAGTAACACAAAATAACATATTTACCCCCACTAATTTTTTATGAAGGATATTTAATTAGGAAGATTAATCTAATCTTCTAATTAACCAAGAGGGGTAACTTAAATGAGTCCAAAGTGACTAGTCTAGTTATTGGGTTCATGAGTCATGTCTAGTCTAGTTAGTTCCACTAATGACAAGTTCAATAATAGTCTAGTCCACTAATAAATAATTGTCAACACATTATATAGAATATAACACTATTAGAACTAATATAAATAACAAAATTATCTCTATCTAGAAAAGTGGTAGTGACAGAATAAGAGGGGCTTCATATTCCCATTGTTGTGGGAAAGTAATTGGAAACAATTTTGTTTTCCTAGGAATATTGTTTGAATATTTTATTTTGACAATAACACCATCAGTTTACTTTCAAAATTTTAACTTCTATCCCGAACATGTAAATTTAGGTAATAGAAGCATGAAAGTGTATTTATGAAAAACTAAATAAGTTAAGATTCATTTTTTCCATATTCCCAACCTAACCTAACCAAACATGGGTATGGGAATGTTGAATTCCTTTCCCATGGATGAAGGTTATATTTTTCTACAAATTCATTTTCTATTCCTTTTCCATGGGAAAGGAATTTAACATTCTTATACTCATGTTTGGTTAGGTTAGGAATATAGAAAAAGAATCTTAATTTACTTAGTTTTTCATAAATACCCTTTCATGCTTCTATTACGTAAATTTACATGTTTGGGATATAAGTTAGAATTTGAAAGTAAAATGAGGGTGTTATTTTCGAAACCAAATATTCAAACTATATTCCTAGGAAAGCAAAACTATTCCCAAGGGGGGCCTTATGAATTATTTTTTCACAACAATTGAAATATGAAGCCCCCCTATTCCCCCTTGTTCCTAATCTAGACATAACAAACAAGGGTAAAGAATCTAAAACCCATTCTTAAGCCTCCAAAACTTTAACCAAATGGCCCCTTAAAGGTGGAAAAGTGAATCCTTGGGTGGGTTGAGGGAACTACTTTTCCACTATTTTTTTCCATTGGAAATCACTTTTCTTTCCTCCTACATTATCCATTTGACATCTAAACATAGGAAAGGAATGACTTTTCTTTCCCAATGCCATCATTTCGCGAACCAAATGATGCTTTGGATTGCTTAAACATAAATAAAAATTCTATATTGATTCGAAATACATCATCTTTATAAACTAGTTATTTGGAGATTATTTCCAACATATGTCGCAATCAATTACAATATATGTTGGGATTCTTTTTGTATACTTTTCTTTATAGTTTGAATAAGTTGGCTAGTGTATTTAATATAAACTTGGTTTAGTGTCGAGTAAATAAGTACTTAAAAAAATTATTAATTTTTTTAAGATTTTCTAATATAAGATTTGTCTTTAATTTCGTTTAAATATTATATAAACATATAAATATAATTATAATGAGGATTTTTTAAGTAAAAATTTAAAGAAGTTATTGGTTATGAGCCGCAAATTAGGTTGTGTGCTTTTATCTTCCAATTCTACTCGTCTATTTTCTTATATGTTCACTACAATAAAATAAGCTTATCTTGATGGTTTATTTCATGACGATCGTAGTAAATAGTCAATAAAAGTTGTTATCTTGACGGTTTTAGATATACATCAAGAAAATATCTTTTTTATAGCTATTTAGGAAAATATTACTATAATAGTCGACAATTTTAGAGGAACCGTTAAGAAACACAATTTTATTTATTGACGGTTTGGTGATAACAGTCAACTAATGTATGTGCGAGAAAATTGTCGTAGTTTTTTCAACTGCAATTATAGTAAATTTTTGAAAGTTTTTTTTATTTGTTGACGGTTGGTGGTTCATTTTGATCAAGGAACCCAGAGAGAAAATTTTCTCTGGATTTCTAGAAAACCCTCTCCCTCCATTTTGAAAACCCTTTCTGTCCTTAGAAGATGTTCGCTCGAGAAAACCCTCATCCTCTACTCAGTAAACCCTCCCCATCAATATCTTTCTCTACTCTTGAGAAAACCCTCTCCCGGTGGCCTACGAGACATCTCTCCCTCAGCAAAACCTTCTTCCTCAAGAGAACTCCTCTCTCCTCTCGAGAAAACCCTCTACCTCAACACTCCTTAGTGGCCTACAAGGCCCCTCTCCTTCCTCTCCCTCCTCTCCCTCAGCAAAACCATCTCCCACACCACTTCTCGGTGACGTATGAGACCCCTCTCCTTTCATTCTTCACCATGCAACAACTTTGATCTTCACCATGGTTATAATATCTTTGATTTCTTCTCTGTAATTCGATTTTATGCTCATAAAAGTAAGGGTTAACATCCAATTCAACTAAGGTTTTTATGCCATTCAACTAAGGAGTTTTTTATGGGGTGCTTTTTTGTCAACATGATATACGATACTTAGTTTTAGGTTCATGAACTTAAAGATTTGCAAACTTATTTTATCATAGCTACTTCATGAGTTCAAGTGTTTCCTCACGGTCTCTTAATATGGTATATTTTTGAACTTCAAAATTTTTAAGCTTTATTTTGTTTTGATTCGGTGAGAATGCCCTTTGTTTTTTATTCAATGGTGATTTTAATACTTATGTCTCCATATATGTTGAATGAAAATGGCTACAAGATTAATTTTTGTAACTACCACTTTCCACCATAGGAGTATTTTCGTAATTTTGTGTGTTATTAAATTTTTTATATATTATTTTATATTAGTGATTGCCTAAAATTATATTAGTGTTAGTTAGTAGCTAGCCAATTAGAATTTGCAATTGTTAGTTAGTGCAAATTATTGTTATTCATGACTTTAGTAATTAGAATTAATTAAATTTAGTTGTTATGAAAAAAATATTCCTCTTAGTTGTAGAGATTCCTTTCTTTAGTTAATTAGATTCTATTCCTGGCAAATGGAGAGGGGCAAATTTGATATTTTGGCATGATCAAACCTTCCTATAAGAGATAAGTTCAATTTAGTGCTCGTCCATTTATTTTATTTCACTCATTAGCCTCATTTTTTTCCAAAGCTTCTTCTTCTCCAAGCAAATCCAATTTCTTAACAATTATACTCAATCCACTTCCAATTCTACTCATTCTCACCTCATTAAGGCCTATAGAATTAGAGAGCATAAGAAGATCCATAAGAGAAAAGCTTGCTAGGAGATTCCGTTTGACTCATCTTTTTCATGTCCAAATTTAGAATTTTCCAAAGAGGCTACCAAAATATTCGGTAATTCTCTCAATTTTATCAAATTTATGGTTAGGAATATCCCTTGGTCATATAGGAATTCTTCCATTGTTAGATTTGACTTTTCAATGGTATATCTAGGTACTAAGATCCCTCAATTTGGTAGATCTAAGTTGGTGTTATATTTTTGGGGCTCAATTTGAGAAAAATCCAAATTGTGTCCATTGAGTGTATGTATTGTATCCTAATAAGGACTATTGATATTTATTTGATGGTGTGAATATGTTCTTGTATCCAAAATTAGACAAGTAGGGTCCATATCATGATACGTCATGATACGTATAGGTAAATTAGGTAAATTATGTGTGTATATGTGTTCTTTTATCCAAATTGTCCAAAATTGCCATAGTATTCAGCCTTATTTTTAGCAGTCATAGTAACTTAAAAATATTATAACTCCTAACTCAGGATTGTGATTAATCTCCTATTTTTTTAAAAGTACTGTATCGAAGTTAGATTTTAAAATATATAAATTAATAGGTTAAATTTATTGTAGAACTTTCTATAAAACTGTTTAAGTATCATGTGTCTGAAAGACGATTATGTTTCAGTATTTTCCAACTTTAGGAGTTTTTGGACACGAAAATATGATCCGTTTGAAGTTTTAAAAAGCTAATACGAAAGGCTACTACATAATTTAATCCTAGAATTTATTAAATAGGTCTAATAGGTGCAGTATTGGTTAATTAGAGAACTGACTATACAATATAGGCATTTTTTGTATCCTTTTAGCCTTGGTAGTATGGATATCAAGTGAGTGTAGGTATCATAGGTTGCCAAGTATATATATATATATAAGTATTTAGTAATAGGTGTTAGGTAATAGGTGTTAGTTAGTGTGTGTGTTAGTGTCAAAATAAGTGAATATCAAGTGAGGCAAGTATAGGTAAGTTATGTGTCAAGGTATTAGAGTTTGGGGCAAGGTACTAGTGTGATACTGATATTTAAGTATCATGAGTTAGGGTAAGTGAGTATTGGGACTTGAGTAAGGTATCCTTTTTGGTATGAAGTATTAGTATCATAGTTAGTTGGGTAACTATCTAGGAGGATAATGTATTGGTCAAGATACTAAGATATTGGATATTAGAACTAAGTAATGGATAATATCAAGATTTTATGTGCCAAGAGTAGGGTTAGTAACTTGGATGTAAGGTAAGTGTAGGTTTTGGTCTTGGGTTAGTATCTTCGGGGTTGGTATCGTATGATACCTAATATGGTACCATGGTACCATATACAAACAAGTAGGATATGTGTGGGATAAATTAGAGTGTGTTATCCTATGATGTATCAAAGTATTTAGAATACAAGATACCAAAATATTAGAACTAGTATGAGATAATATACTAGGATACTAAGATAAGGTTATCATATTATGTATTGGATTAAGATACCATGATAAGTACAGTGTCTTGCTTGGGTAATGAATTAGGTACTAAGTTATGAGTTAAGGTATTGGGTATTGGTCAGGATAAAGGTATTAGTCTAGAAACTAGGATACAAGATAATATGTTAAGATATTGGTTATAGTAATGAGGTAATACTAAGGTATTACCTAGGTAATAAGGTAATATTAATGTATTGGCTAGGTATTGAGTGTTAGACCAAGTTATTATATATATTAGTATACCTATATAATATATTTGATATTATTATATTATAGCTAACTAGTATAACTTTAAAACCTAGTATTACCAAGGTATTGACCCATAGTTGAGGTATTGGTGATACGGCTAAGATATTAGTCTAGAAACTTGGATATTAGTAAGGTATTAACTATTATCGACTAGAAACCTAGTTTAGCCATTGTATTGATCCTAGACTAAGGCATTGACTAATAGTTAAGATATTTGAGATACAGACTAAGGTATTAGGTAAATGTGTGATACGGGTTAAGATACCGTGATATGGGGTAAGGTAAATAGCTATAGGCCAATGTATTGCTAGAAACTATAAGTAGAAGTATATATTAGGATAATATATGCTAGTAACTTATTAGTATAGTCTAGAAACCTAGTATTGGCCTAATATTAACTAATATTGACTAGTTTAATCTAAATAGCACCTAAAAACCAAATAGTGACTAGTTAAGACCTAGTTTAACTTTTTAAACATTGTAAATAGGTGAAAATTAACCTAAAAATTAGAAAATAACCTAGTTTGACTGTATTGACCTAGATTTGACCTAGTTTGACTATTGTGATCTAGTTTTGACCTAGAAACCTAATTTTGAGTTAATTAAATATATTATTGAATTTAAAACTATATTTGACCTTAATACATCATATATTGGTCACTTGGACTATAGTTTATGAACTATTTAATATTTATTGCTCGGACCTCAGGTAAGTACATTCTCTGACAGTTTTTGATATATGGTAGCTTCTATGTTCCATATATCTAATATAGTTATGCTTGATTCCTAACATATTGGTATACGGATTGGGATATTATGGATTTTTGTCATGAGATATTGCATTTTGTGCCACTCCTATGCATGATAACCCTGTGCAAGTTATCCTTGTATATGTTATCCCTATACAAGTTATATCGGTGCTAATATTATGACTTACCTTATAATTTTTATGTGTCATGGTTTGGATCCACTATACCAGTAGGTGGTTGAGGAGTGTTATTTAGATATGTGATCATACCAATCCATGTACAAGTACCATATTAGTATTAATCATATACTTTACGTATGATTAACCAGGCCATGATACATGTTCATGTTCCCAAGCGGATCATATTTCAAAGCTAATACTCACACACTTAGTGTAGTTTTTTTATTCCTGATTTTTTATATATGATATTACATTACCTGCTTATTTATATTCTATATTTCCATTTATCAGTTCCTATCTCTGTTTCCTATTTTTATTTTATATCATGTATTCCTTAATATTTACTGTTTTATAGTCTTTATCAATTATTTGGAACTGCTGTTAGAGGTGTGCTTCACTTCAATCCTTACTAGATAATATTTGTTAGTGATTATTGTGCTCTCTATTTTGGATTTTACAGTGATTTTATAGACATGACTACTCTTACACTATGGACTTGAGGTGACAACTATAGAGATCTAAGCTAGTATTTCTTATTATATATTATGTCTAATTTTATTCCTTTATAATATTATTTAGTTTATCTTTCTTATTCTTTCTTCCTTTAGATTATTATAATTGAGTACAGGATAAAACTAGTTATATTAGTATGATTGATAGATAGATATTGATGACACAGACAGCGTTCTACCGTTGATACAGTGGCATAGGCTGGACGTACCCACGTACTCGTAATCCTATATCCGCTGTAGGTTGTGACACATTTTTGTGTTGTCCTATGCAGGCCAGGCTTCGCAATAAGTGCGATATCATAGTAGTATAATATGTTAGTTGTAATACTGCAAGCCAGCGATAGGATATAGGATATAGTAAGTAGGATGAGAGAATACTCAATCATAAACTATTTTTTCTTGAGAGATTCCTGGGATGCCATCTGAATCTCCATTATTATTATTTTTTTTGTGATTTTGATTGAATATGGTGATAATGCCCTTGATATTTAATTTAGCTATGATTGTACAGTTGCGTTGGGTTTGATACAGCCAAGAAAAACTACTTGTGCTTGTTTATTCATATGCTGCTTTTGAATTTAGGACGGTCTTTCTTTCAAAACTTATTCAACTATCATGTAATTTTCTACAAAATTACCTTTTATTTTTTAATAAAATCTTATATTATATCTTTACCTTTTTATTAATACGTATCTAATTTAGTAATTTTTAATATTTTTGAACTAAAAAGTAGGTTTTATTTTACCAAACATCTTATTGCTTTAGATAACAATTTTTAGTATGTATATAAAACAAGTTTAATAAGCAACTTATGACATCAACTTATTAGCTTCAAAATACCCAAATTCACTCTTAGTGTCCCGTAATATTTTTAGTTCTCTTGTCGAGTCTAAGGTGCTCAAAGTACTTGGAAGCAGTATACGCCTGTTTTTCCAAAATAAGCTTTTTGGTTGGTGTTAGGGTATTATAGGAATTATAAGCAGATCAATTAGATTCAGCGGTCGTTGTGGTATCAGGCCTGGATAAATTTTGATGAAGTATTAAATTATTTTGTGTCATGTTTATATCTACACAACATAAGTTCTTGAAGAAGATAAAAGGAAGTTACATAATGTCAATTAAATGATTGGCATGCTTTAGTTCTAAATTATGAACCCTTTATATAGTTTTTGAATTGACATATTCTACTTCTCATATAAAAGTTACCTTACTTTAATCTTTATCAGTTAATAGTTATTGAAAGTGATATGGTTGCTAGTATCTCCTTTTTTTTCTATTTTTCCAATAAAAAGTTTATTTAAACAAGCGATTTTTACTAAGCATTACTTGGTTATGTAGTAATCCTTTGGATTTGGTTTTTTATTCTAGTATCTTTAGAATAAATATAGATTTTAATTGGTGGAAGTATATTGAGATTTCTAGTAAGCATTACTTTTTTAATTCTGAGCTTAAGTGTTAACATGTAGATCTTTTGCTAATCTTATATATATCTCTTGCCTTGATCCCATTGTCATTTTTATGATATTGTTGAGCCTATGATAAGAAAGTAGGGTATATCATAATTTAATGTTGATACTACTTTCCTTAGCATGCCCTATTTACCGGCTTAGCAATATGTTGTCCTCTTCAAGAATGGAAGACAATATTTTTTATTAGTATTGTTGTTGGATGTTTGAAAGTAAGGCTTTGTTGAGTTTACTACTGGCTTGGTTGTTTGCATGATATCTTTCTAATACTACTAATTTGTTGGCGGAATTCTACCTATTTTGGTTTTAGCACTTTTTGCAAGATCACAACAATACTATATATGTTCTTTTTTCTAGGTTTTCTAACCTTACCAAGGTTTATTTATTTATTTTTTGGGGCTATGACGAGAAATATTATGTGAGATATTGTTGATACTAGTTAGTACAACTTTTTTTAATCTGTTTTGAGGGTGAATTATTGGGCTAATAGCAATTCTAATTTCTAGCATACCATGGCATGGGTGCATGGCTTTGTTCTTACTTTTCATAAAAAGTTGTTGGTGGATTTTTATGTTGTTGTTTGGATAACACATATTGATGGCTCTGCTGAGTTCTATATTATTACTAAAATATTGCACTTTTGGTGCTATTTGGAGGGTTAAATTTTTTGCTACTTGCATTTATAACTTTATGCTGTTGCTTGGTTTTCCATCAGACAATAGATTATTGGATGGGTTTTTGCTTTTTATTATTAGTAACTGAAACTGATGTTGTAGAATTGAGTTGTTGTATGGAGAAATAATACATAGTTGATGTATTGGATATTAATCAAGATCAAATTTATCTTTCTTCTTAAGTGTTTTTTCATGATCTCTACCTCATTCTGATTGAAGGAAATAATGAACCAAGGAGCTTGAGGACAGGATTAAGGTCATAAAAAATTGAAGCTCAAGCATTATATATTGAATTTGTTCATTGTATCCTCAATTTTACTCCAAAACTTTTGTTGTTGCACTTTGCATCTTGCTAAGAGAGTTCATTATCATTACTTTTTTATTGATATATGTGGAACATTGGACAAGGTGAATCATGTATAAATTATGGCTAACATGTTATATTTTTCTTTGTAGGTACTTATTATAATCCAACCCAAAATGTATAAATCTTGGATGTTGAATTATAGAATGTGTATGAAATATGAGGAAGTAGTAGAAGATTTTCTTGAGTTTGCAAAAATCCATTCAGATAATCCTAATTCCATTCAACGTCTATGCGAAAAATATAGAAATTTAGCATTTTAAAGGCCAAGGGACATAAGAAACCATTTGTTTAGGAGGGATATCAATCAAAGTTATACAATATGGGTTTGGCATGGTGAGGAACACCTTATCAGAGGATTGACAAACTTACATAGAAAGGGTTGAACAAACACCTATCTACAAAGATGGTTCCTTTGAAGACGATGCAAATGATGTAGAAATGGTTAATGCCGCATATGAAAATATTTTTGGTGACCACAAGTCATTTAAATCTCTACTCGAAGATGCTGAAAAGCATCTTTTCTTGGTTGTTCAAAGTATACAAAGCTATCAGGATTGATGAAATTCTATAACATTAAAGGAAAATATGGGTGGTCTTTAGAGTTGTTCAATCTCTTTATGATATTCTCCTAACACAAAATTAAATACCTTCATCAATTTAGGAGGTTAAGAAGATAATGACTATTCTGGGTTCAAAATATGAGATGACTCATGCATGACCCAATGCACCATACTTTATAGAAAAGAGTATAGCAATTAATCTGAATGTCCCACTTGTGGAACATCAAGATGGAAGAAGGCAAATGATTGTCCTCATTAAATTTTGATTAGAAAAATCCCTGCCAAAGTTTTATGATATTTTCCTCCCATTCCTCTGTTTAAACTAATGTTTCAATCCTCAAAGACAACAAGGGACAACTTGGCATGCTTATGAGAGAGTAGTTGAAGGAAAACTTTGTCACCATACATACTCCCTATTATGGAAGCTAGTTGACCATAAGTGGCCAGATTTACGAAAGAACATAGAAACCTTCGACTTGTTATTTCCACATGGGTCCCTTAGTAGTAAGTATAGTTGTTGGCCAGTTATATTGGTAACCTATAATCTACCGTCGTTGTTGTGCATAAAATAAAAATTCATTATGTTATCTCTATTAATATCAGGTACATACCACTCGAGCAATGATATTGATGTTTATTTAGCACTATTAGTTGAGGACTTGAAAGTTTTATAGGAAGTGGAAATTGAAGCTTATGATGCACAAAATCAAGAGCCCTTTACTTTAAAGGTTGTATTGTTGTGGACGATCAACGATTTTTTTACATCTGGATAGTTGCACTAGTAAGGGGTATTAAGATTGTACCATATGCGAGGACGATACTTATGTGCCTAGATTAAAATATAGTGGTAAAAATATGTATATTGGTACATGGTGGTTTCTCCCATGCTACCATCCATATCGTAGTCAAAAGATATTTTTTAATGGTAATCATAATTTTTATGGTGCTTTAACACCATTGAGCGGAAAAGAGATCTTAGAAACGGTTAGTGAAATGTCAAACTCCTGGGGAAAGAAATATAAAAATTGCAAAGCATCAAAGTTTGATGAAAGAAGGTGGATGAAAAAGAAGTCAATTTTCTTTACACTTGACTATTGAGAACACTTGCATATTCGCCACACACTCGATATTATGCATATCGAGAAAAATATTTATGAGAGCATATATGGTATATTGATTAACATTCCCGGAAATATAAAAAATAGAGGCAATGCTCGTCTTGGTCTTGTGGACGAGGGGCTAAGGACTGAACTAAAACATAATTATTTGCCGCGAGCTTGTTATACATTGACAAAGGATGAGAAGATAATATTTTTCCAAACATTATTAGACATAAAGGTTCCTGAAGGTTACTCTTCTAATATATGAAATCTTGTTTCAATTCAAGATATGAAGATTTATGATCTCAAATCCTATTATTGTTACTAGTATATATGCACGTGCTTTGCACGTATCTTGGAGTGGATGATTTTGATGAGTTGGTTTAACTTTGCTGCTTTTAATTATATAGGTTAAGAGTTCAACCATTGGAATTTTTTGGTAATAGCTTAAAAAACTTAGCAAGTAGCATGAACTATTTGATTTCTATAATATATTAATGCATCCATTAAATGGTTGTCATTGGAATTTATTGTAGGTATTATTTTTAATTAGTAAATATAATGAAGAGTATTTTTGGAAAGAAAACTTTCACGGTGAAGCCTAGTTTTGGCATTATATAGTAGAGATATACTAATACAACAACTACTACCCGTGGCAATCCGTTCAATTATGCCTTAGGCGGTTAGAGTGTTATTACTCAGTTTTGCTTCTTCTCCAATAAAATCTGTAAGAAAGTAATGTATGTGAATAAGCTAAACGATATTCAAAATAATCTTGTGGTCACATTTTGCATGTTGGAAAAATACTTTCCTTCGACTTTCTTTGACATTACGGTTCATTTAACTCTCCATCTTGTTGCACAAGTCAGGATATGTTTACTCTTTTTCCTGACATGGATGTATCTTTTTGAAAGGTTCATGAAACCCTTTAAGGGTTATGCATGTGCTCAATTATAATCGTCCAGAAGTATGCATTACAGAATGTTATATTGCAGAAAAAGTAATAGAATTTGTAGCGAGTATCTATCACGTGTTGAAGCAATAAAAAAATTCCCATGTAAGGAAGGGCAACATTCAAGATAGCAAACCTCTGCTTGGAGGTCATCTTGCGATTATTTATCGTGAAGAATGGCAAAATGCCCATTTATATGTTTTGGAGAACACAGATAAAATTGAACCTTATATTGAGTAAGCATATTTATCATAAATTTTTTATTTAATAATTTATTGTATGAAAATTGTTAAAATAATTACATGATAAGTTATTATAAAGACTTGACAGTAAGCATATGGAGTAGTTACAGTTACAAACATCCCCTTAAATCTAAAAATAAAATGTGGTTGCAGGGACAAACACAATCAGACATTTATCCATTGGTTACAGGAGAAGGTAATAGTTGAAGCAATATTACTATAGTTATACTCTACTTATTCAGAAGTTAAAAATTTTTAATAATATATGAATATGTATAGGTTGACGATGCATTTAATGTAAAAGAAGACATCCCACAAACCGTGATATAGATAGCAAAAGGGCCTAGCCATCACGTACTTAAATGTTCTGACTATGTTATTAATGGTTGTCGCTAGCACATGAATGATCGTGACAATGCTCGAGTTAGCCAAAATAGTACAGTTAGTCTTGTAGCTACGACAATACAGATTGCAAGTTCGAAAGTTAAGAATCTTATAGTAGGGGGCATGTGTTTCTATGGAGTTAGCACAGAAATATGGGAGCTTGATTTGTTGGTATGCTCTGATACCACTTGCTGGGTATGCTTTGATACCATTTATTGGGATGGAGGTAGCTTGCATATTGAAAGCGGATGCTTTTTGGATTGGAAGTGAGCTATCACGCTTTAAGCGGAAGCTATAGAAAAGAAAATACAGAACATCATAGAATTAATGAGGTTCGACTATGTGCCTACATCCTCGGACAACTATAGTTCTTTTCTTTCTTTATCTACTAAGAATAATGGGATTATAAGTTATAATCTCTCACTTAGATTCACTCAAGAGGCTCACAAACTCTTATACAAAAGTATGGACAAACTTTGGTAAAGAAGCACCCGAGGAAGAAGCATCACGAGCAAGGAGAAACACCATTAGAAAGGAGCAAAAGGATCACCAAGAGCACCCCAAAACATTCCCTATTAACCTCCTTATATAGCTTCATGGGAGTGTAACTTCTCCTCCAAGATTGCATTCATCCAAGGTTTATTAACCTTGGAAACTCCAAAAGACAAAGGTCTTTTTCCAATATGAATGAACCATGGGAACAACAACAACACACTTATCTCTACTTATGGAGAAACCACCTATCAATTTCCCCCTTCCCGACTTAAGTGGAAGGCTCTGTTATACCAGTTGCACTTCAATAAAAAAGTATGATTGTCTTTCGGTAAAGACTCTGTCATCATGTTTTAGCCGTTGTCACTAGTATAAATCTTCTCGATCTGAAGTTGCTTGGATTCTACCACATTACATATCCAATGATATATCACATTAATATGCTTTAACCTTGAGTGAAAACTCAAATTCTTGCTCAAATGGATAGCACTCTAGCTATCAAAATAAAGAAAGTATTATCGTTGTTCTTGGCCAAACTCTTCTAGGAAACTTTTCATCCATAGTAGTTCATTGCATGCTTTTGTAGGTGTGATATATTCTGCTTCTGTAGTCGACAGAGGAACACACTTCTATAATTTTGATTGCCAAGACACAGCTCCCTATGAAAAAGTAACTAAAAAACCTGAAGTAGATTTTATGGAGTCAAGATCTTCAGTCATATCTGCATCAATGTACCTAATCAACTTGGTCTTGCCATTTCCAAAACACAATCTCATTTTGGAAGTACCTCTGAGATATCTCAAAAATTTAATTTACCGCTTTTTAATGCTTTTTACCCAGATTGGATAAAAATTGGTTGACGACACCAACTGCATTTTCTGTCAGGTATAGTGCATACTATCATGTACATCAGAGTGCCAACTTCTGAGGGGTATAGCATCAATTCTATCTCTTCTTTTTCTTTGTTGCTTTTAGGATACTACTTTGAGCTGAGCAAAAAATAATTAGAAAATGGAGTCGCTACAGGCTTTGCATTCTCCATATTGAATTTCCTTAACACCTTCTCGATATAGCACTCTTGTGATAACCAAAGCTTCCCATTCTTTTGATCATGGGAGATAAACATAGCAAAAATCTGTTTTGCTATACCTAAGTCCTTCATTGCAAAGGACTTGCTAAACTCTTTCTTTAACTTGATAATCTTGTCACTGTCACGACTTACGATCAATATATCATTAACATATAACAAGAGTATAATCGGTTCACCATTAGAGTACATTTTGACAAATACACAATGACCAGAAGTGGTCCTCTACTATCCATGCTTGGTCATAAAAAGATCAAATTTCTTATACCATTGGTGTGGTGCCTATTTTAGTCGATATAGGCTTTTCTTTAGTCGACAGACTAGATCTTATTTTTCTTTGACTTTGAAACCCTCTGTCTGCTCCATGTAGATTTTTCTTCAAGGTCGCTGTGAAGGAATGCAGTCTTCACATCTAGCTGTTCAACTTATGGATTCAAACTTGCATCCAGACTAAGAACTATTCTGATAGATGTTATCTTCACCACTGGTAAGAAAATCTCTTCGTAGTCAATACCTTATTTTTGACTAAAACCTTTCACAACTATCCTTGCCTTATATCGGGGTTGTGATCTATTTTCTTTCGCCTTCAGCTTATACACAAATTTATTCTTGAGTGCCTTTCTTCCTTTTGGTATTTTACCAAATCATAAATGTGGTTCTCATGCAAGGACTTTATCTCATCTTTCATGGCTTCCATCAACTCCCCCTTTTTCTCGTATGTCACGGTTTCTTGATAGCATTTAAGTTTTTATGCATATGTTTGTGATATATATTATTGTGGACTATAGAGACTATTGGGCTTCGGTTGCCTGTTTGATTTTCTCAATTGAGGTTCTTCAGGAGCTTTCACTTCTTTAATATTTTCTGTTACAAAATCACCATCATCATAATTGTCCTCAACGTGATCATGGATTTTAGCTTCATTGTTCTCCACCGTATCCCTCCTTTGTACCAGGGGATGAGAAACTGGATCTAGGTTGATTGAATATTCTCTGGAGCTATCAGTCTTTTCTTCCTTTTGAATAACTTCAATGGTTTGATCTTTAAAGAAGATCGTATCTCTGCTTCTAAAAAATTTCTTATTGACAGGATCCCAAAGTCTGTAGCCGAACTCTTCATTTCCATAGCCGAGAAAAATATATTCCTTTGATTTGACCTCAAGCTTGGACCTCTCATCTTTGGAGATGTGCACGAACGCTCTACATCAAAACACCTTCAAGTATTGTTAGGACACATTTTTTCTTTCCATAACTTGTTTGGTACATCACCATTAAGTGGAGATGATGCAGACAAGTTGATTAAGTGAACTGTTGTCATTAATGATTCACCCCAGAAACCTTTTGGCAGCGTAGAGTGAGATAACATGGTTCTGATCTACTCAACGATCATTTTGTTCATCCTCTCCACTAACCCATTGTGCTGAGGGGACTTTGGAACCGATCTTTCATGTCTTATTCCATAAATCTTGCAATAGATTCTGAAGTCTCCTATATAATGTCTACCATTGTCAGTATAGATGAACCTTAAAGTCGTACCAATCTCACGTTCAACGCTGGCTTGGAACTGCTTGAATACTTCAAATATTTGATCTTTTGTTTTGATTACATATGCCCATACCTTCCTGGAATGATCATCAATGAAGGTGATAAAATACCTTGCACCGCTAAGAGTGTTAGTAGTCATAGGCCCACAAATATCAGAGTAAATAACAGCCAGTAGGTTAGGTTTTCTATTTGCAGCCTTATAATAAAATAAAACTCTATGTTGTTTTCTAGCCAATAAATCAGTGCATGGTTGAAGAGGTATGACTTTCAATTTCTATCTGATCAATACCTCTCTTCTGATTAGAATTTGCAATCCCTTCTCACTCATATGACCCAGTCACTTGTGCCATAACCCAACCGTTGATCCTGATTGGTCCACTGCTGCATTAACATATTGTTTGGTGATCTTCGCATATGTCATATAGAGTATGTTCTCCTTCTTTCCTCTAGCTAGAACTAGGGTACCTTTGTTTAGTTTCTATTTGTCTTCCCCAAACACATTAGTGTAGACTTCATCATCCAGCAAGCAGGTAGATATCAAGTTAGGACGCATGTCTAGAATATGTCTCACATTCTTGAGAATCAAGGGGCAAAAAATATTGGTCTGAAGAGCTATTTCTCCTTTTTCCACTATCTTGGAAACTTTTTATTTTCCATCCTTATGTTTTTGAAGTCTCCACTTATGTAGGATGTGAAGAATTATTTTCTGGAAATAACATGGTATGATGCGCCAGATTCTACAATCCAACACAAATCTTGAGAGGTTAGATTAATAAGACCATCATCACAAATGGCGATTATCTCATCGCTTTTGAAGCAGTAGTGGTTGTGTCTTTGACTTCATTCTTCTCATTTGATTCGTTTCTCTTTTCTCTTTTGAGTTTTCTGCATTCTCTTTTTATATGACCCTTTAAGCCACAAAAAAAATATTCTATCTAATTTTTTGGTTTAGAAGTTCCTTTAAAATGATCTTTAGGACTGCCTTTGGAATGGTCATGATTGTGGAATTTTCTTTGATGATTTATTCCACGATTCTCAGAAACAAGGGCCTCCGACTTGATTAATATGCCTTGTTCTTTTTGCCTCGCTTCTTCCTTAAATAAATTGTCCTTCACTAAGGTTAATGTAAGGACGCATAGAGGAGCAGATTTGCTTAAGGAAACCACAAGTGTTTTCCAACTATCCGGCAACGAGATGAGTAGAAAAAGTGCTAATAGTTAATCTTCCAACATCAGCTTCATGGTTGAGAGTTGATTTACCAACTCTTGGAAATTACTCAAGTGTTAAGAAACACTTCGACCATCTCTATATTTCAGGTTCACCAAACATCAAAGGAGCAATGCTTTGTTTTGTGGAGTCTCTTGCTCATACATCGATGTCAATTTTATCAACATTTGATGAGCATCAGTTTCTTTAGAAACATGGTGAAAAATGCTTTGTTTGATCTATGGATAAAACTCTCTAATATCTTTAAGATTTAGAATGATCCAATCTTTGTTAGATTTTTCTTATGGCTTTTGTCCATTGCAGAGTAACACTTCGTATAGATTATTGTAATAGAGGATATCTTCCATCTGTGGCATCCATATGGAATAATTTGAAGATATGAGCTTGATCTTGGTTGAGAAGGTAGAAGATGAAAATTCTGCCATCATGATCAACAAGTTTGTGTGGATCTGATACCACTTGTTTGGTATTATCTGATACCTCCTTTTAGGATGGAGATGGCTTGCACGCTGAAAGCGAAAGCTTTTTGGATTGGAAGTGAGCTATCACGCTGAAAGTGGAAGCTATAGAAAAAAATACAGAACACCAGAGAATTAATGAGGTTTGACTATGTGCCTACTTTCTCAAACAACTATATTTATTTTTTTCTTTCCCCACTAAGAATAGTGGGATTACAAGTTACGTCTCTCTCTTGGATTCACATAAGAGGCTCACAAAGTCTCATATAAAAGTATGAACACACTTTGGTGAAGAAGCACCCGTGGAAGAAGCACCACGAGTAAGGAGAAACACCACTAGCAAGGAGAAAAAGGAGCACCAAGAGCACCCCAAATTATCCCCTATTCACCTCCTTATATAACTTTATGGGAGTGTAGCTTATCCTCCAAGATTGTATTCATCCAAGATTCATTAAACTTGGGAACTTCAAAAGACAAAGGTCTTTCTCCAAGGTTGTCATGACCCGTACCCGAAGCATAAAATGAGTCATGGGTACGTCCAGCTTATGCCATAGCATCGATGATAGAATGATGTCTAGGTCACAAAACTATTAATCATAACTCACAACAATAAATAATCTGTCAATAATCTCAACTCTATTAGGAGGACAAGATTAATATAATACAATAATACTCAATCACATAATTCTATAAGGAAAAGGAATGGCATGATAATGATATAAAAGAAAAGAGAAATCTAAAAATAAACATCACACATCAATGAGTCTAGACTCTAAACACTAACATAAGTATCCTAATAAAATATACAACTCAGAGTATCTCAAGTTTAAAATCCAACTACAAATAAATGCTCGACTCTGTCTCTACAAATGGATCCAATACTGGAATGGGATCCTCCTGAAGCTCCTAGGTAAAATCCTCGTCTACTTCGGGTCCATAAAAAGTAGGGCAGAAAGCCTCAAGATCCTATAAAAAATATTATACTGTCAGGAATGGAGTAAAGCACATAAACTAACAATAGTTCTATTAATTTAACCAAGACTATAAAAAGTAAGCAATAAAAATATAAGATAGGAGAAATACTCAACAACAAAAAAATTGGTACACAGATAATTATCTCATAGGTAATAATGAATAGAGAATAAATAAGGAATAAATATATCAGCAGGTGTAAACTGGAATAAAGATATGATCAACTACTAAGTGCCTTGAAATATTAATTATTATATGATCGACTTAGGACGGATCAAGCTCTACCATATATGATTGTCTATGCACAAGTACAGGTAAGGGGATCAGACCCATCATATACGGAGAGCTATGCACAAGTAATAAGATCAGGTTACACCCTCGTGTAGTAAGGGTGATCTATGCACAAGTAAGTGGGGTATGATCACATAATCAATTAATACTTTTCCATCCTTGGCTAGTAAAATTGATCCACGACTCCTTATGACCGGTATATATGATACTAATCCGTGTATCCACTGTGTTAGAAATCAAGCATAACACTACATACTAGAATCATAGTAATCGTCAAAATAAAGAAATTATCAAAGAATCTACTCGCCTGAGGTCATGAGGAAAGTGTGAGAATCGAAGCCAAATTGGAGTTACAAAGACCTATATATAAGATATCAATGTTATTTGATGAATTAAAGGATAAACATCGTTAACTAACTAAGCATGATGTTTCTAGGCCATGTTTATGTCCATCTTGGTTAACTAGGTCACTACCTTAACACACTAGGTCTTCTAGGTCAATATTAGAGTATACTAGCTATATTAGTTAATACCTAACTAATACTAGTTAATATTAGTTATAGTAAATAGTACTAGTATTAGATTATCCCTAGATATCTAATTTAATACTTTAGTTATCACATCTCATATATTTCAGTATCAAGACATCCCCTTGCCATGAACACTGACCTTGTTATTACTTATTACCTTACACTTGACCTCGAGTACTCATAAGCCTTTACTGGCACTACCCCAATTACTCCAGCATTCTAACATACCTTAGTATTCTAAACTAGTGCTCTACATATGACTTTCTTCCCTCCATGATACCCCATGGTACCATGCCCTCAAACTAGTACAATATATATTAACCAATACTTGATATTAAAATTTATGACACTAACTTAATACAACCCTTTAGGATGCCTATGTATTCATATTGATAACACCTGAAACTAACCCTTACCTACATGCAACTCAATCTTATTCATATGTCTCCCTCCTAACCTGGTATAACTGTGCACAGATGTGCACACTTACATAAGCTCCCTGTTATGCAGGTCGTCATACATGTTGTTATAGCTGTTATTGTCTTACCCAGGTCTGGTCAGACTGGCACCCCCCTTTCTTCTTGCCTTCACTTCTGGATACCTCTTCTCCCTTAACTCGCAGGCACCCGTGCCCCAAGTACACACTACTATTCATAGGATCAGACCAAAACCCGATACCCCCACTGCCTATAGACACTAAAGTACACACACACACACACACACACACACACATATATATATATATATATATATAATACCTTAAAACTGACATTCCCTACAGATATAAGGTATTAACCAACTCAACAATCCCATATTCAGATATTGCACAAAGACCCCCTCAGAACTCGAGTATCCAGTACCTTATTAATACAGATAGGCTAATGTTACTGCACCTATCTCCCATTTACTCCCAACTTACTATGTTGTTGGTACAAACTGTGCATTTCTATATGCACTCGAGCTCCACTCTTCCTATTCTTAATACTCACCACTACACTTACAGCTCATACTCGAGCCTGTGCTCCCTCCATGACACAATAATACATACTCCACTAACTCAACACACATACTTTTATATATATATATATATATAACACAATACACAATTAGATGTTGGTATAGACATACACCAACCATACATATATAAATATATAGATATACTCTTATATTTACACTTAATAGACAATTCACCAAGCACCTTGAGAACAACGCAAGATACTCACTATTTTATCATGATACCCTATCAACCAACATGTCATTTTCTCCAATACATAATAAATAATATATATACATCTCAAATATAACTATATATATCAGATATGATTAGTTACTATGAGTATTAGATAGAAAATATATCACAAGCACAAAACCCCAAAATTAGAGCTCTATATCACACCGTATCATATTATATCATGATACACTCTACTCGTATTCAATTATGGACAAGATATTACCCTCACATGACCAATCTAACTCTAATTAGGTCTAAGAAACCTAATATCAAATACTTGGTGTCCCATTCTCAACTTTTCCCTAAAATGGACACCAAACTCAATATTGAAATCTAAATAAGGGTCTGTCACGCCCCAATCCCAAAATATGTAGGACTAGGACACGTAAGCATGTGAGCCATATATACATGGCAACTCCAATATATGGATACCATGATACATATGTATGCTGTAATATGAACAATAATTCATAAGTGGTATAACTAAATCTCAAGTTGCAGGATATCATCTAAATCTTATCCATAAAATTAAATATAAATAATTGACCAGTATCTATGAAACTAGATATCAATGTAAAGTATCTAAAGATGATAATCGGATAGAAACAAATCCACTGCCGAATTAGAATAAAGAATAAATAAGACAAATATAATGTAAGTACCATAACTATCAACCACTGAGACTCGAAGAGAAGACCTGCTCGGAATGTAAGTAACTAGTCTGGATATGCGCTTCTGCGAATACTTATGAACATCTACACCTGGAAAGGGACCTGGTCCTCCGAGGGACATAACAAGATATATAGAAGCATGCCATAAAGTAAATACTGAATAAATAAAAGGGGTGCGCTAACCATCTAAGTGAAATGTACTTTGAGGACAACTTTGAGTGTATGGGAAAGTGTAGGCAAGACGTATGCTGACGTAATTCACCAATCATGATAACTGGCTAGTATATGCCACATATGCCCCCAATACAAGGGCACAATATAATATAATAACGTCCATACCGCTCCGAAGAACAAGAAAATTGTATAGTATATAACGTCCATATCGCTCCGATGAACATGGAATCTGTATAGTATATAACGTCCATATCGCTCCGTCGAGCGTAGAATCTGAATAAAGGAAGTGGGTATCCTATACGCCTACTAGTCATCCTCTCCGCCCAATGATCTATGCATGTTGTATCCACAACATGCCTTAGCTACTACGTTGAGGCATCATAACTCTGGCTCATAGTATATCGTTAGAACAATAGCCCAGCCTTACAACCAAACAAGGACAAGGATTGGACCATCGTACCACGATAGTCTATGCTCCACCTACTAATTACTGCTAAGTCTTCTAACATGCATTACTATTAGCAGTTATACCCTATCCATCGTACGACCTACACGTACAGGTGGCCAACCGCGTACGCAAGTTCGTACCCTACATGAGACTCACAACACGTGTAAGAAATGTGTCAAGGCCTGGGGAGTCATACTAATAACTCCGCAACTTTAGGTGGGTCTACTAGACACTAGGTCAAACACAAGTCCTAACATCAACGCATTCGTTGACTGCACCCGAGTCTCTCTCGGACGTGCACAGTTATATAATCTAAAATAATAAACATATAGCTAATAATATAACTTAATTTAAATAGTACAACAAAGGCAAGGTATACTTGCTTGTCAAGAAAGCTACGAAGTATCAATAACCTGCTCCTGAAGTCGTACAGAACAATTCGATATATCCTATATATATAATATAATACAACATCAATTATTACACTAGCATGTACACAAAATCATAAATACCTTGAACTCAGGGCATAACTAGGTATGTCACTGGTCAACTAGGATCAAGTGTGTGTCTAATCGCATGGGTGTCATATCTGTAATTGTTGTGCAAGACAGACAGTGAAATAATACGGGGCTCGCCAGTATGTCAGTGTACATAATGGCAGTTTGCTAACAATATTACATGGTCGCAGGTTAACGTAACTACGGGATATTCGTGGTTACACTCGGTCACCTAGTAAATATATAAATATATATTATTATTATCTAGCATATATCATTAATACTTATAATACATATATACACCAAATAAATACATATACCATATATATATATATATGTATATATGCCAATTAAATACGTATGTAATATACATATTATATATACACTAATTGGATTTATACTATATATATTAACATATACTAGGGATTCATATATAATACATATACACACACATACAAATATAAAAAGGGGGGAACACATTCGTACCTTAGGTACGTGTACGAAGATGACAATGACGACGATATGGTTGACTACGATGAAGACGAGGATGACAATGTTGATCATGATGACGATGAAGACAATGATGATGGCAACGATGATGATAATGACGATGATAAAGATGATGATGATGATGATAGTGATAATGGTAATAATTTTGAAGATGATGGGAGATGATGATGGTGATGGGGTGTCAATATGCTCCGGCCAGTGGGACGGGGAGGTCCGGCCAGTGGGGGAAGGAACTCATGGTGGTGTGGGGTGCTGGAGTTAATGGTGGGTTGATGATGATGATGATTGCTTAACGGAATCAGACCAGGGGAGGGCTACTGCGGCTAGGGGGTGTTGGGTCGATGACAGGGAGGAGCTAGGAGGTGATGGTGGTATTACTTAGGGAGGAGGAAGGAGAGGACATGGATGAGGTGGTCGGGATTAATGGTGGTCATGATCGGGGGACTGGAAGCAGGAAAGAGTTCCGAGGTGGAGGTGGTGCTGGTGGTAGACATAAAAGGGAAGGAGGAGATGGAGGTCGGGGAGCAGTTCGATGAGGTATGGTAGTCGAGGGTGGAGATGGCCAAAGGGAGAGAAGAAGGTCGTGGGGAGGAGGTGTTCTCGGACAGGGCGTCGGGCTCCAGCGGGTGCAGCGGGAGATACCACGGAGAAGATGGCTCGGGATGAGGAAGACGATGGTGATGTGATGCTCATGGTGGAGATGGCGAGGCGACGGCTCATCATAGAGAGGTCAGCGGGTTTAGGCAGGAGGTTGAAGATGAATAGGAAGGGAGAGGGGTTGGCTAGGGTTAAGGTTGGGTTTGGTAAATGAATAAACAAAAAATAAAAAGTTATATTTATACATGTGGGATTTGAGATTTGGGTTTGACCTAGGAATTTGACTTTGGTCAACATCTCCTTGGGATGGGCCTTGGGCTCACATAAGGATGTTTGGAGGACCATAATTGCATTGTTTAAATGCAAGGATAGATTTAAAATAAAGGGGGCGACCAATGCGTTGTACATTTCAAAACCTATAAAAAAAATCCAATGAAGGAGAAAATTGGATTTTTTCATTTATTGTCCAATGTTGTAGACACCTCACTGCACTTTTGCTTAAAAATGCCCAACAGTTGGAAACTTGCACAAAGACGAAAATTAGATTGAATTAATTAAAATTAATGCGTACGGTGTTCTAGATTTAATTAGGAGTACATAGGAATAAAATTTTGCGGGACACAAGTATCATGGACGTAGAGGGCTCCAAGTAGAATATTAACCAAATTTAGGTTGCATAAAATGGGTCAATATTGTGTCTCCAATTTTGATTGGAACGCACAGGGGTAGAAAGTTAGAATTATTTAGAATTAAATAATAACATCTGCGATGAATGTTGTGCGACTAAAATATATTATAAAAAAATATAATTACAAGTTACACAAAGGTCAGAATTATAGTCGGACATGTCTAGGACAAGGTTATAAAATTTATAGATAGGCAATGGCTAGTGCAGTGCTCCACTTATCGAAGCAACGATAAGGTACGCTAAGCGATATAAATATTGTATAGTTAAATCAAATGTCGTGTTCTATTACCAATAGTGTTCTAATTAGTCCTGATTTCTCTATCTAAGCCAAGTAGACATAATTTTGGGTGAGAGGATTTACAGGGTCAATAGAAGCTCAAACTTCTTCCTATGGGTAGCACTAATGCATGGGTACATTCTAATTTCTCTAAAATACTAAATAAAACTAATTAAAGAAAGGATTTCAGAGTTTACCTATTAGGATATGGTTTTCTAATAAAAAAGCTAATAGGACAAGATTTTGAAGCCAAACTCCTTCTTCTCCAAGCTTCTTGCAAATACTTACTTCTAATCTCCTTAGATGGTGAGGATGGAAAAAATTTAAGGTTAAATTGGGGTAGAATTGATGGTGGGGTAAATTATTGGGGAAGAATACTAATGAGAAATTACTTGAGGATGAAAAATAAGAGGAGAGAGAAATTTTTTCCTAAAAACTAGGGCCGGCCCCCCTCTTCCTCCTTCCTCAAGGAATGTATAATGTCCTAATTACTCCTATTAGGTTATCATAAATAATTCAATAGTGGAAGCCTCTAATCCTAATATGGGTTTAATTTAATTTCTAATTAAGGACAAGGGTTAACTTAGATTGAGTCAAATTTGACTAGTCCATTAAGTTATTTTAGTTGTCATGTCTAGTTCGTTAGGACCACTATGGTCTTATCTAACTAAATAATCTAATCCCTAACCAATACTAATATTAATCATAAAATATGGCATGCACATTTATATAAATAGAATATAACCACATTATTTATTATAATACATAATGATAAAAATATTCCTATTCTAGAAATGTAGTAGTGACAAGTCTAAATTCCTTAAAAATAATTTTGTCCTCGAAATTAAAACTAAACTAGCACAAGACACAACAGAACAAGAAAAATTATACCTTAAGGCTCGAAGAAATATGGGTAAAGCTTGTGCATTTTATTCTCCCTATCTCAGGCTAACTCACCTAGAGAGTGATGCCTCCATGTGACATAAACCAAATGAATGGTCTGGTTCTGCAGCACTATCTCCCTGTGATCCAAAATCTCTACAGTTTGCTCTGGATAGCTAAGCGTCTGACCAATCTCGATTGTCGAGTGATCTAGTAGGTGACTGGGATTTTCCATGTACCATCTCAGCTATAACACATATAATACATCATGTACTCCCTCTAATATAGGAGAAAAGTCCAGTCTGTAGGCCACGTCACTAACCATAGCAAGAACACTGATGGGTCTGATGTACCATAGACTAAGCTTTCCGTCTCCTCCAAAGTGAATAGTGCCCCGTATCGAAGAAATCCTCAGAAATAGCAGATCTTCCATCTAAAACCAACACATTCTTAACACACAATCTAAAATAAAGCAATCACAAGCAAGACAAAACTTAACTTATACCTCAAACTTTAGAGGTCTCCTGCAATTGTCGGCCCAATACTGTTGTTTGTCCGGCGCCATCCGAAGTCTATCTCTAATCAACTTGACCTTCTCAGCTGTATCCACAACCATTTTTGGCCCCAACAAGGCTCTCTTACCGATATTATCCTAAGATAAAGGAGTGCGACACCTCCATCCATACAATACCTCAAATGGTGATATCTCAATAATGGCCTAGTAACTGTTATTATAAAAAAAATCTATCTGGTGCAAATGATCCTTCCAAGAACCTCTGAGATCCAAAACACAAGTGCAAAGCATATCTTCGATAGTCTGAATAGTCCTCTCTGACTGCCCATCTGTTTGGAGGTAATATAAGGTAGTAAACTTGAGCTGAGTGCCCAAGCTAGCCTACAAACTCCTTTAGAAGTGGGAAGTGAAAATTATCCCCATCCGAGACAATTCTCACAGGAACTCCATATAATCTGACAATCTGCTACACGTACATTTATGCTAGCCTCTCCGTAGACATACCCACTTTAATTGGTAAGAAGTGGGCTCATTTGGTCAACTTGTCTACGATGACCCAAATTGCGTCTTTCCTTTCGGAGAACCGAAAGACCCAAAATAAAATCCATGGTCACATGCTCTCACTTTGACTCTAGAATAGGTAAGGGCTAAAGCAATCCACCTAGCCTCTATCTATCTTCCTTTACCTACTAGCATATCAGATATCTGGATATGAAGCTCGTAACCTCCCGCTTTATACCATACCACTATATGTTCTCTCTTAGATCCTGATACATCTTGTTCGCACCTTGATGCATCGAGTACTGAGAGAGATGTGCCTCCTGCAGAACCTCCTCACTTAACTCTCCACTCGACACACATAATCTAGTACCATGTTGCAACGATCCATCATCAACGATGGTAAAATGCTCTTAAAATCCCATCTGAATTTGTGCTCTAATCCTCCTCAGATTCTCATCATCAAACTGCCAGGCCCTGATCCTGTCCATCAGCTAAGACTATATCTCTATCCCCCACATCTGTATATTGATACCAAGAACTAGCACCTTAATCTCCAAATTCTCAAGATTAGCCAGCAAATGTCTGTCTATCGTCAGGTATATAGCCACCATATACCTCAAGGCATCAGCTACTACGTTTCCCTTCCCTGGATAGTACTGGAAAGATACGTCAAAGTCCTCTATCAACTCCAACCATCTCCTCTGCCTCATGTTTAGCTCTTTCTGTGTGAACATGTACTTCAAGCTCTTGTGATCTGTGAAGATCTTTACACACTCTTCGTATATGTAGTATTTCAACAGCTTTAGAGAAAAGATGACCACTGCCAACTCCAAATTATGGGTAGGATAGTTTTTCTCATGAGGATATAATTGCCTGGAAGCATAGGCAATCACCTTTTCGTGCTGCTGAAGAACGCAACACAAACCTTTCCCTGAAGAATTACTATAGATAGTAAATCCACCTGTCCCTGATGGCAACATTAATACTGGAGTTGTCATCAATCTTTTCTTCAGCTCATCAAAGGCGGCCTAGCAATCCTCTGTCCAGACGAACTCTATATCCTTCCTGGTCAGTCTAGTTATTGGCTGTGCAATACTGGAGAAGTCCTGTATGAATATTCTATAATAACCTGCCAAACCCAGGAAGCTCATGATCTTTGCTACTGAACTCGGAGTAGCCCACGACTCCCCTGCCTTGATCTTTCTCAGTTCAACTGAGATCCCGTCACTTGTCACCACATGCCCAAGGAATTCAACTTTGTCAAGAAAGCACTCACTTTTCAAAAGCTTTCCATAAAGCTCCTTCTTTCTGAGAGTCTCTAAAACTATCCTAATGTGCTCCTCATGCTTCTTCGGGGTCTTCGAATACACAAGGAAGTCATCAATGAAAACTACTACAAACTTATCAAGGTACTAATGGAATACCTTGCTCATATGGTTCATGAATACTTCTGGGGTATTAGTCAACCCAAATGGAATCACCATGAACTCGAACTGGCCATACTGAGTCAAAAAAGCCACCTTCGAAATATTTTCCTTCTTTACGTTCATCCGATGGTAGCCTGACCTCAAGTCTATCTTTGAAAATACCTTCACTTCACTTAACTGATCGAAGAGATCATCAATCCTCGACAGTGGATATTTGTTCTTGATAGTGAGGATGTTCAGAGCCCTATAGTTGATATATATGCTTATCGTCTCATCCTTATTTGGTACAAACAATACCAGAGCACCCTACGATGATGAACTAGATTTGATGAATCATTTGTCCTGTAACTTATCAACCATCTTCTTCAACTCCATAAGTTCCATATTATTGACCCTATAGATATGCTTTGATATTAGCTCCGCACCTGGTACCAAGTCTATAGAGAACTCAATATCTTTGTTAGGTGTCAATCCGGACAACTCCTCTGGAAAGACATCCACGAACTCCGCTATCAAAGGATGTGGCAGCTCCTTCTCTTCCACTATGGCTCCATAAACATTATGTTTCTCTGTTCTGCTGCACCTCTGGAAATCTTGAACTCTGGCTCTCTATTACAATTTATACTAGCTTGGTGCCTACTTAACCAATCAATCCCGAGTACAATGTCATATCCCAAAATTGGCATTATGAGTAAGCATGCGCTCAACTCTCGGCCTCCCAATGAAACTCTTTGATCCTTGCAAAAATTACTGAATAGGATAATGCCTCCCCCTGTCATGATCTTGTAAGTCCTTGCAAAGAGTTCAGCCTCTAAATAATACTTAAGGGTAAAAGATACAGATACCCGTCTCCCTTTGCCTATTATTTATAGGCATTGAAGAAAACTATGGGAAGCACCAAAATCGAATAAAGAAAATACTAAAATAGAATTGAGAAGAATTGAACCTGCAATCATGTCTTCCTCTGGTTCGGTCTCCTCAGCAGTCATGGTGAAAGCTTGCCCCTGAGGTGCATATGTCTGTTGCTGTTGGTGCTGAGCGAACCTCTGCTGCTGGGGTAGAAGTAAAGATCCCCTCTGCTAAATTGTAGGTGATCTCACTGGTTTTTCATGTATTGGTGCTCTAGCTGGTCCTCCCAGAGTTAGACGAGCTAGACAATCTCTCAGCTGGTGGCCGGATGACCCACAAAAAAGCACACTCCCAACCTCTTCCGACAAACCTCTTTACTATATCCTAGCTTTCCATAGAATACACAATAAATGGCCTATTGTGCCAGCCTCTGTGGCTGCTGCTTATGATGATCATGAGCTGGTGCCTGGTATTACTGGTGATGGTGCTGGAATGGTCTCTACTGCTGCTGAAAGTGGAGACGCTTGGTCGGTCCCGCTACCACTCGTTCCTCTAGAAGCGTCACATCCTCTCTTGGGCCTGAGGTCCAGATCATCCTCAGCAATTTGAGCATCCATTAAAATGCCCTCAAAGGTAGCAGTGGGACGTCTAGAAGCATGAGACTAGATCTCTCTCATCAGCCCATTCCAAAATTTTTGGGCTCGATCAACTTGGTCTCGAATATCAATGGTGTAAAATAATTCAAGCTGCAAAACTCTGCAGCGTACTCATTGACCTAGATATTCTATTGGACCAAGTCCTAAAACTAACTCTCCAAGTGTCACTACCACATTCCAGAATAGGAATATTTTTGTCTTTTTATTAATTAATTGAATGTATTAATTTTGCATGATAATTATTTATATTTAATTATTGTGATTTTGTTTGATTGTTGTACTTTACCTTTGCTTCGATAATTGGAGTGCTACACTTTCCATTGTCTTCCAACAAATTTTACATCCTTGTCCTAGACATGCCTGCCTTCTTTTTTGACCTTTGTATAACTTATAATTATGCTCTGATGTGCTTCATTTTAGTCGCACAATATTTATCGTAGACGTTATTATTTTAATTCTGAATAAATCTAATTTTGTATCTTTGTGCGTTCCAATCAAAATTGGAGATACAATCTCGACCCATTTTGAGTAAAACAAATTAGGATAATATTCTATTCTGAGTCTTCTTCATTTATGACACTTGTGTCCCACCTTATTTTAGCCCAATGTACTTCTAATAAATTTTAGAACACCAATTATATTTATTTTAATTAAATTAAATTAAAACATAAACCTAACTTTGCATAATTTTCTAATTATTTGGCACTTTTATGCAAAAGTGCATTAAGGTGTCCACCCCATTGGACACAACACATGAATAAATCTATTTCTCCTTCATGTAAATTTTTTAATAAATTTTGAGAGTGTGTAACTCAATATCAACCTCCTCAAACCATAGCCCTCCAAACTTTGAACCAAATGCAATCCTAGCCATCCATTTTGAATCTATTGTATCATAGCCCTTGAAATATCTACATGACCCTTATTCCAAGGGTTTGACCAAGCCAATTTCTAGGTCAACCCAACCCTCATTCCATATGTATATATATATAACTTTCTTCCATTTATTTTTCTTTAACCTAAACCTACATCCGACATACACCACCCCCATCTTCGTCTTCTTCTTTCCGTCGACCCTTCGTCGGAGAGCCCCTTTCGTCGAATGACCCAGGCCCGCCTCACCATCCTCGCCACCGACTGCACCGAAGCCCACACCCATCTCCTCCTTCTCGTCGACCAGATCTACCATCGACCCCCTCCTTCACTCGCTAAAGCCCAACCCTGACTACACCAAGAACTCACCAGAGGCCTCGCCAACCCGCCGTGAAGACGCTGCCATCGACCGAACCGACCGCCTTGCCACCCACTCTCTCACTACACTCGATCGAAGGCCCAACCCGATGCCTGCACGATCGCCATTACCTGCACCGGACTGAACGCCGCACCACCGAAGTATCTTTCCCGACCCAAGCCAGTCTACCCATCCTCCTTTTCGACCTCGCTGGATCCTTCTCTCATCGTCATATATATTTAGTATGTATGTATCTTATTCATTGGTATATGTATATATATATTTAGTATGTATATAATTAGTATGTATATATTTAGTATGTATGTATCTTATTCATTGGTATATATATATATATTTAGTATATGTATTCTTTTGGTATACATATAATTATTGGTTTTTATATACATATATAAACATATGGTATGTATATACATATTATAACTAATTAAATGATAATATTAATTATGACTGCAATATGTACATGCTGTATGGCCGCTATGTATAGCTGCGGATATCCCGCAGTTACACATGACCCTATGACCCTGTGAATTATTAGCAGACTTTCTTATATACACTGACGTACTGGCAAGACATGTATAGTTGACTGTCTGATTGCACCTCAATTGAGAATGTGACACCCGTGCAATTAGATGCACACTTGACCCTAATTGACTAGTGTCACCCTAGTATAGCTGTTGAGTTTAGCGTAATTATGTTGTGTATATGCTAGTATAATAGCTAATGCTATATTGTATTATATTATATGTATATAGGACCATTGGATCATCCTGCGAGACATCAGGAGCAGGACGATGGTATTGCCAGTTAAGGACCCCAGGCGAGTACATTCTTTGATAGTTTTTTATTTATGATATCCTCTATGTTCATTGTATCTAGTGTAAATATCCATATTCTTTGATACGATGGTTATACGGATTGATATATCCGAATCTCGTCATGAGATATTATTCTTTGTATATGGTGTATCTTGTAAAAGTCTTATTTTATTGGTTATCTTATGCATGTACAGACACTAATGCATGTACAGACACTGATTCTCGGGGAGACTGCTACCTTTCTAGAGAATCTTGTGCCATAGCGTACCATGGTTGGATCTACCATACCAGTCGGGGGTGGAGAGTATTTTAGTGTAGATATGTGATTATACCCTTTTTGTACAAGTCTTGTTCTCATGTTAGTGTTGGTCGTATACCGCACATATGACTAGCCAGGCCAGTATTCGTGTACAAGTTCCTAAGCTGATCACATGTTAAAGCTAGTACTCACACACTTAGTCATTAGTATTCTTGTTCATTGCCATATTGTTTATTCTTCTATTTATTTCCAGTATTCCCTTTATTATGTATCTCTTGTACATGTATATGCATCTTGTATATTTCTATCTATTTACTGCTACATAGTTTATATCATTGATGTTGAACTGTTGTTAGAGATGTACTTTGCTCCATCCTGACTGGAAATATTTTTCCAGAGGATCTTGACGACTGGTGTCCGACACATTATGGACCAGGTATGGATGCAGACTACACACCAGAGATCTTAGAGGAGACACTACCTGCAGCTATTTAGACAGTATTTATTCTATGTAGTTGAGTTTATGTTGAGCCTTAGGTTAAGTTTAATTGAGACTTGTGGAGACTTATTTTGTTGGACAGCTAGACTGTAGTTTATCTCTATTGAGATATTGTGTTTGACTTATGTCATCATTCTTATCTTTCATCGTGCTATTTATATTCTTATAGTTTTGTGATAGAGTATACATTATGAGCTATTGTGAGATATTATTTCATTATCCTGCTTATTGGAGTTGATATCATTGACAGGTTGTGACTTATGTTTAGTATTTATTGAGACCTAGACAATGTTCTACCGCCGATGCTGTGGCGTAGGCTAGACGTACCCACTTACTCGTGCCCCTATACCGGGTGCGGGTTGTGATACGTTTTTAGTAGTGGCCTATCCAGGTTTAACTTCGTAAGTTATGCAATGTCGTAGTAGTGCGATATCTTAGTTGTACTACTGCGTGCCTGCGATAGAATCTAGAATATAGCATACTATGATGAGAGTAAATACTCGATCACAACTAGAAACATTTCTAATCTATCTGTCTTGTTATCCTTATTCCTTCTTTTTATTGTCTCCTTTAGAATTTTACTGTCCTCCCTTGATGATATCGTATCTATTGCCTTAATTTATTCTTTTCAGTCTGTCTTCAGGATACCGCTGAAGACAAGATCTATGAGAGTGGAAGCATCAACTTCAGAGGGGTATTCTGCCTCTCTACCTGATGGACAGATATCTGGAGTTCCTCCTCTTCCACCTGTTCTAAGTATTGCCCCAGCTATGACAGAGAACCTTCCTCCTTCACCTACTCCGTTACCTGCAGGTATGCCCATTAATGGGGCACAGATGGTAGATGCCCAGAGAGTGATAGCAGAAGCTCAGCGAGTTCAAGCTGAGACTCAGAGAGTGCAGGCAAAGGCACACCAAGCGCAGACTAAACTAATGAGAGAGAGCATAGAGAACGCTCGCTAGATGGCACTACAGGCAGTTGAGAGAGTTGTCCAGCAGTATCCTGGCCAGCAGCAACAGCAGAGACCAGGCACTATAGTTGATTTCAAGAGGATGATGCCTTGAGAGTTCAAAGGCACCGAGGGATAATCTATAAAGACGACTGGCTATAGGATATCGAGAGGAATTTGTATTTGGCATAGGTTTCTAAAATTCTTTAGATCGAGGCCGCTGGAAGTCAGATGTTCGATATCGCACTCACGTGGTATCGCACGGAGCCAAGACATACTGCATTAGGACTTACTTGGGAGACCTTCAAGGAGCTTTTCAAGGAGAAGTTTTTTCCCGACGTGGCCCTTGGAGCTTTAGAGAGTCAGTTCCATGACTTGGTCGAAGGAACCATGTCGGTCGATGATTATACCGCAGAATTCTGTCAATTAAGCCGCTTTGCATCATCTATGATTCGGGACACAGGAGATCGAGCCCAAAAGTTTAGAAAGAGGCTAACGAGAGAGATTAGGTCACGCACTTCTGGTCGTCGTACTACTACCTTTGGGAATATCTTGATGGATGCCCAGATTACAAAAGAGGATCTGGATCTCAGGCCTAAGAGAAGTCATAATATTTTTGGATATACGAGTGGTAGCGCAGGATAGACCAAGCGTCCCTATATTCAGCAATAGTTGACGATGTTTCAGTATAACCACCAGCAGTACCAGGTACCGGTTCGTGTTCAGCAGGATCAACAGAATTTTTATTTCTGTAAGAAACCAGGTCACCTTTGGAAGAGCTGTAGATTGAGGCAAGGACTTTGTTTGCGCTGTGGAAATATAGGACATCGAATGAGGGATTGTCCTCTAGTTTATTATCTTTCCGAATAGTGCGTAGTTGCAAATTATAGAGATCCAGTTAGACCACCTATAGAACCGCAGATTGGTCAGCACCCGCGAAAGGAGCCACCCCAGCAGGGCAAAGCATTTGCGATGACAGTCGAGGAGACCGATACTGCAGCTGATGTATTAGTAGATTTTGTTCTTTTCTTCCTTCTGATCCTTTTTCCATCTTTTGATTGATTAATTTCTTAGTACCGTAGCTTGTATTAGTGATTTTTGCTAGAATATAGTTAGTAGTACACCCTAACAGAGACTACCATACCAAGACAAAATAGACCATAAACCATATATATATTTTTTTTAGATTGCATGTTGTATGACTGTAGGTAGGATTTTTCTAGACTCTGATTATTGGGGGTTTGACCAGAGTAAAGAGTAGTGAAAAGGTTATGACTTGACAAAGAGAGACAAGGTGCCTTTAATTTCGAGGATAAATATTAATTTAGAAAAAAAGTTGAGAATTTAATATGACAGAATTGACAATTTTGTTAAAACATCAATTTTATGAAGACTAAGATATGATTGAAATTTTTATTAAAATTCAAGAAAATTAAGGAGATTATCATTATATTTATTTGACTGTAAGATATAAATTTAAGATATAAATTGAATGCAGTATTTGAAGATTTTATAAGTAATACATTGATAAGTGTTGTGTGGAAAAAGAATAGAGGAGTAAATCATTAATGGATTAGTATTTGAATTCAAATTTTTGGGATAAGACTTTAGATTTTTTAAATATGCATTGATTGGCTTTAAATTAGAGGATTATATATTAAATTTTTGAGTATTTAATTATTAACTTAAAATTTTAAAGGAGATTGTAATAAAAATGAAATTTGATTTTTATTTCGAGGATTATCAGGAATATGATATTAAAATTTTGCTAAAATAACAATGTGGATTTACTTCATGATTATTGGGTTTGATAAATTTAAATTTTGATGGAAAATAATATAATGAGTAAATACAACTATTAAGGATCTTAAATTTTGAGGACGAATTTTTTCTAAGGAGGGTAAACTTGTCACTACCACATTTCAGAATAGGAATATTTTCATCTTTTCATTAATTAATTGAATGTGTTAATATTGCATGATAATTATTTATTTTTAATTGCTGTGATTTTGTTTAATTGTTGTACTTTACCGTTGCTTCGATAATTGGAGCGCTACACTTGCCATTGCCTTCCAACAAATTTTACACCCTTGTCCTATACATGCCTGCCTTCTTTTCTGACCTTTGTGTAACTTATAATTATGCTCTGATGTGCTTCATTTTAGTCGCATAATATTCGTCGTAGACGTTATTATTTTAATTCTGAATAAATCTAATTTTGTATCTTTGTGCGTTCCAATCGAAATTGGAGACACAATCTTGACCTATTTTGAGCAAACCAAATTAGGATAATATTCTATTCTGAGTCTAATTCATTCATGTTACTTGTGTCCCACCATATTTTAGTTCCATGTACTTCTACTTAATTTTAGAACACCAATTATATTTATTTTAATTAAATTAAACCATTAACCTAACTTTGTATAATTTTCTAATTGTTGGACACTTTTATGCAAAAGTGCATTAAGGTGTCCACCCTATTGGACACAACACATGAAAAAACCCATTTCTCCTTTATATAAATTTTTCTATAATTTTTGGGAGTATGTAACTCAATATTCACCTCCTCAAACCATAGCCCTCCAAACTTTGAACCAAACGCAATCCTAGCCATCTATTTTGAATTTATTGAATCATAGCCCTTGAAATATCTATATGAGAAGACCTTATTCCAAGGGTTTGACCAAGCCAATTTCTAGGTCAACCCAACCCCCATTCCATATATATATATATATATATATATATATATATATATATATATATATATATATATATAACTTTCTTCCTTTTATTTTTCTTTAACCTAAACCCCAAAGCTACATCCGACATACCGCCCTCCCATCTTCTTCTTCTTCTTCCCGCCGACCCTTCGTCGGAGAACCGCTGTCACCGAATGACCCAGACCCGCCTCTCCATCCTCACTACCGACTGCACCGAAGCCCACACCCATCTCCTCCTTCTCGTCGACCGGATCTACCGTCGACCCCGTCCTTCACTCGCTGAAGCCGGACCCCTACTACTCCAAAAACTCGTCGAAGGCCTCGCCAACCCACTATAAAACCGCTGTCGTTGACCGGACCGACTGCCTTGACAGCCCCTCTCTCTCTGCACTCGACCGGAGGGCCAATCCGACGCCTACACGATTGCTATCACCTGCACCGGACTAAACGCCGCACCACCGGAGTATCTTCCATGACCCGAGCTAGTCCACCCATCCTCCTCCCAGACCTCGCCGGATCCTCCTCTCATCGTCATCTTCCTTATCCCGATCCCCTCGACTGAACCACCACCACCATTATCACCTCGACCACCACCACCCTACACCACCACCACCATTATCACCATAGTCTTTCCCGGCCAACTCTGGCCAAACCAGTCTCATCCTTGTTCTTCCCTCTACCCTGAGCACAGCAGTCCTTGACCCTATCTCGTCATCAACATCGTCAATATCATCAATATCGTCGACATCATCTTCATCAACGTCGTTGTCATCGTCGTCATCAATATCATGGTCATCGTCGTCATCGCCGATCTCGTACACGTGTACGTCGAGGCCAATGTGAGAAGTATTTTTTCTTGTGATTTATTGTGTATGCATACGTACGCGTATGCGTATATTATTCATTTGGTATATATATAAATATATTTAGTATGTATGTATCTTATTCATTGGTATATGTATATATATATATTTAGTATATGCATTCTTTTGGTATACATATAATAATTGGTTGTTATATACATATATAAATATATGGTATATATATACATATTATAAGTAATTAAATGATAATGTTAATTATGACTGCAATATGTACATGTTGTATGGCCCCTAGGTATTGCTGCGGATATCCCATAGTTACACATGACCCTTTGATCCTGTGAATTGTTAGCAGTCTGCCTTATATACATTGACGTACTGGCAAGACGTGTAGTTGACTGTCTGATTGTACCTCAATTGAGAATGTGACACCCGTGCAATTAGACGCACACTTAACCCTAGTTGATCAGTGTTACCCTAGTACAGCTGTTGAGTTCAGCATAATTATATTGTGTATGTACTAGTATAATGACTGATGCTATATTATATTATATTATATGTATATAGGACCATTGGATCGTCCTGCGAGACTTCAGGAGCAGGATATTGGTATTGCCAGCTAAGGACCCCAGGCGCGTACATTTTTTGATAGTTTCTTATTTATGATATCCTCTATGTTTATTGTATCTAGTGTAAATATTCATATTCTTAGACACAATGGTTACACGGATTGGTATATGCGGATCTTGTTATGAGATATTATTCCTTGTATATGGTGTATCTTGTACAAGTTTTGTTTCATTGGTTATCTTGTGCATGTACAGACACTCATTCTCGGGAAGACTTGCTACCTTCCTAGAGAATCCTGTGCCATAGCATACCATGGTTGGATCTACTATACCAGTCGGGGGTGGAGAGTATTTTAGTGTAGATATGTGATCATACCCTTCATGTACAAGTGTTGTTCTCATGTTATTGTTGGTCATACACAACACGTATGACTAGCCAGGCCAGTATTCATGTACAAGTTCCCAAACCGATCATATGTTAAAGCTAGTACTCATACACTTAGTCATTAGTATTCTTGTTCATTGCCATATTGTTTATTCTTGTATTTATTTTTAGTATTCACTTTATTATGTATCTATTGTACATGTATATGCATCTTGTATATTTCCATCTATTTACTGCTATATAGTTTATATTATTGATGTAGAACTGCTGTTAGAGATATATTTTTCTCCATCATGACTGGAATTTTTTTTCCAGAGGATCTTGAGGACTGGTGTTCGACACATTATGGACTAGGTATAGATGCTGACTACACACCAGAGATCTTAGAGGAGACACTACCTGCAGCTATTTAGATAGTATTTATTCTATGCAGTTGAGTTTATGTTAAGACTTATGTTAAGTTTAATTGAGACTTGTAGAGACTAATTTTGTTGGACAGCTTGATTGTAGTTTATCTCTATTGTGATATTGTGTTTGACTTATGTAATCATTTTTATCTTTTATTGTGCCATTTATATTCTTATAATTTTGTGATTGAGTATACATTATGAGCTATTGCGAGTTGTTATTTCATTATCCTCCTTATTGGAGTTGATATCATTGACAGGTTGTGAGTTATGTTTAGTATTTATTGAGACCTAGACAGTGTTCTACCGCCAATACTGTGGCGTAAGCTAGACGTACCCACGTACTCATGCCCCTATACTGGGTGCGGGTTATGACACCAAAGCTTCCAAGGCTACGTCAGAAAAAACTTCTCCTTGAAGAGCTCCTTGAAAGCCTCCCAAGAAAGTTCTGGAGCATCAAGTCTCGGCTCCGTGCGATACCACATGAGTGCAATATCGAACATCTGACTTTCAACGGCCTCAATCTGTAGGCTCTCTAGAATCTGAGCCAAATAGAGGTTCCTGTCTATGTCTTCCAACCAGTCGTCTGCTTAGAGTATCCCCTCGATACTCTTGAACTCCTAAAGCGACATCCTATTGAAGTCCACTATAGTGCATTGCCCCTGCTGCCGCTGCTAGCCAGGGTGCTGCTACTGATGCAGGACTCTCTTTACTACCTATAGAGCCACCTAGCGAGCATTCTACATTTTCTTCTCATCAGCTATGTCTATACTTAGTACGCCTCTACCTGTACCCTCTGCGCCTCAACTTGAACTTGCTGAGCCTCTGCTGATATCCTCTGAACATCCACCATACCCTGGATCTAGGTAAATATTTGTGCCCCGTCAGCAAGCACACCTCCCAGAAATAGAATTTACGGTGGTGGTGGAAGGTCCTCTGTAACAGTCGGGACAACCTTCCGGACAGGTGAGGAAGGAGGACCTCCGAAGGCTGATGAAACTCCTACATGAGCAGTTGCCCGGGTAGCAGGTCGAGAGGTGACAGACCTCTCGGATGTTGCGAGTCCCAATCTCTGTGATATGCTCTTTGGAAGCATCCTAAAGACAGATTGAAATAAGAAGTCAATTAAGACAAAAGATATAATTTTATCAAAGAAGGACAGTAAAATTTAATGGAAGCAATTATTCAGAATGATAAGAATATCATAATTAATAAATGAAATTTTTTTCTAGTTATGATTTAGTATACTCTCATCCTATATCATGTATCTTATAACATGCTCATAATAGCACTCTAAGTCTGAGCACTACTATGATATTGCCCTAGTTGCGACGTCGACTTACTCGAAGACCTGCATGGGCCACAGTAAAAATATATCACGACCCACACCCGGAGCTTGGGCATGAGTCATGGGTACGTCCAGTCTACGTCACAAAATTGGTGGTAGAATAGTGTCTAGGTCACAAAACTATTAATCATAACTCACAACAATAAATAATCTATCAACTCCATAAAGAGAGCAAGATGAATATAAATATGATGACAATAATAATACTCAATCACATAATTCTATAAGGAAGAGGAATGGCACGATAATGATATAAAAGAAAAGCAAAATCTAAAAATATACATCATATATCAATGAGTCTAGAGTCTAAACAATAATATATCCAAATAAAATATAGAGCTCAGAGTATCTCAAGTCTCTAATCCAACTACAAATGAATGCTAGACTCTAAGTCTCTACTAATGGATCTAATACTAGAATGGGATCCTCCTAAAGCTCCTGGGTAAAATCCTTGTCTACTCCGGGTCCGTAATAAGTGGGGCAGAAAGCCTGGAGAACCTCTAAAAAATGTTATCCAATCAGGATTGGAACGAAGCACATAAACTAACAGCAGTTCCATTAATTTAACCAAAACTATAAAACAGTAAGCAATATAAAATATAAGTTAGAAGAAATACATGACAATAAGAAAATAGATACACAGATAATCATCTCACAGGTAATAATAAATTATGAATAAATAAAGATTAACTGTGTCAGCAGGTATAAATTGGAATAGAGATATGAACAACTACAAAGTGCCTTAAAATATGAATTATTATGTGATCGGCTTGGGACGAATTAAGCTCTACCATATATGATTAGCTATGCACAAGTACAATAAGGGACCAGGTCAATCAAGTATGATTAACTATGCACAAGTACAGGTAAGAGGATCAGGTCGATCATATACGGGGAGCTATGCAGAAGTAATATGATCAGGCTACACCATCGTGTAGTGAGGGTGAATTATACACAAGTAAGTGGGGTATGATCACATAATCAACTAATACTTTTCCATCCCCAGCTAGTACAATTAATCCAATCATGACTCCTTATGACCGATATCTATGATACTAACCCGTGTATCCACTATATCAAAAATTAATCATAACACAACATACTAGAATCATAGTAATCGTTAAAATAAGGAAATGATCAGAGAATGTACTCGCTTGAGGTCCTAAGCAAAGTATGAGGATCGATGCCCAAAATGGAGTCATAAAGACATATATATATAAGATATCAATATTTTTTGGTGAATGAAAGGATAAACATAGTTAACTAACTAAACATGATGTTTCTAGGCCATGTCTAACTCCATCTTGGTTAACTAGGTCACTACCTTGCCACACTAAGTCTTCTACATCAATATTAGAGTATACTATCTATATTAGTTAATACCTAAGTAATACTAGTTAATATTAGTTATGGTAAATAGTACTAGTATTAGATTATCTCTAGATATATGATTTAATACCTCCGTTATCATAACTCATATATTTTCGTATCAAGACAAAGGTGAATGAACCTTGAGAACAAAAACACTTCTCCCCACTTATGGAGGGACCACCTATCGCAATATTCTAGTATTTAAGTATGATTGGGTCGAGAGTAAAAGTGTTAAGGTTAATGAAGTTGTATACAAATTTGATTCTTTTATTTTTGATTCACAAGTTAAGCAAGTATTTTATGTAAATTAAGACCAACTTGATCCACAATGGTATGTTATTTTTTCTACTAGCTGTCGGTTGTCGGTGGAGGAGGAGGAGGAGAGGGATAGTGAGGTGGAGGGGATGCCAGAGAGCAGTTGGGGGTCTGTGGAGGAGGAGGTCATCGGAGAGGGGGAGGTGTCGGTGGAGGAGGAGGATGAAGAGGAGGAGGAGAAGGCAAGTGAGGGGGAGGGGCTGCCGGACAGGGGTCGGGGGTCGGTGGAGGGGGATGTCGCCGGAGATGGGGAGGGAGTTAGTGGAGAAGGAGGTCATCGGAGAGGGATAAGGAGTCGGGTGAGATCGAGAGAGAGAGAGAGAGAGAGAGAGAGAGAATGGGGGAAATAAAATGGGCTCAAAAATTTTAAGTTTTTCTCAATGACGGATAATTTTTTCGCTAATCCGTTGATAAAGTAACAACGATGAATTAGCGCCAAAATATTGACCAAATATACTATATTTGGTTTACATAAATAATTTAGTCATTATTCTGTCGTATTTTCGTCGCTGACTCAACGATATATTAGTTTCTATCGATGCGATCTGTCGCTATTTAACAGTATTTTTGCAGTATAGTTAAAAAGACCATCTACACAAAGAAGATGATGAAGGCATGTATAATTTGATGGAACATCACCCCTTTACTATTGTATAAAGTACATTATTGTATGATGAATTACTTGTAAAATTATAATTACTTCATATTTTAGGTTATTTTCTTTAATTTACTTCAATTGTTACCAGTGGCGAACTAACTTCAGGCAAGCCATGAACAAAGGTTATAAATATGATGGTGGGAATGAAAGTACAAAAACTGTTCACCAAACCAGAGAGTACCTGTCACCCTCATATTTCATTTAAGGGTAGTTTGATAATTGACATGGGTAATTTATTTTTAGAATTGATTGTATTTAAATATTATACATGCATGATTATTTATTTATTATATTATTTATTATTGTTAGATGCTAGATTATTTTTAGACTTGTGTAGTGGATCTAACCAATTTATTAGTTGCATGAACCTAATACTTTAGATTGGTTTAGATTCAGTCCATGAATTAGGCCCATAGATTAGGAGGTTGGATTAATTAGTGAAACTATTAGACCAGAGCCGTCCCTCCCGAATTAATTTCTTTATGAGAGGCCCCAAGGAGAAAATATGACATTTTATATTGCTTGGAGAAGGGGGTATATGGCCGACCACCATAGGAGGAGAGAGAGTGTCTCTCTCATTTTAATTTCCAATTCTATTTAGATCTAGTTTTCCCCTCTTCCAATTTCCTTCATTTTCTCATCAATTCTCCACCAATTTTTTTATAAATTTCTTCCCTAATTCTCAATTGAGGCTTCTACATCAAGGATCTATAAGAAGAAAGCAATGAGCAACAAGGAGGAGGCCAAGATCTACAAGGAGAGGGGCTACATTGTAATTTGGGGATCTTTATTGGAAATCCATCTTCCAATAGGTATATTTTAGTTTTCCTCTTCTAGTAGACTCTAAATATAATATTTAACCATAAGAAACTAACCCACATGCATAGACTACCCATAGAAATTGGTTTTCGGTTCATAGAAGACCTATGGAGAAAGTTATGTACATTTTTCTGTCAATTTTGGGAGAATTCTGAGATTGGCACATATAATATTTGTTATTTGGTCAAATAAATTAATATGACACATAATTGATTATTTGTGACTAGTGTCGTATCCACAATTGGGTACGTGTAGGTCGTATCTCGTCAATTTGAAGAAATGGGTTGATTTTGGGAATTTTTCTCCGACACGGGGACTTGTACATATCATATTGTGACACGAACACGTAGTTTACCTAATTATTATATGTATTGTTCATATTTAGTGTATTAGACTTGCTCATGTCCTTCGGGATGCGTTTGGTTGTGTGGTAGAACCGTGTCGCAATCGTATCATAGAGTTAGTGTGACACAGGTGCGATGCACTCCACGTGTTTGGTTTTGGTCCTCATTCCTATGTGTGCTTGTGTGTATATATATATATATATATATATATATATATATATATATATATATATATATATATATATATATGTATGTATGATATTTATATAATATATATATATGTATATGAGTATGTATATAGTTAAGTGTATATGTGTGTGTCTATATATGTGTATGTAAGTGTATATAGTTAGTATATATATATATATATATATATATATATATATATATATATATATATATATATGTGTGTGTGTGTGTGTGAGTGTGTGTGTGTGTGTGTGTATATCTATATATGTGATTGTATATATATACATATATATATAAATATATATAGGTGTATAGTGTATGTTATTTATATATTATGTGTATGAGAGTATATATATATATATATATATATATATATATATATATATATATATATGTGTGTGTGTGTGTGTGTGTGTGTGTGTGTGTGTGTGTGCATTTATATAAATAGAGGGAGGAGTATATATATATAAATAGATAGCTACTGTTATATATAGAGAGAGATTGATATAGATAGGTGAGTCTATATGTATTTGTATAGATAGATATGTGTGTAAGAGTGCAATGTAAGTGTTTTGTTTGTGTGTGTGTGAGGGTGTGAGCTTAGCAAGAGGGGGCTCGGGCGTGCTTAACAGGGAAGCTAGTGCACACTAACCGCAAGGAGGGAGCTCGTGCACTGGGCATCCAACAACAGAGAACCTGCACGAGAGAAAGGCACAGTAGCAGTAGCCGCTTTCAACAGAATTAGGAGACTGCAGTTCACTACAGTGAAGATAACTCAGTATCTGGTCTACATCAACAACAATAGCATCTCGCTCCTGGCAACAGATATCTATAACTGCAACTTAATCCTGGCAACAGATATCTACAACAGCAACTTGATTTTGGCAGTAGATATCTACAACAACAAATATAGCATCCTTGCAGCAAATAGCTGCAATAGCAACAAGTATCCTACAGCAGCAAACCAGCAGCTAAGCAAGTATTCAACAGGTATGCAGTACAACTCGTGCACACAGGGAGAAGTCCTACTATAGTGCAACAGAGGTTGTTCAGCAGCTCAACAAGGGGGAGATATAGTGAAACAATCACTGCACATCAAGCCGTAACAGTTACCTCACTGTACAGTGAGCTGCACAGTAACAGTATCAGTATCAGCAAAGTTGGGTTTTGAGTTTATGAGATATTAGGTTAGCAAGGTATCAAGGTTTGGGTTTATTGTGATTCTCTAGTAGTATTAGTATTTAGGTAGGGATTAGTATATATAATGATTAGTTTAGATAGTTAATAGTAGATTAATAGCTATGTTTAGCTATATGTATCTATGTATATATGAGGTATATTATATCTGAATATGTATGTATTGTATTATAGTTTGTTTCTATATAGTATTGATATATATTATAGTGTAGCATATATTAGTATATTGGTTAGGGGATTATATATATGTTATTAGCTATATCAATAGGATTTTGAATTACCATGGAATACTAAGGTAATATCAAGGTATTGGGTCGATACCCAAGGTATTGGATTTGGACATCGAGATAGGTGTGATACGCATTGGTGCAAGGCCAAGATATCATATTTTTATTAATTTGTTATAGTATTATGTATATTGACTTGTATATATATATCTAAAGTACTATTTTTATATATGGAAACTTACATATCTTAGGATACAGCTTTTTGAGTGTCTTTTAGTATCTTAGATTAGCTTGTATAGTTTTAGTTTTGTAGTGCATTGACTTAGTGTCCTAGTGTTAGACTCTTGCAACTTAGATTTAGTCGGTTTGACTAAGAAATAGCTTATTAACCTAGAATTGCATCATATTAACTTATTTCCATTCCAGAACCTTGTATTGATGTAATATGCCATATATAGGTCTGTGTGACACCAACTTGGGCAACGAGAGACACACCTTGCTCAGGACTTCAGGCAAGAATATTTCTCTCCTAGTTTTCAATTTATAATAGTGTATATATTCATATTCTAGAATTGTATACTTGATTCCGACACAGTGATTTCACGGATACGTACTACATGGATCCTGTCAGGAGATGCTATCCCTACCGTGTTCAGCGGGTACTCCTATATATGTATTTTATCATATATATTGGGTATTGATTTATATTCGTGTTCACATACTACTCGTATTCAGTATGCTTATTCGTGTACACCCACTGCTCGTGTTCAATGGTCATATTCGTGTTCGTAGCATTTTGTGATTGTATCCATTGGTATTAGTTGGGGATGGGAGAGTAGGAGTGGATTATATGATGAAAGCCCCATTGTTCATCGTATACATTCTGATTACATACCTCACTTGTAATCGTCTTACTTTATTAATCATGTTTACCCAAACCGATCACATAATGAACTTGTATTCTGAGGCATATTAGTTAGATTACAGTTATATCATCATATTGCAGATATTCTTATTGTTGTTCTATATTCTCGTACATTACCTATATACCTATTGTATATTTATTTATATGTTTAGTGATTTTGTATTTTATTTCTATTATCTATTTTATATGCTCGATTATGTTATTGAAACTACTTTCAGAGATATATACTTCGGTCCAATCCTAACTGGATATATTTTTCCAGATGATTGGCTTATAGAGTAGTGTCTCGCATTCTACGGGCTACAGGACAGCGTACCTATAAAGGGTACTCATGTAGACCAGGAAGACTTAGTTGCGGAGCCCAAGGAGGTCTAGTTATTTTTGTTGGCATGTATTAGACATTTGTTAAGATTCACAGTTTGTATATTATTTCAGATTATGGATTGTATCTTATTTTTTCCTTCGCTATCCATTCGTGATTTATCTTTCTTAGTTTATTTTGTGATTGAGATTAGTTATACTTATGAGATACCATTTTTTTTCTCAGTTTAGAATTAAGATAATTGACATGTACCATATTATATTATTGAGATGTTAGATAGTTAAAAATGATCCAGACAGTATTTTATCGCCGATACTGCGACGTAGGCTGGACATAACCACGTACTCGTGCCCGAATATCCGAGTGCAGATTGTGGAACATTTTTAGTGGTGGCCTATGCAGGTCTAGATTGGAAATTAGTGAGATTCGTAGTGGTGCTCGTCTAGAGTACTGCTATGAGCCTGCTTTAGGAAATAGGATTTAGGCTGAGAGTTTACTCAATCACAACTTGGAAATATTCAATGGACTGTTTTGCAATCCTTATCTATTGAATATTTGCTTTACTTTGAATATTTTTTTTTCTTCTTTGATGATATCGTATCATATTCAATATTGATTCCTTATTTCCATCTATCTTCATGATGCCATCGAAGACGCGTTCCTAGCGCTCAGGTGTCGCGACAACACGATCAGTCACCTCGTCACCCTTGAGGGCAGCACCCTCATACGATGGTCCAGCACTTACATTCAGGAGGTCAGCTGTACTAGTCCAGGTGGACATATCTGTAGCAGCTTTTGGAGGTGCTCATCCTTGGGTACTGAGGACAGGGCAGACAGTTTTCAGGGATCTTCTACCCCCACCACTCATAGTTGATCAGACACAGATATTTACGCTCTTCCAGCAGTTGATGGAGAAGCAGTAGCATCAATCAGAGGTCCTACAACAAAGCGTGGAGAATGCTCACCAGATCGCACTTGCAGCAGTTGAGAGAGCTTTAACTATTCAGCCACAGACGGTACTACCTCAGTTTATTCCTCCGCAGCCGAGGTCAAGGACCATCATAGACTTCAAGAAGATCGGCCCGAAGGACTTTAAAAGCATATAGGGGATCCTTTATGCGTATGATTGGATCGAGGACATCGAGTGGAACCTGCGATTGGCGCAGATTCCAAAATATTACAGATAGAGGCAGCGGGATGTATGATGTTCGATATTGCTTTGACATGGTTCAGGACAGACCCCAGGATTACAGAACCAGGACTCACTTAAAAATCTTTTAAAGGGCTTTTCAGAAAGAAATTCTTCCCAGACATGGCACTGACATCCTTGGAGAGCCAGTTCCAGTACCTCGTCTAGGGAGGTATGTCAATGGACGAGTATACGGCAGAGTATTGCCAACTAGTTTACTTCGTTGAGGGACAGAATCCTAGAGGTAGAGCTAGAAAGTTCAGAAAGGGCCTGAACTGGGAGGTCAAATCCCACACAAACTGAGATCCTACCGCCACCTTCGAGGAGATTCTCAGACAGACGCAGCGAGCAGAGGATGACTAAGAGCTTGGCTTTTAGAGACCGAGGGACACAAGAGGATCAAGTACCAACAAGGGTCCAGCGAAGAGGCCTCATTTCCAATAACAGCACTAGAGCTACTATCAGCATCCGAGGCAGCAGTATCACGAGCCAGCTAGAGTGCCGACACAGCAGATATACCAGATCTAGAGGGCAGCTATTCCTTGCACTTTCTGTAAGAAACAAGGACATGGATGGGATACATGCAGGATAAGACTAGGCTAACGCTTATTCTACGAATTGGAAGACCATTAGTTGAGGGCTTATCCTAAAGTCCCAACTCGTCCATTTCAGGACTGAGGACAGGCACAAAGAGCACCCGCTAGACCACCAATGAGATAGCAGTGAGGACCTCTACCACCGGAGCAGCATTAGTTTGCTTAGCATCAGCAGCAGATAGGTGCTCAGCGACAGGGGCGAGCTTTTGTCTTGACTGTCAAGGAGGAGGAGCCGATTGGCATTGTCATCTCAAGTTCAGTTTATATCAATTCCTTTCCAGCTCATGCTTTATTTGATTTTGGTGCTTCTCATAGCTTTGTATCTTTTACTTTTAGGCATCGTCTTGAGTCAGAACCATTGGCGAGGACAGACAAAATCATGACCGGGGGTGGCATTATCCTGGTCAGTGATATTTGCAAGAACCAGAGAGTTTATTTGGGAAGCCGAGAGTTGGGTGTATATTTACTCGTAATGCCACTTCCGAGTTACGATATAGTACTTGGGATGGATTGGTTGAGTTGGCATCACGCTAGTATCGATTATCGTAGAGGCAGAGTTTTATATCAGATGCCATGAGAGCCAGAGTTCAAGTTCGTTCGAGGAGCAGAGCAGAGCAAAGGCAATTTTTGTGGAGCTTTGGTAGAAGTGCAGGATTCACCACATCTGTTGATCGCAGAGTTCATGGATATATTTTCAGAGGAGTTATTGGGGTTACCACCAGACAAAGATATGGAATTCTCTATAGATTAGGTTCCAAACACAGAGCCAATTTCTTAGCATGGTTATAGAGTAAATAATAGCCAACTGGCAGAGTTAAAGTAGCAGGTGGATGAGTTATAAAACAAGGGCTTTATCCATTCTAGTTTATCACCATGAGGTGCTCCAGTACTTTTTTTAGCAAAGAAGGATGAATTAGTACATATGTGTATCTATTACAGGGCACTCAACAACCTCACTATCAAGATCAAATATCCATTATCACAGATTAATGATTTATTTGACCAGTTGAGTGGAGTGAACATATTCTCAAAGATAGACTTGAGATCAGGGTACCACCAGGTGAAAGTGAAGAAGAAATATATCCCATAGATAACTTTTAGGACTCGTTATGGGAAGTTCGAGTTTTTGGTGATTCCGTTTGGGTTGACCAATGCCTCGACGGTGTTTATAAACCTGATAAACAAGGTATTTCATCAGTACTTGGATCAATTTATTATAGTCTTCATTTTTGATATTCTGATATATTTGAAGATCCCAGAGGAGCATGAGCAGTATTTTAGGATAGTTCTGGAGACCCTTAGGAAGGAGAAGCTGTATGGCAAGCTATCAAAGTGTGAATTTTTCTTTAATAAGGTTAAATTTCTTGGGCATGTTATTAAAGGAGATGGAATCTCGGTAGACCTGAAGAAGATTTTAGCAGTTGAGTCATGTTCTACTCCGAGTTCAGTAGCAGAGATCAGAAGCTTCCTTAGATTTATAGGCTACTATCGGAGGTTTGTTTAGGACTTTTCTATACTTACAGAGCCGATGAATAGACTAACCAGGAAGGATGTGGAGTTCGTCTGGACTGAGGATTATTAGTCAGCATTTGAGGAGCAGAAGAAGAGGTTGACTAAAGCTCCAATATTGATATTGCCATCAGGAGCAGGAGGATTTTCCAATTACAGTGATGGATCGGGAAAGGGTTTGGGTTGTGTATTATAGCAGCACGGGAAGGTGATTGCCTATGCTTCCAGACAATTGCGCCCGTATGAGAAGAACTACCCTACCCATGACTTGGAGTTGGCAGCAGTTATCTTTGCTCTCAAATTATGGAAACACTACTTGTATGGAGAGAGAGTGGAGATCTTCACTAACCATAAGAGCTTGAACTATATGACACAAAAAGAGCTCAACAGGAGGCACCAACGATGGTTGGAGTTGAAAGACTTTGATATTTCCTTGCAGTACCATCCAGGGAAGGCCAACATAGTCGCGGATGCCTTGAGCAGGTATCCTGTCGCTATGTGCTTAACGAGAGAGATATTTATTGGCCGATCTTGATAGTTTGGGCATTGAGGTATTAGTTCCTGGAGTCGGAGCACAGATATGGGGACTTCAGGTACAGTCAAAACTGATAGACCGGGTCAGAGCCAAAAATTATGAGGATGAGTCTCTGAGGTGCATCAGAGCACAGGTTCAGATAGGGCTAGCAGAGGAATTTATCATTGCAGATGAAGGATCATTGCGGTACGGTACCAGATTATGTGTACCGAGAGGAGCATTGTACGAGAAGATTCTGTAGGAGGTGCATCTAGGTAACAATAAGAGGTATAGATACATGAGAGAGCATGCATAGTGGTATAGTATAAATTGGGAGGTAGCTAGCTTCATATCCAGATGCTTAATTTGCCAGCAGGTAAAGGAGGAGAGACAGAGGCCAGGTGGATTGCTTCAGCCTTTATCGTTTCTGGAGTAAAAATTGGATCATGTGACCATGGATTTTATATCAGGACTTTCGCTTTCTCTAGGATGTAAAGATAAGATTTGGGTTATCGTGGACAAGTTGACCAAATGAGCCCACTTTCTGTCATTCAAAGTGGGTACATCTACGGAGAAGCTAGCGGAGATGTATGTATGACATATTTTTAGATTGTATGGTACTCCAGTTAAGATAGTCTCGGATCGGGATAGTTGCTTCACGTCCCACTTCTAGTGGAGTTTGCAGGCTAGCTTGGGCACTCAGCTCAAGTTCAGTACAGCTTAGCACCCTCAGACTGACGGACATTCAAAGAGGACTATTCAGACTCTCGAGGATATGCTATGCACCTGTGTTTTGGATCTTGGAGGTTCTTGGGAGGATCATCTTCACTTGGTAGAGTTTTTATACAACAACAGCTACCAAGCCAGTATCGAGATGTCACCATTCGAGGCATTGTATGGACCGAGATGCTGCACTCCGTTATCCTGGAATGATGTTGGTGAGAGAGCTTTAATGGGACCAGAGATGGTAGAGGATGTCGTCGAGAAGGTGAAGCTTATCAGGGATAGACTTCAAGTGGCACAGGACAGGCAGCGACATTGGGCCGATAGCCATAAGAGACCTTTAAAGTTTGAGGTATAGATTTTTTGTTTTATATTGCTTGTGATTGTTTGTTTATTTTTTTATAGCTAAAATTGTGTTTCGTGCAAGATTGGCGGTCTAGTTTTCTTGAAGATTTCTCTGACACATGGCATAATTTTTTTCGGTGGAGGCGTAAAGCTTAGTCAATAGGCTTACCACCTATATTAGAGGGAGTGCAGAACATATTTTACGTATCATAACTGAGATGGTACGTGACAGATCCCAGTCATGTTTTGGATCAATCGGAGATAGAGGTGGGCCCTACTTTTAGCTATCCATAGCTGCTAGTGGAAATTTTGGATCGGAGAGAGAAGGTGCTGAGGAACCAGACGATTCCTTTGGTGTGCATCGCGTGTAGGCATCACTCACCAGGAGAGAGTACCTGGGAGCGAGAGGCCGAGATGCGCAAGCGATATCCATATATGTTCGAGCTGTGAGGTATAATTATTTCTTGCTTTGTATTGTTTACTTTTCATCGTTATTTTCTTCTTTAATTTCGAGGACAAAAATTTTCTAAGGTGGGTAGGATTGCCACCCTCACATTTTTATTTAAGGATAGTTTGGTAATTAACATGGATAATTTATTTTTAGAATTAATTGTATTTAAATATTGTGCATGCATGATTATTTATTTATTATATTATTTTTTATTGTTAGATGCTAGATTATTTTTAGACTTGTGTTGTGGACCTAAACAATTTATTAGTTGCATGAACCCAATATTTTAGATTGGTTTAGATTAAGCCCATGAATTAGGCCCATGGATTAGGAGGTTGGATTAATTAGTAAAACCATTAGACTAGAACCTTCCCTCCCTAATTAATTTCTTCGTGAGAGGCCCCAAGGGGTAAATAGGATATTTCATATTACTTGGAGAAGGGGGTATATGGCCGGCCACCATAGGAGGAGAGAGAGTGTCTCTCTCATTTCAATTTCTAATTCCATTTAGATCTAGTTTTCTCCTCTTCCAATTTCCTTCATTGCCTCATCAATTTTCTACCAATTTCTTCACAAATTCCTTCCCTAATTCTTAATTGAGGCTTCTACATAAAGGATCTATAAGAAGGAAGTAAGGAGCAATAAGGAGAAGGCCAAGATCTATAAAGAGAGGATGTGCATTACAATTTGGGGATCTCTATTAGAAATCTATCTCCCAATAGGTACATTTTAGTTTTCCCTCTTTTAGTAGACTCTAAATCTAATATTTAACCATGAGAAACCAAACTACATGCATAGGCTACCCATTAGAATTAGTTTTAGGTTCATAGGAGACCTATGGTAAAAGTTATGTACATTTTTGTGTCAATTTTGGGACAATTCTGAGTTTGGCACATGTGGTATTTATCATTTGTTCAAATAGATTAATATGACACATGATTAATTATTTATGACTAGTATTGTATCCAAAATTGTGTACGTGTAGGCCATACCTCATCAATTTAACAAAACAGATTGATTTTGGGGATTTTCCTTCGACACGGGGACTTGTGTATATCATATTGTGACACAGACACGTAGTTGATCTAATTACTATATATATTATTCATATTTAGTGTATTAGACTTAATTTTTTCCTTCGAGATATGTTTGGTTGTGTGGTGGAGCCGTGTCGCAAGCGTATCATAGGGTTAGTGTGATACGGGTGTGGTGCACTCTACGTGTTTGGTTTTGGTCCTCATTCCTATATGTGCTTGTGTGTATGTGTGTATATATATATATATATATATATATATAATATTTATATAATATATATATGTATATGAGTATGTATATAGTTAAGTGTATACGTGTGTGTCTATATGTGTGTATGTAAGTGTATATAGTTATGTATATATATATGTATATATGTGTGTGTGTGTGTGTGTGTGTGTGTGTGTGTGTGTGTATCTATGTGATTGTATATATATACATGTATATGTAAATACATATAGGTGTATAGTGTATGTTATTTATATATTATGTGTGTGAGAGTGTGTATATATATATAGGTATATGTTTTTGCATATATATACATAGAGGGAGGAGTATATATATACATAGATAGATAGATATACGGTTATATATATAGAGATTGATATAGATAGGTGAGTGTATATGTTTTTGTATAGATATATATGTGTGTGAGAGTGCTATGTAAGTGGTTGTGTTTGTGTGTATATGAGGGTGTGAGCTAGTGAGCACAGCTAGAGGGTGCTCGGGCATGCTTAACAGGGAAGCCAGTGCACACTGACAGCAAGCAGGGAGCTCGTGCACTGGGCATCCAACAGCAGGAAACATGCATGAGAGAACAGCACAATAGCAGTAGCAGCTTTCAACAGAATTAGGAGACTGCAGTTTATTGCAGTAAAGAAAACTCAGTATCACCTTTATATCAACAACAATGGCAACTTGATCCGGGCAGCAGATATCTGCAACAACAACTCAATCATGGCAGTAGATGTCTACAATAGAAACTTGATCTAGGCAGCAGATATCTGTAGCAGCAAATAGAGCATCCTTGCAGCAAATAGCTGCAACAGCAACAAGCATTCTACAGCAGCAAACCAGTAGCTAAGAAAATTTTCAACAGGTATGTAGTACAACTCGTGCACACAAGGAGCAGTCCTACTACAGTACAACAAAGGCTGTTCAGCAGCTCGAGCAAGGGGGAGATGCAGTGAAACACTAATTCACTGCACAGTGAGCCATAGCAGTTATCTCATTGTGCAGTGAGCTTCACAGTAACAATATTAGTATCAGGAAAGTTGGGTTTTGAGTTTATGAGGTATTGGGTTAGAAAGGTATCATAGTTTGGGTTTATTGTGATTCACTAGAAGTATTAGTAGTTGTGTAGGGATTATTATATATAACTATTAGTCTAGATTATTAATAATAGATTAATAGCTATGTTTAGCATATAGTTTAGCTATATGTATCTATGTATATATGTAGGTATATTATATATGGATATGTATGTATTGTATTATAGTTAGTTTCTATATAGTATTGATATATACTATAGTGTAGCATATATTAGTATATTGGTTGGGGGTTTATATATATGTTATTGACTATACCAATAGGGTTTTGAATTATCTTGGGATACCAAGATAATATCAAGGTATTCGGTCGATACCCAAGGTATTGGATTTGGACATCGAGATAGGTATGATACGCATTGGTCCAAGGCCAAGGTATTATATTTTTATTGATTTGTTATAATATTATGTATATTGACTTGTATGTATATCTAAAGTACTATTTTTATATATGAAAACTTGTGTATCTTAGGATACGGCTTTTGAGTATCTTTTAGTATCTTAGATTAGCTTGTATAGTTTAGTTTCATAGTGCATTGACTTAGTATCCTCGTGTTAGACTCTTGTAGCCTAGATTTAGTCGGTTTGACTTAGAAATGGCTTATTGCCCTAGAATTGCATCATATTAACTTACTTCTATTCTAGAACCTTGTATTGATGCAACAAACCATATATAGGTCGGTGTGATACCAGCTTGGGCATCGAGAGACACCTTGTTCGGGACTTCGGACGAGTATATTTTTCTGATAGTTTTTAATTCATAATAGTGTATATATTCATGTTCTAGAATTGTATACTTAATTTTGACATAGTAATTTTACGGACTCGTACTATGTGGTTCCCGTCAGGAGATGTTATCACCTACAGTATTCAGCGGGTACTCCTGTACATGTATTTTATCGTGTACATTGGGTACTGATTTACATTATGTTTATACACTACTCGTATTTAGTGTGCTTATTTGTGTACACCCACTTCTAGTGTTCAGTAGTCATATTTGTGTTCATAGCGTATCATGATTGGATCTATTGGTATTAGTTGGAGATGGAAGAGTAGGAGTTGATTATGTGATCAAAGCCCCATTGTTCATCGTGTACATTCTGATTACATACCTCACTTATAATCGTCTTATCTTATTGATCATGTTCACCCAAACCAATTATATAATGAACTTGTATTCTGAGGCACATTAGTTAGATTGCAGTTATATCATCATATTGCAGATATTTATATTATTATTCTATATTTTCTTATATTACATGTATACCTATTGTTCATTCATTTATTTGTTTAGTGATCTTATATTTTATTTTTATTATCTATTTTATATGCTCGATTATGTTATTGAAATAGCTTTCAGAGGTATGTACTTCGCTCCAATCTTGACTGAATATATTTTTCTAGATGATTGGCTTATAGAGCAGTATCCCACATTCTACGTGCCGCAGGACGGCGTACCTATAGAGGGTACTCCTGTAGACCATAAGGACTTAGTTACAGAGCCCGAGGAAGTCTAGTTATTTGTGTTAGCATGTTTTGGACTATTTGTTGAGATTCATAGTTTGTATATTATTTCAGATTGTGGATTGTATCTTATTTTTTCCTTCGCTATTCCATTCATGATTTACCTTCTTTAGTTTATTTTATGATTAAAATTTGTTATACTTGTGAGATACCATATAGTTTCTCCGTTTGGAATTAAAATGATTGACAGGTACCATATTATATTATTGAGATGTTAAATAGTTAGAAATAATCAAGACAACGTTCTACCGCTGATGTTGCGGCATAAGCTGGGCTTAACCACATACTCGTGTCCGAATATCCGAATACGGGTCATGACAGCACCTGCGAAAGAACCTAGCAAAATACACAAACCAAAAACGCCAAACACAAATCGCAGACAGAGAGATTTTTGACGTAGAAAACCCTTGCAGGAAAAATTACGGGACGATCAGAGTCCAACCCAAAAAAGCCTCCACTAATGGAATAAGAAATACACCGACTCCTTACAAACTTCTCACCGATCCAAACGGATCACCACAACTCTTTTGGAACAGAAAATAGATTATAACCACGAAGAAGAAAGACAACGAGAAATACCCGAAACTGATCTCCTTCTTCGAAACGGCCTCCAATCCTTCTTTCTTCTCTCTAATGTTGTAATGGCACTCTTGTCTCCTTTTCTATTGTCACTACCATATTTTCTAGGAAAGGGTAATTTAGTAATTTTATAATTAATTAAATATTATGCTTGATAATAATTATTTGTTGTATTATTTAATTATTGTTAGATGTTAGTTAATTATTTTGGACCTGTGTTAGTGGACCTAACTAGTTTAGTTTAGACTCATGGACCAACATGTATTAATTATTAGATTTGAGCCCAACTAGAAAGCCTATTGATTAGGAGATGTATTAAATGAATTAAACCTTAGACTAGAAGCTTCTCTCCTTAATTATTTCTTCATGAGAGGCCCCAAGGGATATATTGGATAATTCATAGTAACTTGAGGGAGAAAAAAGAGGGGCCGGCCTATTTAGAGGGGAAATTAATTTCTCTCTCCTTCTTTCATTTGGAAACTATATGTAGAATTTTCCTCCACCAAATTCCTTCATTTTTACTTTATTTTTCTACCAAATTTTATCCCAATTCCTTTTTAAATCACCATTGGAGACTAGTGGAGCAAGAATCTAGAAGAAGGAAACAAGGATCTACAAAGAGGAGCAAAGATCTACAAGTTGGAGGCCAATTTTATCATATTTGGAGGTTTCATTGGGAATCCATCTCCCAATAGGTACAATTCAGTTTTTCTCCTTAAATTAGGTTATAAATCTGAGATTTAAATATGAAAAATCAACCCATATATATAGGATACCCATAGGATTTGGTTTTATTTTCATAGGAGTCCTATTGTGAAAGTTATAGTACTTTTTGTGTCAATTTTAGGAGAATTTTGAGATTGACATTTGTTGTGTGTGTCAATTGGTCCTATAGATCAATTTGTCATGTGCTTGTGTGTTTGGAGCTAGTGTCATGTCTAAAATTGGGTACGTGTAGGTCGTATTCCAATAATTTGGTGGTACGTGTTGATTTGAGAGTTTTTCCTCCGACACGGGACTTTGAACATGTCATATTTTGACACAAACACGCAGATTTATATTTCAGCCTTCGTATTATTAATAAATAATATATATGACTTGCTCGTGTCTTCAAGGTACATTTGGATGTATAGGGGGCTCGTGTCGCAAGCGTATCCTAGATCTAGTGGAATACAAGGTGCTATGATCCACGTGTTTGTGTAATTTAAATTGTGGATCTATTTCTCTTATCATTATGATAAAAATCATATATATATATATATATATATATATATATATATATATATATATATATATATATATATCTAATTATATATATATCTAATTATATATATATTATTGTGTAATTATATTTATGCAATATTGTGTACATATATATATCTTATAAGTTATAAGCTATATATATATAATTAGATATTATGTTATATATATATATATATATATATATATATATATATATATACATATGTTACTGCACATATATATGTATGTATGTAAGGAGTATGAGTGTTTGTATATTCATATGTAGTAATTACATATATTAATAATTATATATGTAAGTATAAATTATATAATGGTATGTATGTATGTATGTATATATATATATATATATATATATATATATATATATATATATATATATATATATATATATATACTATTTATAGCGATAGCAACAAAGGCGACAATAGCCCGTCGCAACAACACAGCAACAACTATTATAGCAGCAACAGCAGAAAAGGCGACAGCAGTAGTAGTGTCAAAATAGCACAGCAGCAGCAACTGTAGCAGCAACAACAGCAAAGGCGACAACAGCAGTAGCGTCACAATAGCACAACAACAACAGCAAAAGCATACAGCAGTAGCAGCGACAGCAGTTTAGCGATGGCAACAGAACCGTCGCTAAAACAGCAGAGTATCAGAGTATCAGTGGCTTCAGCGACAGTCAGCAGCGATCATTATTGACAGTTTGGTATTTTTAGATATTTACTTATATATATATTTGGTATTTAATATATATATGTAGATATATTCCTAATTGCTAATAGTACTTATAGTATACTATATGTATAATAATTAGTATAACATGCATATACTTACGGATAGTTAGTATAAATAAGTTTTGGGATATTACCTTTAGATACCAAGGTAAGTACCAAGGTATTGGGGATACCCAAGGTATTGGGTTTAGGGTATCAAGATTATGGGTTTATGTTGTGATACCAAGTTGGTTCAAAATCAAGGTACCTAATTAATGTTTGTCTTTAAGATTTTATTTAATAATATTTTTTTGGCATTTGTATGTGATATTTTCCTTTTGGATTTACGTATCCGGAGATACGGTATCCTATTATTTAAAATATGGGTTTTGTGACCTAGACTTTAGTATTTTAACCTAATATTCTTGTGTTAGACTTTTGTAACCTAAAATTAGGCAGTTGACCATAGTTGACCATAGTTGACCATAGATGACCTTCTAGTTGACCATAGTTTGACTTTTGACTTAGAGTTGACTTGTTGACCTAGAATTTGACTAGTTTAACTTATTTGCTTTTCAGAACCTTATATTGATGTTGTATTCCATATCTAGGTCTTTGAGGCACCGTATCAGACATCTGTGAGACTATTCATTGGACTTCAGGCGAGTATATTTTCTGATAGTTTCTCGTTTATGATATCATCTATGTTCATTGTATCTAGTGTAGATATCCATATTTCTTGACATGATGGTTACACGATTTGGTATGTCCAAATCTCATTATGAGATGTTATTCTTTTGTCTTATTTCATTTATTATCTTGTGCATGTATAGACACTGATTCTCGGAGAGATTTGCTACCTTTCTAGAGAATCCCGTGCCATAGCATACCATGGTTGGATCTATTATACCAGTCAGGGTTAGGGAGTATTTTAGTATAGATATGTGATCATACCCTCCTTGTACATGTCTTGTTCGTTGTGAGTGTTGATCATACACCGTATGTATAATCAACCAGGCCATTATATTCTTGTGCAAGTTCCCAAGCCGATCACATGTTAAAATGAGTACTCACTCACTTAGACATTAGTATTCTTGTTCATTGTCATATTGTTCATTCTTGTATTTATTCTAGTATTTTCTTATTGTGTATCTCTTGTATCTATTATGTATCTTGTATATTCACATCTACTTACTGTTACATAGTTTTTATCATTGATTAGAACTGATGTTAGAGATATAGTATGCTCCTTTCCTGACTGGATAAATTTTTCTCAGATGATTCTGAGGACTGGTACCCTACACATTATGGACCTCAGGATGTTGTGGGTTTAGAGTCTGAGACCCTGGTTCAGGAGGAACTTGTCCCAACTAAGACAGATGACCAGAGTTTAGTAGTTTTTTGTATTCTTTTGTACTGGATTTGTCTTCAACTTTTTTGTTAGTACTTCTTTCAGACTTATTGATGTATTATTTTTTGACTCATGAGTTATATGTAACTATTCTATACTTTAACATATTCGTGCTCGTTCCATCTTAGTCTATAATTGAGTATATTGTTATCATTGATGGTTCATTATATTAATAGATAGATTACCCAAACAGTATTCTATCATCGATTCTGCAACGTAGTTTGGGCGTTGTTTCCGACTTGTACTCTTATAACGGGTGCTGGTTGTGACACATTTTTAGTTGTGGCCCATGTAGGTCAGGTTTCGTAAGTTATGCGATGTCGTGGTAGTGCGATAACTTAGTTGTACTACTGCAAGCCTGATTTAGGATATAGGCTGAGAATACTCAATCACACCTATGAAAAATTCTTTTGATTCAACTATTCTCCTTTGATATTGATACTTGATCTCTTAATCTGTCCTTTCCTTGAGTATCTTACATCTTGTGCCATATTGATTCTTTCTTGCTTTGTCTTAGGATGCCGCCTAAGACTAGATCGCAGCAGGGAGAGCAGTTTCTGAGAGGTCTGTGATATCTCGAGGGCCTACACCAGTCACTTCTCTGGTGATTGGAGTGTAAGCTACTTTTAGAGGTCCACCAACTACTCAAAAGATTATGCCAATTGTATCTTAGGGGCTTCCACCTCCACCTCCTATACCAGCAGAGGCGACCCAGATTTTTATACTATTTTATGAGATGCTCGAGACACAGAGGGCTCAGTCAGAGGCACATCAGAGGAAGATCGATATTTTACGGTAGGGCATTGAGAGTGCTTATTAGCTTGCTCGTGCCGTAGTCGAGAGAGGAGTTCCAGTCCAGCAGGTTGTTCCTCAGGTTGCTCAGCTTCGGCCAGGTAATATTCAGGACTTCAAGAAGCTGGAGTCATGGGTCTTCAAGGGGACGGAGGGTTTCGTCTATGCTGATGATTGGCTCAAGGATATTGAGCGTCTTATGAGGTTATTTCGTCTTTCTGAGGATCTAAAGGTTGAGGCGGTAGGACTTCAACTGTTCGATGTCACTCATACTTGGTTCAGGAATGAGCCGATTTTTGTTGATGTAGGACAGTCTTGGAAGGTATTCAAGGACCTCTTCAAGATGAAGTTTTTCGCTCGGGCAGAAAGACTAGATTTGGGGAGGCAGTTTGAGAGTCTCATTCAGGGGAGCATGTCTGTGGAGGAGTACGCTGCGGAGTTTCTCCGGTTCAACTGATTTACAGAATATTTGGTGAGAGAGCCGGAGGTTTGGGCTATATATTTCGTGAAGGTCTAAACTGGGAAGTAAAGATCCTTATTTTGTCTTTTAATGAGACATACTCGGAGATACTTGTGGAGGCATGCAAGGTTGAGCGAGAGTTGGGTTTGAAGTCCAAAAAAGACCGTAATTCTTTTCTGGGGGCCAACAGTTGTACAATATCTGTAAAACATCCTTATTTTCAATCCAGACCTTTCCAACAGCCGCAGCAGCACCAAACTCCAGCTAGGGCACCTTTTTACCAGGTACCACAGCAGCAGAGACAGTTACAGCATTCTTCCTGCCATTTCTGCAAGAAGCTCGGCCAAATCTGGGAAGTTTGCAAGAAGAGGTTGAGAATTTATTTGTATTTTGGTACTGAAGGGCATCAGCTGAGGGAGTGTCCTTCCAATCCTCGTCGTACAGTTCAGGGAGTAGCTTCGGCTTTGAGGGCACAAACGAGACCATCTACAGTACAACCGAGGGGAACGCTTTCGACACAGCAGGAACGTTATGTCCAGCATCAGCAGCAGGGAAGTGCACGTCAGGGACGAGCGTTTGCTATGACCGTCGAGGAGGACAAACCAACCGGAGATGTCATCGCAGGTCCTATTCTTCTTGATTCCATTCTAGCTTTAGCTTTGTTTAATAGTGGTACTTTCTATAGTTTTGTATCTATTTCTTTTGCTCTGAAGCATGGTTTGGTAGCTGAGTCTTTGCTTAGAACTTGCAAGATCATGACCGAATGAGGCATTATCCTGGTTAATAAAATTTATAAGGATCAAAGAGTTATTCTAGGAGGCCAGGAGTTGAGTGCATGTCTACTTGTAATGCCACTTCTGAGCTACGATATTATACTCCGGATGGATTGGTTGAGTAGGCACCGTGCTAGTATAGATTATAGAGGAGGTAGAGTTTTGTTTGGTCCGCTAGGAGAGCCAAAGTTCGAGTTTGCTAGAGGAGCTGTAGAGTAGAAAGAAGGCATTATTTGTGGAGCTATGGTGGAAGACAAGGAGTTACCGTACCCGTTTATAGCATAATTCTTGGATGTGTTTCCCGAGGAATTGCTAGGGTTGCCGCCAGATCGAGATGTTGAATTCTCTATAGACTTGGTGCCAGGTGCAGAACCAATTTCGTAACATATCTATAGAGTAAACAATAGCGAGTTGGTCGAGCTAAAAAATAGGTGGACAAATTATAGTATAATGGATTTATCAGGTCGAGTTCTTTCCCATGGGAAGCCCCGGTATTGTTTATACCAAAGAAGGATTGATCGGTGCACATGTGCATTGATTACAGGGCTTTGAATAATCTCACTATCAAGAATAAGTACCCTTTGCCATGGATTGATGATCTATTCGATAAGTTGAGTGGTGCCAAGGTATTTTCTAAGATAGATTTGAGATCAGGCTACCATTAGGTGAAGGTAAAGCCGGAGGACATACCAAAGACTGCTTTTAGAACTCGGTATGGTCAGTACGAGTTTATGGTGATGTCGTTTGGTTTGACTAATGCATCGATGATATTTATGAACTTAATGAATAAGGTATTCCATCAGTACATTGACAAGTTCATGGTGGTGTTCATCAATGACATACTCATATACTCGAAGGCACCGGAGGAGCATGAGGAGCATTTGAGGATTGTGTTGGATGTGCTGAGGAAAGAGAAGCTATATGGAAAGTTGTCCAAGTGTGAGTTCTTCTTGGACAAGGTGGAGTTCTTGGGGCATGTTATGACTGGTGATGGTATTTCAGTGGATCCGAAGAAGATTGCAGTAGTAGAATCTTGGAAGACCCTAAGTTCGGTAGCAGAGATCAGGAGTTTCTTGGGATTGGTAGGCTACTATAGAAAGTTTGTGCAAGATTTTTGAGGATTATCGAACCGATGACCAGACTCACTAGGAAGGATGTAGAGTTTGTTTGGACGGATGATTGCCAAATTGCTTTTAAGGAGTTGAAGAAGAGGTTGACGCCTGCTCCTATTTTGACGTTGCCATCAAGGTCTGGAGGTTTCACTATTTATAGTGATGCATCAGAAAAAGGTTTGGGTTGTGTTCTTCAGCAGAATAGAAAAGTGATTGCCTATGCATCCAGGCAATTACGACCTCATGAAAAGAACTATTCTGCCCATGATTTGGAGTTAGCAATAGTCATCTTTGCCCTAAAATTGTGGAAACATTATTTGTACGGAGAGCGTATGGAGATCTTCACAGACCATAAGAGCTTGAAGTACATTTTTACGCAGAAGAAGTTAAACATGAGACAACATCGGTGGTTGGAACTAATAAAGGATTTTGATATACTTTGTAGTATCATCGTGGAAAAGCTAATGTAGTTGCCGATAATTTGAGTAGGTATCCGGTAGCTATGTTCTTAACGCAGGATCAATATCTATTGGAGGACTTGGAGCTTGGGCATTGAGGTGATAGTTTCTGGTGAAGCTATGCAGATATGGGGATTATAGATATATTTAGATTTGATGGACAAGATCAAGGAAGCACAGTATGGGGATGTATCTCTGAGGAACATCAGAGCTCAAATGAGAGCAAGATTGGAGGATAATTTCACCAATACTGAGGATGGATCTTTGAGTCATGGAGTTAGATTGTGTGTGCCTAGTAGGGAGCTGCGTAAGAAGATATTACAGGAAGCGTATCGTTCTCAGTATTACATACATCCAGGTGCCAATAAGATATATCGGGATATGCGAGAGAGTGTGTGGTGGTATGGCATGAAGAGGGAAGTGGCTCAGTTTATATCCAGATACTTAGTGTGCCAGCAGGTGAAAGTCGAGAGGCAAAGACCAGAAGTTTACTTTAGCCATTAACCATTCCAAAGTAGAAGTGGGAGCATATTACTATAGATTTTGTGTCTGGACTTTCACGATCTCCCAGAAGGAAAGACACGATTTGGGTCATCTTTGATAGGTTGACCAAGTCAGCCCACTTTTTGCCTTTTAATATGGGTTTGTCTACGGAGAAGTTGGCAGAGATGTATGTGAGGTAGTTCCTTAGAATACATAGAGTTCCCGTTAACACTTTCTCGGATCAGGATAGTCGTTTTACTTCTCATTTCTGGAGGAGTTTACAAGAGAGTATGGATACTCAGCTCAAGTTCAGTACTGCATGTCATCCCCAGACAGATGGACAGTCAGAGAGGACTATTCAGACTCTCGAGGATATGTTGTGCACTTGTGTACTAGATTTTGGGAGTTCTTAGGAGGACCATCTTCATTTGGTAGAGTTTGCTTATAACAATAATTACCAGGCTAGTATAGAGATGTCACCTTTTGAAGCTCTGTACGGTTGGAGGTGTCGTACTCCCTAGTCGTGGGACGATATTGGAGAAAGAGTTTTGCTTAGGCTAGATATTATTGTGGATGCAGCAGAGAAGGTTCAGTTGATCAGAGACATACTTCGTGTGGCGCAGGACAGACAACTGCATTGGGCCGATAGCCACCGGAGACCTTTAGAGTTCGAGATATATTTTAGATTTTGTTTATGCTTGCTATTGGTTGTTTGTTATTGATTAAGTTCTTAAGGTTGTGTTTTATTCTAGGTGGGTAGTTTAGTATTTCTAAAAATTTCTCCAACACGAGGCATAATTCGCTTCGGTGGAGGCGAGAAGCTTAGTCCACGATTCAACGGACCTTTCACTTTTCTAGAGAGGGTCGGTGCAGTTGCTTATAGACTAGACTTAACACCTGTATTAGAGGGAGTACACAATGTATTCCATGTGTCACAGTTAAGACGGTACGTGGCAGATCCTAGTCATATATTGGATCACTCAGAGATAGAGGTGGGCCCTACTCTTAACTATCCAGAGCAGCCAGTTGAGATTCTGGTTCAGAGAGAGAAGGTGCTGAGGGACCAGACTATTCCTTTGGTGTGCGTTGCATGGAGACATCAATCTCTGGGGGAGTCTACCTGGGAGAGGGAGGATGAAATGCGAGAGCGTTATCCATATTTGTTTGTGCCTTGAGGTATGTTCTTTCCTTATTATGTTATGTTCTTTCATAGTTAATTTTGTTCTCAGTTCTGTTCTTTTGTTATGATCTGTTGTTTCTGGGGGTAGTTTTCGTCTTTGAATTTTAATGACAAAATTATTTTAAGGCGGGTAGACTTGTCACTACCATATTTTCTAGAAAAGAATATTTTAGTAAATTTATAATTAATTAAATATTATGCTTGATAATAATTATTTATTGTATTATTTAATTATTATTAGATGTTAGTTAATTATTTTGGACTTGTGTTAGTGGACTTAACTAGTTTAGTTTAGACTCATAGACCAACATGTATTAATTGCTAGATTTGAGCCAAACTAGAAAGTCCATTGATTAGGAGATGGATTAAATTAATTAAACCATTAGACTAGAAGCTTCTCTCCTTAATTATTTCTTTATAAGAGGCCCCAAGGGGTATATTAGATAATTCATAGTATCTTAAGGGAGGAAAAAGAGGGGCCGACCTATTTAGAGAGGGGAAATTAATTTCTCTCTCCTTCTTTTATTTGGAAACTAGATCTAGAATTTTCTTCAACCATATTCCTTCATTTTTACTTTATTTCTCTCCCAAATTTTATCCCAATTCCTTCCCAAATTATCATTGGAGACTAGTGGAGCAAGGATCTAGAAGGAGGAAGCAAGGATTTATAAAGAGGAGCAAGGATCAACAAGTTGGAGGCCAATTTTATCATATTTGGAGGTTTTATTGGGAATCCATCTTCTAATAGGTATAATTCAGTTTTTCTCGTTAAATTAGGCTCTAAATCTGAGATTTAACTATAAAAAATTAAGCCATATGCATAGTCTACCCATAGGATTTGGTTTTGTGTTCATGTGAGACCTATTGTAAAAGTTATGATACTTTTTGCGTCAATTTTGGGGGAATTCTGATATTGACATTTGTTGTGTGTTTCAATTGGTCTTATAGATCAATTTGGCATGTGCTTGTGTGTTTGGGGCTAGTGTTATGTCCATAATTGGGTACGTGTAGGTCGTATCCCAACAATTTGGAGGTACGTATTGATTTGGGAGTTTTTCATCCGACACGGGACTTTGAACATGTCATATTTTGACATGGACACGTAGATTTGTATTTAAGCTTTCGTATTATTCATAAATAATATATATGACTTGCTCGTGTCCTTCAGGGTACGTTTGGATGTATGGTGGACTCGTGTCGCAAGCGTATCCTAGATCTAGAGGGATACGGGATGGTACGATCCATGTATTTGTGTAATTTAAATTGTGGATCTATTTCTCTTGTTATTATGATAAAAATCATATATATATATATTGTTGTGTAATTATATTTGTGTAATATTGTGTACATAAATATCTTATAAGTTGTAAGCTATATATATATAATTAGAAATTATGTTATATATATATATATATATATATATATATATATATATATATGTATGTGAGGAGTATGAGTGTATGAATATTCATATGTAGTAATTAGATGTATTAATAATTATAGATGTAAGTATAAATTATATATATATATTTATATATATATATATATATATACTGTTTATAGCGACAACAGCAAAGGCGACAGCAGCCGCGTCACAACAACACAACAGCAGTAGTTGTAGTAGCACACAACAGCAAAGGCGACAGTAGCAGCAGCGTCACAATAGCACCGCAGCAGCAGTTGTAGGCACAACAGCAGCAACGGCGATAGCAGCAGCAGCGTCATAATAGCACAACAACAACAGCGACAGAAGTTTAGCGACGACAGCAGAACCATCGCTAAAACAGCAGAGTATCAGAGTATCAGTGGCTTCAGCGACAGTCAACAGCGATCATTAGTGATAGTTTGGCAGTTTTTAGATATTTATATATATATATATATATATGGTATTTAATATATATATATGTAGATACATTCCTAATTGCTAATAGTACTTATAGTATACTATATGTATAATAATTAGTATAGCATGTATATACTTACGGTTAGTTAGTATAAATAAGTTTTAGGGTATTACCTTGAGATACCAAGGTAAGTACCAAGGTATTGGGGATACCCAAGGTATTGGGTTGGGGGTATCAAGATTATGGGTTTATGTTGTGATACCAAGTTGGTTCAAAACCAAGGTACCTAATTAATGTTTGTCTTCAAGATTTTATTTAATAATATTATTTTGGCATTTGTATGTGATATTTTCCTTTTGGATTTACGTATCCGGAGATACTGTATCCTAGTATTTAAAATATGGGTTTTGTGACCTAGACTTTAGTATTTGAACCCAATATTCTTGTGTTAGACTTTTGTAACCTAGAATTATGCAGTTGACCATAGTTGACCTTATAATTGACCATAGTTTAACTTTTGACTTAGAGTTGACTTATTGACCTAGAAATTAACTAGTTTAACTTATTTGTTTTCCAGAACCTTGTATTGATGTTGTATTCAATATCTAGGTCTTCGAGACACCGTATCAGACATCTGTGAGACTATTCATTGGACTTCAGGCGAGTGCATTCTCTGATAGTTTTTCGTTTATGATATCCTCTATGTTTATTGTATCTAGTGTAGATATCCATATTTCTTGACATGATGGTTACACGGATTGGTATATCTGGATCTCGTCATAAGATATTATTCCTTGTATATGGTGTATCTTGTGCAAGTCTTATTTCATTGATTGTCTGTGCATGTACAGACACTAATTCTAGGAAAGATTTGCTACCTTCCTAGAGAATCCCGTGCCATAGCATACCATGGTTGGATCTATTATACCAGTCGGGGGTGGGGAGTATTTTAGTGTAGATATGTGATTATACCCTCCTTGTGCATGTCTTGTTCCTTGTGAGTGTTGATCATACACCGCACGTATAATCAGCCAGGCCATTATACTCTTATGCAAGTTCCCAAGCCGATCACATGTTAAAACTAGTACTCACTCACTTAGACATTAGTATTCTTGTTCATTATCATATTGTTCATTCTTGTATTTATTCTAGTATTTCCTTATTGTGTATCTCTTGTATCTATTGTGCATCTTGTATATTCATATCTATTTACTGTTACATAGTTTTTATCATTGATTAGAACTGCTGTTAGAGATGTACTCTGCTCCTTTCCTGACTAGATATATTTTTTCTAAATAACACTAAGGACTGGTACCCTACACATTATGGACCTCAGGATGTTGTGGGTTTAGAGTCTGAGACCCTGGTTCAGGAGAGACTTATCCCAACTGAGACAGATGACCCGAGTTTAGTAGTTTTTTAGTATTCTTTTGTACTGGATTCGTCTCCAACTTATTGGTTAGTACTTCTTTCAGACTCATTAATGTATAATTTTTGACTCATGAGTTGTATGTGACTATTCTATTCTTTATCATATTCGTGCTCGTTCTATCTTAGATATGTGATTGAGTATATTGTTATCGTAGGTGGTTTATTATATTGATAGATAGATTGCCCAGACATTGTTCTAACGTCGATTCTGTGGTGTAGGCTGGACGTTGTTTTTGACTTATACTCTTATACCGGGTGCGGGTCATGACAACTATCCTTGTTGCTGTGTTTTTTTTTAGAGAGAGAGAGAGATATACTTAAGGGCCAGGAGAGACCTATATATAGCCTCAAACTCATAGCTAGCATTCCTATTATAGATAGGAATATCCAATCTAAATCCAAATCTATTGATATATTCCTATTATATGTAGAAATATCCAATCCAAATCCATTGAGATATTCCTATTATATTTAAGAATATCCAATCCAAATAAATTTAGTTATTCCTATTATATGTAGAAATACTCAATCCTACTCAGGGATATTTTTCACATAGGTTAGGAACCCCAAACACTCCAACAAATCTTCTCCTTCACAACTATGTGGAGGGGGTCATCATCCCGATGATCCGCCTGCAGTACTCAAACTTTCCCCATAGTGAACATATCTGCTCCGTTATCATCTATATGAATCTTCTCAAGCGTCACTTCCTTTTTGTCAACCATATCTCGTATCCAATAATTCCGGATATTAATTTGCTTAGACCGGTTATGAAATGTCTGGTTCTTTATAAGGTAAATAACACTCTGACTATCGTAAAGCAAAAGATACTGCTCCTGCTTTAGCTCAATTTTCTGCAGCAGCTTCTTCATCCACAATAACTCCTTGCAAGCCTCCGTCGCAGCAATGTATTTTTTCTCTGTCATCGACAAGGTAACACACTTTTATAAATACGACTGCCACAATACTGCTCCACCAGCAAATATCATCACATAGTCCGAAGTTGATCGTCTCGTCTCTACATCTCTAGCCATATCAGCGTCGGTATATCCAACCAGCTTTGGCTTATCACCACCAAATAAAAGTCTCCAATCGGCAGTACCCTGAAGATATTGTAGAATCTACTTGATCCCACTCTAATGTACCCTTTCAAGATTAGAAGTGTACCTGCTAACTGTACCGACTGCATGAGCAATATCTGGCCTTGTACATACCATAGCATACATAAGACTCTCCATGGCTGAGGCATATGGAACTCGCTCTATATCTTTCTTCTCGTCCTCGGTAGATGGATACTGCTCCTTAGTGAGCTTAAAGTGAGCCGCAAGGGGGTTACTCACTTTCTTTGACCCGTTCATCCCGAAACGCTGAAGTACCCGATAAATGTACTTCTTCTGGGACAAGTATAGCAGCTTGGACTCTCTCTCTCGGTTGATCTCTATTCCAAGAATAGTCTTTGTTGCATCCAAATCCTTCTTAGAGAAGGTCGTGCCCTATTGGCTCTTCAACTATACTATCCTGGTGGCATTCCGACCCACCAACAGCATGTCATCAACATAAAGCAACAAAATAATAAAATCATCCTCGGGGAAGTACCTTACAAAAACACAATAATCCGATGTCGTCCGTGCATAGCCAAGCTCTCCCATAAATGACTCAATCTTCCTGTACCACTGCCTCAGAGCCTGTTTCGGCCTATACAAGCTCTTCCTCAACCGGCAGACCAAATGTAACTTGTGCTTCTTATAGAATTTCTCTGGCTGCTCCATGTACAACTCCTCCCCAAGATCACCGTGAAGAAATGTCATCTTTAAGTCCATTTGCTTAACCTCCAAGTCAAAAATGGCTGCCAATGCTAGCACCACCCATATAGACGACGGCTTGATGACTGGCAAAAAGATCTCATCATAATCTATACCTTTTCACTGACCATAGCCTTTAACTACCAGCCTCGCTTTGTATCAAGGGCGAGTAGCATCATTTGTCTGCTTTACTCTGAACATCCATCGATTTTTCAAAACTTTCTTGCCCTTTGGCAACCACAACAGATCATAAGTAGAGTTGGCCTCCAAGGAACTCATCTTCTCCTGCATGGCCTTCATCCACTCCTGTCTGTGTTCGTCTTCCTTTACCTCTACAAAACTTTTGGTTTCTCCTCCGTCATTCAGTAGTACATACTCATCCGGTGAGTATCTCGTAGATGGTCAAAATTCTCTATCGCTCCTCCTTAACGGAACCACTAGTGCTGGCTGTACACTACTAGAAAAAGCGGGATTAGCGACATATTTTAGCGACTCCTGGTATAAACATAGCTAATTTAGCGACTCCATTAAAAACGTCGCTGGATGTCGCTAAATGGCAACATTTAGCGATATTTAGCGACTTTTATTAAGATTTTAAAAGACTAGTCGCTATAAGTTCAATTAAGGTCACTAAACGTCGCTAATATATCGGATTTAGCGACATATAGCGTCGTATTTAGCGACGTATATGTCAAAAATATTTAGCAACGTGTTTAGCGACGTCTTTGACGTCACTAAATTTAGCGACATTTTTATTTGACGTCGCTAAACGTCGCTAAATTTTGGTTAATTAGGGCTCAGATTCTTTTCCCCCATCTGTCGAAAATTTCAAAAGTTTTCGATTTCCCCCGCCCCCCCTCTCCGGCGACCGGCTCTCCACGGCTGCGGCTACTCCGGCACCCCTCTCCTCCTCTTCGAGCTCTAGGTAATCCCTTTGCTCTCTCTCTCTCTCTCTCTTTCTCTCTCATATGACACTGACACAACACACACTTGACAGACAAGACATACGCACACAGACACGACACACGTACACAGACACTGACAGACACACACACACACAGACGCAGATACATAAATACACTGACACTGACACTGACACAGGCACGACACACACACACACACACACTGACACACACACAATATTCTATCTTCACTATGGATGTTTCTTCCTAGTTTATCTTGTGCAGAGGAGCATTGCACTTGTATGCACTGAGCATCCATGTCTCTCTTCTCCCGCAGGCCTTGCTACTATGTCCTCCATATTTTACTTACTATTATGATCCCCCTCTGCCTCTATAAGAAGTAGAGACCCTTCGTAATATACAGTTACTTTAGTACCTTGTAAATTCCCTACAGTACAGCCTAGCTTTATTGAATTGCAAGAATTATCTACTTCAGTGGATCTGGATCCTGATTCAATTATCAGGTTCTTCAGGGGATCAAGGAGAAGAAACCATTGGAGTTTGCATAGTTCCTACTTTAGCAATGGGTGCAGTAGGAATTAGTTGTGGAATTCAAGAATTATTCTAGATTTAGCTTATAATTCCTCAATTCCTGAATTCTTCGATCTAGATGGTGCCTCTGTATATTTATAGAACAATGCAGCAGGAATTAGTTGTGGAAATTCTAGATTTAGCTTATGATTCCTCAATTCCTAAATTCTCCTGTCTAGATGATGCCTCTGTATTTATAGAACAACTATTTTGATAACTAGTAAATACAACAACTATATTGATAACTAGTTGCTTTAGATGAGCTTTGGGCCTGGTCTTCGAGTGATGCACTATGTAGCAAAAGACGCCATTGGCAACTCTTGTAAGCCAAGGCTTAACATAAGATCTAATCCATTAATGTCTGTGTGTGTGGGCCTGGGCTTCGAGGGATGCACTATGTAGAAAAAGAGGCCATTGGCAACTCTTGTAAGCCTAGGCTTAACATAAGATCTAATCCATTTTTATGTGTATGTGTGTGTGTGTGTTTGCTTCCAACTCACAACTTACTAGGATACTATAAGCCATATATCTATACTACTTTATAATAAGAAAACTGAGACTTCACAGTAGAATTTTTTTTTCAAAAAAGTTCTTACTAATTAAAATTGTTCATTCAATTTAATATGGGGAGTTAAGTAATTACGCATAGAAAAAATATTAAAAAACTAAGAGACTTGGCCACTTTTCAGTTCTTTTAAATATTGCTTATTTTAGACTTTGATAAATGAAAGTATGTATTATATCAGTTATGATTCTTATAGTACGGTTAAGTTATGAAGTTAGGTGATAAACTACTGTATGTAATAATTTATATGATACATACTGTCTTTTTGCAGAACTATCTAAAAATGGATATGAATTACTATCTGCGTCATCGTTCGTGGATGTACAACCGCCATCCTGATGACATGTGCGGTGTGCGGGATGAATTCATTGAGGGTGTACAGCAGTTCCTGCAGTTCGCCAAGGCGTTCCCTCAGTACATGGACGGTACCAAAATTAAGTGTCCGTGTGTGAGATATCGCAACAGAAAATATCATCCAGAAGTGGAAGTTACATATCATTTATACTCGAAGGGCTTCACGCCGAATTACAATCAATGGACCGCGCATAGAGAACTTGTATCTCTAGCATCGGAGTCGGAGCCCTATGTGGAGCCATATATGGATGTCCATGACCACGATGCTTACGACGACGGGTTGGTGAACATGGTTTTTGATGTGGCGGGGCCTAGTTTCAATCCGGATAATTATGATGCGGCGGGACCTAGTTTTAATCCGGATAATTATGATGCAGCTGAGGAGGCACCGAATGCCGATGCTGCAAAGTTTATGGAGTTGCTGGAGAATGCAAGGACTCCACTATATCCTGGTTGTAAGGATCATTCAACGTTGAAGGTGGTTACAAGATTATTGAGCATCAAGTTCGATTTTAATATGTCGCAAGAATGCTATAATCGACTGCTCGATTTGATTATAGAGATCTTGCCCGAGGGTACAAAGTTGCCTAAAGACTTCTATCGATCTAAGAGGATGGTGAGATCGCTTTGGATGGGATAAGAGAAAATTGATGCATGTCACAACGGGTGCTTGTTGTACTACAAAGACGATAAGGATGAAGATACGTGCAGATTCTGTGGTGCTTATCGCTACAAGACCATTGTTAGAGGAAAGTCTGTCGGTGCAAGGAAGCCTACCGATTCAATGCACTACTTGCCTTTGACGCCGAGGTTGCAGCGGTTGTTTATGGTTAAGGAAACTGCAGAAAACATGAGTTAGCACAGGCAAAAACAGATCGAAGGAGTATCGGATCATCCATCCAATGGAGAAGCATAGAAGCACTTTGATCGAGAGTATCCATATTTTGTCGAGGAAGCACGTAATATCAGATTGGGGCTCTCCTCTGACGGTTTTACCCCATTCGGACTTTCGGGCTCCCAGTATTCGTGTTGGCCTATGATCGTCACTCCGTACAATCTACCACCTTGGATGTGCATGAAGACTACGTATATGTTCCTAACCGTTATTATCTCGGGTCCGAACAATCCGAAGAGGAACATCAATGTATATTTACAGTCTTTGATAGATGAGTTGAATCAGCTGTGGAAAGTAGGTGCCAATACGTACGATGTTTCTTGAAAGCAAAATTTTTAGATGAGGGCAGCACTTATGTGGACAATCAACGACTTTCCGGCCTATGGAATATTATCGGGATGGAGCACCCATGGTCGTCTCTCATATCCGTATTGCATGGACCGTACTCAGGCTTTCCGTTTGAAACAAGGAGGCAAACCGTGCTTCTTCGATTGTCATCGACAATTTTTGCCATAGGATCATCCGTACCGGAGGAACTGGAATACTTTTCGTACGGGAGTTGTAGAGAAGGCCAATCCACCGCCAAGATAGCCCGGATGCACGATATGGGAAGAGGTAAAAGATTTACCAAGTTCTATCGAATAGCCTGCTAAGGGGTACAAGTGTGACGGATTTGGTCATACCCATAACTGGACGAAGAGGAGTATATTCTAGGATCTGCCATATTGGAGCACCAATCTGATCAGACATAACCTTGATGTCATTCATATCAAGAAGAATGTGTTTGATAACATAATTAATACTGTAATGGAGGTAAAGAGGAAGACGAAAGATAATCCGAAGGCCAGGTTGGACTTAGAAGAAATATGTAGACGTCCTGCATTATATTTGATAGAGAAGGGCAATGGAAAGTTAAAGCAACCTAAGTCAGTTTTCTCACTGGAGAAAGAGGATAAAGGTAGACTTTGTAGGTGGATTCAAGGTCTAAAGTTTTTATACTGGTACGTGTCAAACTTGAGAAGATGCGTCGACCTCAAGAAGAACAAACTGGTGGGTATGAAGAGCCACGATTGTCACGTATTCATGGAGAGGTTAATTCCGATTGTATTTCAGGAATTCTTACCGTAGGTCGTTTGGGATCCATTGACAGAGCTGAGCAGATTATTCAGAGATCTTTGTTGTACTAAGTTGCTCGTCGATCGTCTAGAAAAGCAAGAGAAGGACATTACGGTAATACTATGTAAGCTCGAGAAGGTATTTTCTCCTAGATTCTTTGACTCTATGGAGCATTTACCAATTTATCTTTCCTATGAGGCACGTGTTGGTGGTCCTGTCGGTTATCGGTCGATGTACCCCTTCGAGCGGCATCTGAATCACCTAAAGAGAAAGGTAAAAAATAAGGCACGGGTTGAGGGCTCTGTTTGTGAAGCTTATGTTCTCGAGGAGATTACAAACTTTTGCTTGACGTATTTCAAACTGCATGTTGCTACTAATAAGACGAAAGTTTCAAGAAATGATGACGCATATCAGGAATCTAATGATGCAATACTCAAAGTATTCAATGTGTCCGAAAAGCCTTCGAGAAAAATAAAGAAGAGATATTTGAATGAAGATGAGCTAAGGGCTGCTTGTCACGACCCGCACCCGAAAAATCGGGCATGAGCCGTG